>CM055900.1:25265260-25865260 GCA_029582155.1 Panopea generosa
TTCACAAAAAAATCAAAACTTCCAGTTCAGAAAAGAACAGCCACAGCAAATGCGAATGTCTCCATCCCAAACACATCAAAAAACGTGGAGATACCCATTACAACAACAACAATGTGGAAGCAACCTCATCATGGTCCAGATGTACCAATAGACTTTGAAGTATCCAATGCCACCAACAACGATCTCAATACAGCCAGTAATTCTCTATCTTCGTCCAATACAGCATCAGAAACTATGCATGAAACAAACTCTGGACTGCATGAGTCATGCAATAGCACTTTACTTAAAAAACAAGAAAAATGGTTCAATAAAGCAGGAATTAACATTATGCATTTAAATATTCATTACCTATACCCTAAACTTGATGAAATTAAAATTAATTTAAATAATCAGCCAGAAATAGACATTGTGGGGTTTTGTGAAACTTTCTTCAGTTCTTATTCTGTGATAGAGAGCTTGAACTAAATATCTTCAATATGTTTAGAAGAGACAGGCAGAGTATTGGAGAGGGTATAATAGTGTATGTAAATACTAAATTCAGTTGTAGAAGAAGAATAGAATTTGAGAGAGATGAAATTGAAGCTATGTGGTTGGAATTCAATAAATGAATAGGGTTTTACAGCATACCAACACATTATAGGATTCTCGACGCCAACAGGAAGGAAGATTCAAGCTTCACTCTACACGTACAAAAACAACAAATTAACATACAGATTAAAAAAATACATCAGCAAATTCTATCGTATTACTCAATTTGTCGCTTCTTACGACATGCATAAGCCACAGTGATTCTATTCTTGCCATCACTCATGGCTCCCTGGAACCACACAGGGATTATAAATTTAACACCAATAATGAACATGACAAAAAATGATAAAATGAACATGACACCCATTCAGAGGATTCCTACCCCTCTGCAGAGATCGACAGTGATTCTATTCTTAGCCGGAACCACACGGGCTCTATGTGGTTGGAGATCAAGCATTCAAAACAAAAATCATTTATACTCGGTTATGTATTCAGACCCCCATCCTCAACAACTGAATGGATAAATAAATTCGAAACAGTACTTGAACAGATTTACGGGGAACATAAAGAAATAGTTTTATCAGGGGACTTTAATTTTAATATTCTACAAACCAACTCACAAACAAGAAATTTCACCCTATTAATGGATACATTTCACCTACAACAACTAGTTGATAAACCTACTAGAGTAACAGAAACAACTTCAACTATAATAGATCATATCTATACAAATCAACCATCAAATATATCAAATGTTTCTGTGAAAGTCTATTCCATTAGTAATCATTATCCTGTATGTTTTACCAGGAAATTAGGGGGAAAAGGGGAGAAAGGCCCTGTGCACACAGTGATTAATTACCATAGTTTCAAAACATTCAATGAGGCAAACTTTCTAACATGGTCTCTACTGGATATCTTTGATGACCCAAATGATGCTTTAGAAACATTTAGTAATCTGTTTAAATCTGTTTTAGACAATCATGCTTTTAAAAAATCACAGCGTGTTAAACAACTAAATTAGCCCAATTGGTTTAATAAAGCTATTTTAGATGCAATCAAAACAAGAGATCATCACAAAAAGAAGAGAAATATGGAAATGTACAAATAATGGCACAATGAAGTAAAAACTATAATCAATCTTTCAAAAAATCTTTTTCCAAAAGATCATAACAGAAAACAAGAACAATCCAAAGAAATCATGGAAAAATCTTAAAGATCTGTCTGGGAAAGCACCAAACACCAAACTCAGTTCATAACAGATGACAATGGCGAACTTATTATAGACTCCCAATGTGCTGCTGAGATGTTCAATGACTACTATGCTAATATATTCAAATCGTATGACAACTACATACAGGACACCAATGCTACCTCATCCATAAATGAAAAGCTAATTTAATTTATAGCAACAAAACATAAAGGGGAAGGCAGTTTTGAAATTCCATTTGTTTCTGAGGTATTTATTAAAAAACAGTTATGCTCCCTAGATGCAACAAAAGCAACCAGACTGGATCGCCTCGGTCCCAAATTTCTGAAAATGAGTGCGGGTATAATTGCCAAACCTTTGACTATAATCATAAATTTAAGTATCCAAACTAGCATTTTCCCAGATCAATTTAAGAAGGCCTAAAATTAGTTCCGGTGTACCCCAAGGCTCTGTGCTAGGATCAATTCTGTTCATTATCTTCATAAATGACCTCCCTCTGCACAATAACTCAGACACAAACATGTTTGCTGATGACACTACACTATCTGCAAAAGGTGAAACATTAAGCAATATTCAAGATGCCCTTCAAAAAGATACTGAACATGTAGTAAATTGGTGTCTGCAGGGAAACTCAATGGTTATTAATGTGTCTAAAACCAAAGCCATGATTATATCATCATCCATCAAACAAGAGCAAAACCAAATAATGATGTAAAATTCCACATTCAGAATGCGGACATTGATTCAACCAATTGTGAAAAATTGCTTGGTGTGCACGTAGACAATACATTAAACTGGAAAATTCAGGTTGAAAATGTTATAAAAAAATGTAATTCTCTGTTATATCTTTTATATCGCATTAAATACTTCATTGACATCCCTACACGCAAACTCTTTTTTAATGCATATATAATGCTACATTTAGATTATTGTTGTACCATTTGGGGCAACTGCAATTCAGAACTTTTGAACAATCTCCTAAAATTCTAAAAGCGTGCAGCGAGAATAATACTCAACAAGGACTTTGGTTATCCATCTGCAAAATTATTTGATCAACTTGGCTCAACCCATTACAGTATACATAAATTTGTCAGACTAGTGTTATTTGAAACTAAAATAATTAATGCTGTAAATTTTATTCTTCGATATCATTCCATTAGGCAGATGAAACAAACTGTTGTCTGTCCGTGTATGTTACAAGCTGGTGTTGCCAGATCCAAGAAGGTTCTGCTTCACTGTATCCATGACACTGGAGGAATTCATGGAGTATGAGTCAGTGTATCCTTCCTTTAGTTGTGAAACACGTGGACCCCAGTCTGCAGCAGGCCTCAACAAATACCGCACTCTCTGAAAAAAATATACACAACCTTCAGTAAAAGAAAAACATACGCTGATAGTATATACTTTTATCCATCCAGGGGTTGTGAGTTAAATGACCATCCAGCCACCGTCTCGGTGAAACTATCATAGAAAATAATTTCTTTCAACTTTGTGAACTGCACACGGTATATCTCTGTGTCATTTTTGGATAGAATCACTTTCATTTTTTTGTAATTTACTGTACTATGAAGTTTTTCATTCAATATTTATTCAGTATCAACTTGTACAAGAAAATGGCATATCTAGGCAAACATTCATATGGGAGAACATCAATTGGTTGTACTGATTATATTGTTTCATTATGTTAGCGCACCCATGAAACATATACCCCAACTTTCCACCATGACAAAGAAAGCAAATATCTGTATTTACATTGGGTATATGCTATATAGATGTTAAATACAAACACACTACATGAGGTATTGTGAAATAAAACAAAGATGCAGGTATAAAGTTAAGTATTCATAATCATAAATCCCTACTGAAGCCTTCTACACTTACAATAGTAGGGTTGGAGTTTTGGCATTTATAAATGATGCATAATTAGTTAAATGTACTTTTATCACTTTTTTAAAGCAATGTGCAGTGGGTTTCTTGTTGTCATAGCTTTTGAAACTCAATCTTACAACCTCAGTTGTATGAAGACAGCGCTCTGACAAAGGTACTAGACAAGAAGTCTTACCTCCATTAAAGTCCCTTCAGCCTTCCATAATTCGTAAATCATGCTAATAGGAAGTGGAATAATGGGAATTGCGGCAAGTATATTACCAAACACGATGGCGGTTAGTGGATAGGAATAACCATCATACGCAGGAGGTTCATACTGGTAACACATGATCACGAACGTCGCCTGAAATTGTTAGACATGGATAAATAGAAAATAGCCCACTTACAGACTTTATCAACATGACTGTTAAGGCACCATGTTTCAGCCAACATTGACTTTATCAACATGACTGTTAAGGCCCCATGTTTTAGCCAACATTTTCTTTATCAACATGACTATTCAGGCCCCACATTTCAGCCAACATTTACTTTATCAACATTTTACTTTATCAACATGACTGTTAAGGCACTATGTTTCAGCATACACTGACTTTATCTACATGACTGATAAGGCCCCATGTTTCAGCCTACATTGACTTTATCAACATGACTGTTAAGGCCCCATGTTTCAGCCGACATTTACTTTATCAACATGACTGTTCAGGCTTCATGTTTCAGTCTACATTTCTTTATCAACATGACTGTTAAGGCCCAATGTTTCAGCCTACATTGACTTTATCAATATGACTGTTAAGGCCCAACGTTTCAGCCAACATTGACTTTATCAACATGACTGTTAAGGCTTCATGTTTCAGCCTACATTGACTTTATCAACATGACTGTTAAGGCCCCATGTTTCAGCCTACATTGTCTTTATCAACATGACTGTTAAGGCCCCATGTTTCAACCAACATTTACTTTATCAACATGACTGTTCAGGCCCAACGTTTCAGCCAACATTTACTTTATCAACATGACTGTTTAGGCCCCATGTTTCCGCCTATATTGACTTATCAACATGACTGTTAAGGCCCCATGTTTCAGCCAACATTTACTTTATCAACATGACTGTTAAGGCCCCATGTTTCAGCCTACATTGACTTTATCAACATGACTGTCTAGGCCCCATGTTTCAGTCAACATTGACTTGATCAACATGACTGTTAAGGCCCAGTGTTACAGCCTACAATGACTTTATCAACATGACTGTTAAGGCACTATGTTTCAGCCTACATTGAATTGATCAAGATGACTGATAAGGCTTCATGTTTCAGCCTACATTGACTTTATCAACATGACTGTTAAGGCCCAACGTTTCAGCCAACATTGACTTTATCAACATGACTGTTATGGCTTCATGTTTCAGCCTACATTGACTTGATCAACATGACTGTTAAGGCCCCATGTTTCAGCCTACATTGACTTTATCAACATGACTGTTAAGGCCCCATGTTTCAGCCTACATTTACTTTATCAACATGACTGTTAAGGCCCAACATTTCAGCCAACATTTACTTTATCAACATGACTGTTAAGGCTTCATGTTTCAGCCTACATTGATTTATCAACATGACTGTTAAGGCCCCATGTTTCAGCCAACATTTACTTTATCAACATGACTGTTAAGGCCCAATGTTTCAGCCTACATTGACTTTATCAACATGACTGTTAAGGTCCCCTGTTTCAGCCTACATTGACTTTATCAACATGACTGTTCAGGCCCCATGTTTCAGCCAACATTGACTTTATCACATGACTGTTAAGGCACCATATTTCAGTCTACATTGACTTTATCAACATGACTGTTAAGGCCCCATGTTTCAGCCTACATTGTCTTTATCAACATGACTGTTAAGGTCCCCTGTTTCAACCAACATTTACTTTATCAACATGACTGTTAATGCCCAATGTATCAGTCTATATTGACTTTATCAACATGACTGTAATGGTCCCATGTTTCAGAGTACATTGATTTGATCAACATCACTGTTAAGGCCCCATGCTTCAGCCAACATTGACTTTATCAATATGACTGTTAAGGTCCCATGTTTCAGCCTACATTAACTTGATCAACATGACTGTTAAGGCACCATATTTCAGTCAACATTGACTTGATCAACATGACTGTTAAGGCCCCATGTTTCAGCCAACATTGACTTGAACAACATGACTGTTAAGGCCCCATGTTTCAGCCTACATTGACTTGATCAACATGATTGTTAAGGCACCATAATTCAGCCTACATTGACTTGATCAACATGACTGTTAAGGCACCATGTTTCAGCCAACATTGACTTTATCAACATGACTGTTAAGATCCATGTTTCAGCCAACATTGACTTGATCAACATGACTGTTAAGGCCCCTTGTTTCAGCCAACATCGACTTTATCAACATGACTGTTAAGGCCCAATGTTTCAGCCAACATTGACTTGATCAACATGACTGTTAAGGCCCCATGTTTCAGCCTACATTGACTTGATCAACATGACTGTTAAGGCACCATGTTTCAGTCTACATTGACTTAATCAACATGACTGTAATGTCCCCATTAGTCTATGTACACAATAATCTGAGCCAGTTTGTCTACCAAACATCAGTCTATGTTCACAATAATTTGAGCCAGTTTGTCTACCAAACATTAGTCTATGTTCATAATAATTTGAGCCAGTTTGTCTACCAAACATTAGTCTATGTTCACAATAATTTGAGCCAGTTTGTCTACCAAACATTAGTCTATGTTCACAATAATTTGAGCCAGTTTGTCTACAAAACATTAGTCTATGTTCACAATAATTTGAGCCAGTTTGTCTACCAAACATTAGTCTATGTTCACAATAATTTGAGCCAGTTTGTCTACCAAACATTAGTCCATGTTCACAATAATTTGAGCAAGTTTGTCTACCAAACATAAGTCTATGTTCACAATAATTTGAGCCAGTTTGTCTACCAAACATTAGTCTATGTACACAATAATTTGAGCCAGTTTGTCTACCAAACATTAGTCTATGTTCACAATAATTTGAGCCAGTTTGTCTACCAAACATTAGTCTATGTTCACAATAATTTGAGCCAGTTTGTCTACAAAACATTAGTCTATGTTCACAATAATTTGAGCCAGTTTGTCTACCAAACATTAGTCTATGTTCACAATAATTTGAGCCAGTTTGTCTACCAAACATTAGTCTATGTACACAATAATTTGAGCCAGTTTGTCTACCAAACATAAGTCTATGTACACAATAATTTGAGCCAGTCTGTCTACCAAACATTAGTCTATGTTCACAATAGTTTGAGCCAGTTTGTCTACCAAACATTAGTTTATGTACACAATAATTTGAGCCAGTCTGTCTACCAAACATTAGTCTATGTACACAATAATTTGAGCCAGTCTGTCTACCAAACATAAGTCTATGTTCACAATAATTTGAGCCAGTTTGTTTAACAAACATTAGTCTATGTACACAATAATTTGAGCCAGTTTGTCTACCAAACATAAGTCTATGTTCACAATAATTTGAGCCAGTTTGTTTAACAAACATTAGTCTATGTACACAATAATTTGAGCCAGTCTGTCTACCAAACATTAGTCTATGTACACAATAATTTGAGCCAGTCTGTCTACCAAACATTAATCTATTTTCACAATAATTTGAGCCAGTCTGTCTACCAAACATTAGTCTATGTACACAATAATTTGAGTCATACCAGACATTAGTCTTTGTACACAATAATTTGAGCCAGTCTGTCTACCAAACATTAGTCTATGTACACAATAATTTGAGCCAGTTTGTCTACCAAACATTATTCTATGTACACAATAGTTTGAACCAGTTTGTCTACCAAACATTAGTCTATGTTCACAATAATTTGGGCAAATAATATCATTACTTTGACTGTTCACATAATACAGAATGTAAAAGCTGAAGGTTGTTGCCAATGTCAGCTTGGACATCATTGGCTGGAGCAAGTAAACTTTATTGATAAACTGTATTATTGAAACTCATTGATGTAGAAAGGACTGGAGAGTGACCCAATATACATGTATCAACAATTGTTTTATTAAACGTCCATTTTTTTAATCAAGCAAGGTTAAATATGTACATACGGATATAGAACCAAAATACTCACAAATAAGGTAACTGGAGTGACAAAGCACCAGCAAACTCTCATTATAACCGGCGGCGAGTATCCAATCATCAACTTTATATCTTGGCAAAATCGGTCTGCACCTGGTTTGATATATGTTAAGGAAATAAATATAATCTATACACATTATCTTAACAATAAGGTTGTTGCATTTTATTAATATTTTACTTGTTATTCTATATGAACCTTAATGTTTGTGCCACTTTATTTCAAAATAAAACCAAAGATTTACAAAATATGGAGCAGACACAAAATTTGTACCTATTTCTGACCTTGAACCTCTTGAGCTACAGACCAGGTTCTTGCGCGTGGAACTTTGTCTCATTATAGTCAAAATTTGTCTATTTGAAAAAAAAAACACCCTATTCTTATGAAAGTTAAAGCCCGAACAAGACCAAATGGACTGACGCACATACACAGAACCGTCTTTGTGATGTCTATGTCAACCTCATCACAAGGGACTCAACAAACTTGAGAGGAGGAGCTTGTGTGTGTGACGGTGGTCGTGGGGAGGGACTCTCACAGGTACCATAATTTCAACAGGATTGAGTATTTTGATATAAAAAAAATAAAATGGTGAGAGAGGTCTTGGATTGGTAACACAGTTGAAATGGGACAGAGTATTTAATTTGATACAAAAAAATAATCAAAGGATAGAAGGTCCTCAGAGAGTCGCCATTCATTTATTTGCTTGAATATAAAGCATACTTTTGTGCCATTATAATAAATATAATAATAATAATTTATTTACTTAACATTGGTAACTCAATCAATAACAATAACTGTTCTCCCTTGGGGCCATCAACAAAGCAAATCATAGCTATAACAAATACTAAATAAACATACAATCTTACACTAAATTTAAGGCTAACTGAGGGCTAACATTGAGGGCTAACTGACAATCAGCTAACCTAACTACTCTTTCTTGGGTTCCTAGAAGGTTAACCTTTACTTGAGCACACATCTCTGCAAGTTACCGAGGGCTAACATTGAGGGCTAACTGACAATCAGCTAACCTAAGTACTCTTTCTTGGGATCCTAGAAGGTTAACCTTTACTTGAGCACACATCTCTGCAAGTAACCGAGGGCTAACATTGAGGGCTTACTGACAATCAGCTAACTTAACTACTCTTTCTTGGGTTCCTAGAAGGTTAACCCTTACTTGAGCACACATCTCTGCAAGTAACCGAGGGCTAACATTGAGGGCTAACTAACAATCAGCTAACCTGACTACTCTGACCTGGGTTCCTTGAAGGTTAACCCTTACTTGAGCACACATCTCTGCAAGTAACCGAGGGCTAACATTGAGGGCTAACTGACAATCAGCTAACCTAACTACTCTTACCTGGGTTCCTGGAAGGTTAACCCTTACTTGAGCACACATCTCTGCAAGTAACCGAGGGCTAACTGACAATCAGCTAACCTAACTACTCTTTCTTGGGTTCCTAGAAGATTAACCCTTACTTGAGCACATATCTCTGCAAGTAACCGAGAGCTAACATTGAGGGCTAACTGACAATCAGCTAAACTACTCTTTCTTGGGTTCCTAAAAGGTTTACCCTTACTTGAGCACACATCTCTGCAAGTAACTGAGGGCTAACATTGAGGGCTAACTGACAATCAGCTAACCTAACTACTCTTTCTTGGGTTCCTGGAAGGTTAACCTTTACTTGAGCACACATCTCTGCAAGTAACAGAGGGCTAACATTGAGGGCTAACTGACAATCAGCTAACCTAACTACTCAGACCTGGGTTCCTGGAAGGTTAACCCTTATTTGAGCACACATCTCTGCAAGTAACCGAAGGCTAACATTGAGGGCTAACTGACAATCAGCTAACCTAACTACTCTGACCTGGGTTCCTGGAAGGTTAACCCTTACTTGAGCACACATCTCTGCAAGTAACTGAGGGCTAACATTGAGGGCCAACTGACAATCAGCTAACCTAACTACTCTGACCTGGGTTCCTAGAAGGTTAACCCTTGCTTGAGCACACATCTCTGCAAGTAACCGAGGGCTAACATTGAGGGCTAACTGACAATCAGCTAACCTAACTACTCTTACCTGGGTTCCTGGAAGGTTAACCCTTACTTGAGCACACATATCTGCAAGTAACCAAGGGCTAACATTGAGGGCTAACTGACAATCAGCTAACCTAACTACTCTGACCTGGATTCCTAGAAGGTTAACCTTTACTTGAGCACACATCTCTGCAAGTAACTGAGGGCTAACATTGAGGGCTAACTGACAATCAGCTAACCTAACAACTCTTTCTTGGGTTCGTAGAAGGTTAACCCTTGCTTGAGCACACATCTCTGCAAGTAACCGAGGGCTAACATTGAGGGCTAACTGACAGTCAGCTAACCTAACTACTCTTTTTTGGGTTCCTGGAAGGTTAACCCTTACTTGAGCACACATCTCTGCAAGTAACCGAGTCTAACATTAAGGGCTAACTGACAATCAGCTAACCTTACTACTCTGACCTGGGTTCCTGGAAGGTTAACCCTTACTTGATCACACATCTCTGCAAGTAACCGAGGGCTAACATTGAGGGCGTACTGACAATCAGCAAACCTAACAACTCTGACCTGGGTTCCTGGAAGGTTAACCCTTACTTGAGCACACATCTCTGCAAGTAACTGAGGGCTAACATTGAGGGCGTACTGACAATCAGCAAACCTAACAACTCTGACCTGGGTTCCTAGAAGGTTAACCCTTACATGAGCACACATCTCTGCAAGTAACTGAGGGCTAACTGACAATCAGCTAACCTAACTACTCTTTCTTGGGTTCCTAGAAGGTTAACCCTCATATTGAGCACACATCTCTGCAAGTAACTGAGGGCTAACATTGAGGGCTAACTGACAATCAGCTAACCTAACTACTCTGACCTGGGTTCCTAGAAGGTTAACCCTTACTTGAGCACACATCTCTGCAAGTAACTGAGGGCTAACATTGAGGGCTAACTGACAATCAGCTATCATAACTATTCTTTCTTGGGTTCCTAGAAGGTTAACCCTTGCTTAAGCACACATCTCTGAAAGTAACCGAGGGCTAACATTAAGGGCTAACTGACAATCAGCTAACCTAACTACTCTTTTTTGGGTTCCTGGAAGGTTAACCCTCATATTGAGCACACATATCTGCAAGTAACTGAGGGCTAACATTGAGGGCTAACTGACAATCAGCTAACCTAACTACTCTGACCTGGGTTCCTAGAAGGTTAACCCTTACTTGAGCACACATCTCTGCAAGTAACTGAGGGCTAACATTGAGGGCTTACTGACTATCAGCTATCATTACTATTATTTCTTGGGTTCCTAGAAGGTTAACCCTTGCTTGAGCTGAGCACACATCTCTGCAAGTAACCGAGGGCTAACATTGAGGGCTAACTGACAATCAGCTAACCTAACAACTCTTTTTTGGGTTCCTGGAAGGTTAACCCTTACTTGAGCACACATCTCTGCGAGTAACTGAGGGCTAACATTGAGGGCTTACTGACAATCAGCTAACCTAACTACTCTGACCTGGGTTCCTAGAAGGTAAACCCTTACTTGAGCACACATCTCTGCAAGTAACCCAGGGCTAACATTGAGGGCTAACTGACAATCAGCTAACCTAACTACTCTTTCTTGGGCTCCTAGAAGGTTAACCCTTGCTTGAGCATATCATCTTTGCAAGTAACCGAGGGCTAACATTGAGGGCTAACTGACAATCAGCTAACCTTACTACTCTTTTTTGGGTTTCTGGAAGGTTAACCCTTACTTGAGCACACATCTCTGCAAGTAACTGAGGGCTAACATTGAGGGCTAACTGACAATCAGCTAACCTTACTACCCTGACCTGGGTTCCTGGAAGGTTAACCCTTACTTGAGCACACATCTCTGCAAGTAACCGAGGACTAACACTGAGGGCTAACTGACAATCAGCTAACCTAACTACTCTTTCTTGGGTTCCTGGAAGGTTAACCCATACTTCAGCACACATCTCTGCAAGTAACCGAGGGATAACATTGAGGGCCAACTGACAATCAGCTAACCTTACTACTCTGACCTGGGTTCCTGGAAGGTTAATCCTTACTTGAGCATACATCTCTGCAAGTAACTGAGGGCTAACATTGAGGGCGTACTGACAATCAGCAAACCTAACTACTCTGACCTGGGTTCCTGGAAGGTTAACCCTTACTTGAGCACACATCTATGCAAGTAACGGAGGGCTAACATTGAGGGCTAACTGACAATCAGCTAACCTAACTACTCTGACCTGGGTTCCTAGAAGGTTAACCCTTACTTGAGCACACATCTCTGCAAGTAACTGAGGGCTAACTGACAATCAGCTAACCTAACTACTCTTTCTTGGGTTCCTAGAAGGTTAACCCTCATATTGAGCACACATCTCTGCAAGTAACTGAGGGCTAACATTGAGGGCTAACTGACAATCAGCTAACCTAACTACTCTGACCTGGGTTCCTAGAAGGTTAACCCTTACTTGAGCACACATCTCTGGAAGTAACTGAGGGCTAACATTGAGGGCTAACTGACAATCAGCTATCATAACTATTCTTTCTTTGGTTCCTAGAAGGTTAACCCTTGCTTAAGCACACATCTCTGAAAGTAACCGAGGGCTAACATTAAGGGCTAACTGACAATCAGCTAACCTAACTACTCTTTTTGGGGTTCCTGGAAGGTTAACCCTCATATTGAGCACACATATCTGCAAGTAACTGAGGGCTAACATTGAGGGCTAACTGACAATCAGCTAACCTAACTACTCTGACCTGGGTTCCTAGAAGGTTAACCCTTACTTGAGCACACATCTCTGCAAGTAACTGAGGGCTAACATTGAGGGCTTACTGACAATCAGCTATCATTACTATTCTTTCTTGGGTTCCTAGAAGGTTAACCCTTGCTTGAGCACACATCTCTGCAAGTAACTGAGGGCTAACATTGAGGGCTAACTGACAATCAGCTAACCTAACTACTCTTTTTTGGGTTCCTGGAAGGTTAACCCTTACTTGAGCACACATCTCTGCAAGTAACCGAGGGCTAACATTGAGGGCTAACACAATCAGCTAACTTTACTACTCTGACCTGGGTTCCTGGAAGGTTAACCCTTACTTGAGCACACATCTCTGCAAGTAACCGAGGATTAACATTGAGGGCTAACTGACAATCAGCTAACCTAACTACTCTTTCTTGGGTTCCTGTAAGGTTAACCCATACTTCAGCACACATCTCTGCAAGTAACCGAGGGATAACATTGAGGGCTAACTCACAATCAGCTAACCTAACTACTCTTTTTTGGGTTCCTAGAAGGTTAACCCTTACTTGAGCACACATCTCTGCAAGTAACCGAGGGCTAACTGAAAATCAGCTAACCTAACTACTCTTTCTTGTGTTCCTAGAAGGTTAACCTTTACTTGAGCACACATCTCTGCAAGTAACCCAGGGCTAACATTGAGGGCGTACTGACAATCAGCTAACCTAACTACTCTGACCTGGGATCCTGGAAGGTTAACCCTTACTTGAGCACACATCTCTGCAAGTAACCCAGGGCTAACATTGAGGGCGTACTGACAATCAGCTAACCTAACTACTCTGACCTCGGTTCCTGGAAGGTTAACCCTTACTTGAGCACACATTTCTACAAGTAACTGATAACTTTCTCACTTTTATAAGCAATGAGACACAAATGACAATGAGACTCAATGTTGTATATCAATCAACAGACAGTGCGGGGATTCAAACTCATGAACCCCTCATTTGATAGTAAGCCGTCTTACCAACTGAGTGAGCAGGACTCGGTACATGTGAAAATTGTATTAGGAACTTTAATATTAGAATAAAAATATATTGATTAAAAAAGAGGGCTTTTCTAATGGATCATTTGTCATAGTTAAAAGTTATAATTGATATGTTTGTATTTTTAATGTTTAATATTGTAATATTTGTGTATTTCCAGTTGAATCTCAATTTTATGAAAGTAAACATTAACAGTTAACTCCCAAAATTAATTTTTCCATGGCTGTCAAAATGTTTTTTCATAAACAGCCTCGTAATAATGGAAAAATTGACAGTACCAACTTTTAAACTGGGTTTCTTATCCATCCAGGTATCTCTAGGTTTGCTGATTAAACAATGTAGAAACATTTAACGTAGAAATTAAAGGCAAATAATTATGACCTTATCATTGTTTGATGTGACCTTGACTTTGAATAAGTAAGTCTCACTGTCTGATAGGTTATATACTGCCTCAGACTATAAACATGCACACTAATGCTAAGTAACATGCATATAACTGCAAGCAAGGCACACTTGTGAACAACTAGAATCAAAACATTTACACAGGTGAAACACGGAAGCTGAAGCCTGCACAGATGTTGGGGTGAGTGCACTAAAAACTCCTCTGTTCACAAAATACTCGAGTTAAAAATGATGAAAAAATGTTGGTGAAACAGAAACCCAGTGAGATGAAGAACCATTATTTCAATAAGTTTACATATAAATATTTACCATAAATCCATGCAACAAGGAAACACTCCAGGAATGATATGATCAAGACAGCAAATGCTGCAAAATACCAGTCCACCAGTTGATACAGGTATATTCCGCCCTGGAATTCATGTTTTTAAATGTACATACAAAACATTAATATAAAATCAACACACTGTAACAAATCTGTACTTAAACCATTTGATTTCTCCTTGTCATATCAGGGTTGCTTGTCATTGGTTATGAAAGTACATTAAAACTTCGATAGCTCGAACTCCACGGGACTGGAAAAAATAGTTTGAGTTAGCGGTAGTTTGAGTCAAGCCTAGTACAACAATCATCGTACATGTACATGAGTGTGTTATAGAATCCCGTGTGTATGCTTTGAACAGGTGCAATAAATTATTTAAATGATGCATATTTCTTGTTTATTTGGAAAATCCAATATACCAGAAAAGATAAATTCCAAATATCATAAATTGTATTATACTACAATTACTCAATTTACCTACAATTACTCAATTTACCCTTTTTTCATCATATATACACATGTATAAATAGCTACATTTAGCTTTTGGTGTGCGTGAGAATATAAATGACATGATAATCACACTCCGGTTTCCCGGGTCCTTCACCAAGTTGCTTGGCAATAGTTAAAGAGGCTGACTTAGTTATCCCCCGCCGGGTCCTTCACCAAGTTGCTCTGCAATAGTCAAAGAGGCTGACTTAGTTACCCCTGTTACCGGGTCCTTCACCAAGTTGCTCAGCAATAGTCAAAGAGGCTGACTTAGTTACCCCTGTTACCGGGTCCTTCACCAAGTTGCTCAGCAATAGTCAAAGAGGCTGACTTAGTTATCCCCCGTTACCGGGTCTTTCACCAAGTTTCTTGACAATAGTCAAAGAGGCTGACTTAGTTATCCCCCGTTACTGGGTCCTTCACCAAGTTGCTCTGCAATAGTCAAAGAGGCTGACTTAGTTACCCCTGTTACCGGGTCCTTCACCAAGTTGCTCAGCAATAGTCAAAGAGGCCGACTTAGTTATCCCCCATTACCGGGTCTTTCACCAAGTTTCTTGACAATAGTCAAAGAGGCTGACTTAGTTATCCCCCGTTACTGGGTCCTTCACCAAGTTGCTCTGCAATAGTCAAAGAGGCTGACTTAGTTACCCCTGTTACCGGGTCCTTCACCATGTTGCTCTGCAATAGTCAAAGAGGCCGACTTAGTTATCCCCCGTTACCGGGTCTTTCACTAAGTTGCTCGACAATAGTCAAAGAGGCTGACTTAGTTACCCCTGTTACCGGGTCCTTCACCAAGTTGCTCTGCAATAGTCAAAGAGGCTGACTTAGTTATCCCCCGTTACCGGGTCCTTCACCAAGTTGCTCTGCAATAGTCAAAGAGGCCGACTTAGTTAACCCCCGTTACCGGGTCTTTCACTAAGTTGCTCAGCCGTTTCTTCTTCAGGTAAATGTGTTATCAAAATATGAAATTGTGCAATCAGACTGATCTTCGTATTTCTAACATTTATGTGGTAAAATTGTATTTGACACTCTTTACTTTTTAATAATTGCAATATAAGTTGATTTTAATTTGATTTCATCTCAAATCACAAATAAACATCAGATTAAAAATCAAATTAACTTAATTAATGCAACATGCAGTAAACAATTACAGCAAGCGTGTAACCAATTATAAATACACTCGCCAAACTATCATAACTTCTTGCTCTTTAAGACAGTGGGAATATTCTGACGTGTAGAAATTACTTCACACTTTTGAATGCGTGAATAAACATGGCAAACTTTTCCGATTTTCTTTATCAAACAGCTGTTGGACCGAAAGGTGTGATAAAATACAGGTAAGTGTGTTGGCGGGACCTAATTTCTAGTTCGATGTCAACCTATCAGTGTTTTAGCCATCGGTGGAAGATTAAAAGAAATTAAATAGGAATTTGGCAGGGACACAGCGATCTGTGGTGTTCCAGCCAACCGAGTTCGACCCTATCAAAGCTCTATTGTACTTGTTTTTGCCATATAAAGGGAATTTATCAGAATTTGTCACAATTTTAGAATTGGCTAAAACATTTTTTCCCCCAATACATCATGCCTATATATGCTCACTGATTCCATATTGCTAAACAGATATCGATTTGAACATGCCAAAATTACATATTGAAAAGGGATTTCCTAATTTGGGCTACCTGCCTACGTGAGACTAAAATAGATTTCCCACTTAAAATTGCAATATATATTGTGACATAATAAATTAGTCACGTGATTACATTTTGATTCCAATATGATCCGTTATACAGGTTTGCGCGTAGTGAAACTTGTTTCATCTTAGAAATAGACCGAATGACGATGTGAATATATTTAAGTGCGGTCTATTTTAAGAATGGGGATTTCGTTTCAAGTTAACCACTCTGACTGAAACATGATTTTGTCACATTTTGGTGGATTTGACATACTTAACTATTTGAATTCTCTTTCTTAATGATACTGAGATGCTTTTTATCCATTTTAAAAATATATTTTTGAAGACATTCATAGCGTTTTTTCCTGATATACTCCCTTTAAAGAATCATAACTTGCACATTTTATGTTTTGCAAAGATCCATTTCAGATTTTAGAGACCAAAGGGACACAGCTTGAACAAATTTGATACAGGACCTTCAAGCAATATTAGACATGAAACATTTAAGTGCCATACCTTGTACCGTTTTATAACAAGATTTTGTTTAAAGATTCTCTACATATTATGTAAAGCTGTGACCTCTGTGGTACCCTTTAATTTCACCCCACTGGTTCCCAGCCTTAACAACCTTGATATATAAACATCAACTAATGCTACATGCAGAATAGAACAGAACAGAATAGAATAGAAGAAGAATATCTGTTTTCCCATAGCATTCCTTAGTAAACATTCAAGTCCCCTTACCAGGTCCAAAGTTATTTTTGATTATTTACAATTTAATTTCTTTTTTGGAAAAGAAAAAAAAAAACGATTTACCTTTTGGCTCAGGAAACCTAAAATGTTTAATGCTCCGGGGTGGGGGTCAATATGACCCCAAATTTGTATACCGGTAGGACTATGATGGCATGTGCCTATAAACCTTAGCACTTTAAATTTCAGAGAAGAAAATGTTTTTACAAACAGTCCATGCTAGATGAAGGATAACAAAGGATCAGTATAGCTCATGTTGAGCTAAAATTAAGCTTCGATTGGCTTAAAAAAACAAATGGATAACAAACAGATGGCGGACTGACAGACCAGCGTAGATACAGGGCAATCACATGTTCCTTTTGCTTAGGTGAACTAAAAAGGATCAGATCAATATGGTAAAAAATATGTACAGGTCATTCACAAAATTTCTTCATATTCCGATAAAAATGCAGGAGGAATTGATACAAATTTTGTCAACATGTAAAAGGGATTTTACTTTTAAAAACTAAGACAAATTGAAATGACATTGCACTTACATTTGTAGTATATGGAAGATCGAGTAACAACAACACAACACACAGACAGCCGGTGACAAGTAATTTACGTGACCTCAGTCTGGGGAATGTATCTGTCAATCCACTGGACAAAGTTTCAAATACGCCAAACTAAAAAGTAAGTTGATATAGCATATAAATAGAAACAGATTAATAATGTAGTAGGCTGACTATCAGCTCACAGAACTAATGCAACATATCATAATGATTATAATTTTTATGACCTATATTTGAATAGAAATGTTTTGTTTTTCTGTAGTCTTTTAGTAAGTGAAATATTCATAAGCCTTTTTTGTAGAGAAAACAATATTCAAATATAAGTTTAACTGTAACGTTATAAAACTGACGGTGAACCAGCTTATCTCTTACTTAATCCTGAAAATATTTTCTTCATTGGTTCAGAGCAATGACCGAGAAAAGACATTTAGTTTTAACCTTCAACTACTTGAAAAAAACAATTCTTATTTTCATCTGTTAACGTACGCATTTTGGGATGATCACTTAACAAAGACATGGTATATATAACTTGGAAATGTACTTTGGAAATTAACAGTCCTAACAGTCCACATCTTCCCACACACCGTAACACACATCCACAAGCTCACCACCCTCTCCATGTTCACTCGCACATCCATAGCACACATTCACACACCAATCAACCTCTACACATCAACCCACACTCTCAACACACTCTGCACACACATCCACACACTCATCACCCTCTACACATCAACCCACACTCACAACCCACACTACGCACACAACCACACACTCATCACCCTCTACACATCAACCCACACTCTCAACACACTCTACGCACACATCCACAAACTCATCACCCTCTACACATAAACCCACACTCTCAACAAACATCCACACACTCATCACCCTCTACACATCAACCTACACCCTTAACACTCTACACACACATCCACGCACTCATCACCCTCTACACATCAACCCACACTCTCAACACACTCTACACACACATCCACACACTCATCACCCTCTCCATGTCCACTCACACATCTATAGCAAACATCCACACACCCTTCACCCTCTACACATCAACCCACACTCTCAACAAACTCTACGCACACATCCACACACTCATCACCCTCTACACATCAACCCACACTCTCAACAAACTCTACATACACATCCACACACTCATCACCCTCTCCATGTCCACTCACACATCCATAGCACACTTACACACACTCATCACCCTCTACACATCAACCCACACTCACAACACACTCTACACACACATCCAAACATTCATCACCCTCTACACATCAACCCACACTCATAACACACTCTATGCACACATCTACACACTCATCACCATTTACACATCAACCCACTCACAACACACTCTACGCACACATCAACACATTCATCACTCTCTACACATCAACCAACACTCTCAACACATTCTATGTGCACATCCACACACACATCATTGTCTACACATCAACCCACACTCTCAACACATTCTACATGCACATCCACACACTCATCGCCATATACACATCAACCCACACTCTCAACACACACATCCACACAATCATCACCATCTACATATCAACCCACAATCTAAACACACTCTACACCCACATCCACACACTCATCATCCTCTTCACATCAACCTACACACTCAACACATCAACCTACACTCTCAACACACTCTACGCGCACATCCCCATTCATCACCTTCTACACATCAACCCACTCACAACACACTCTATGCACACATCCACACACTCATCACTCTCTACACATCAACCAACATTCACAACACACTCTACACACACATCCACACACCTCCACACAGTCATCACCATCTACACATCAACCCACACTCTCAACACACTCTGCACACACATCCACACACTCATCACCTTCTACACATCAACCCACACTCTCAATACACTGTGCGAACACATTCACACAGTCATCACCCTGTACACATCAACCCACACTCTCAATACACTCTACACACACATCCACACACTCATCACCCTCTACATATCAACCCACACTCTCAATACACTCTACACACACATCCACACACTCATCACCATCTACACATCAACCCACACTCACAACACACTCTACACACACATCCACACACTCATCACCCTCTACACATCAATCCACACTCTCAATACAATCTGCGAACACATCCACACAGTCATCACCCTCTACAAATCAACCCACACTCACAACACTCTAAGCACACATCCACAGACTCATCACCCTCCACACATCAACCCACACTCTCAATACACTCTGCAAACACATCCACAGTCATCACCCTTTACACATCAACTCACACTCTCAAAACACTCTACGCACACATCCACACACTCATAACCCTCAACACATCAACCCAGACTCTCGACACACTCTACGTACACATTCAAACACTCATCAATCTCTACACATCAACCTACATTCTCCATACACATCCACACACTCAGCACCCTCTACATATCAACCCACTCTCTAAACACACATCCACACATTCATCACCATCTACACATCAACCCATACTCAAAGCACAGTCTACGCACATATCCACACACTTATCACCCTCTACACATCAACCCACACTCACAACACACTCTACGCTCACATCAACACACTCATCACTATCTACAATTCAACCCACATTCTCAACACACTCTACGTGCCCATTCACACACTCATCACCATCTACACATCAACCCACACTCTCAACACACACATCCACGCATTCATCGCCATCTACACATCAACCCAAAATCTCAATACACTCTACGCACACATCCATACACTCTTCATCCTCTACACATCAACCCACACTCTCAATACACTCTACACACACATCCACACACTCATCACCATCTACACATCAACCCACACTCACAACACACTCTACACACATTCATCACCCTCTACACATCAACCCACACTCTCAATACAATCTGCGAACACATCCACACAGTCATCACCCTCTACAAATCAACCCACACTCTCAACACTCTAAGCACACATCCACACAGTCATCACCCTCTACAAATCAACCCACACTCACAACACTCTAAGCACACATCCACAGACTCATCACCCTCTACACATCAACCCACACTCTCAATACACTCTGCAAACACATCCACAGTCATCACCCTTTACACATCAACCCACACTCTCAAAACAATCTACGCACACATCCACACACTCATAACCCTCAACACATCAACCCAGACTCTCAACACACTCTACGTACACATTCACACACTCATCACCATCTACACATCAACCTACATTCTCCATACACTCTACATACACATCCACACACTCATCACTCGATACACATCAACCCACACATCCACACACTCAGCACCCTCTACATATCAACCCACTCTCTAAACACACATCCACACATTCATCACCATCTACACATCAACCCATACTCAAAGCACAGTCTACGCACATATCCACACACTTATTACCCTCTACACATCAACCCACACTCACAACACACTCTACGCTCACATCAACACACTCATCACTATCTACACATCAACCCACATTCTCAACACACACATCACACTCTCAACACACACATCCACGCATTCATCGCCATCTACACATCAACCCAAAATCTCAATACACTCTATGTGCACATCCACAAACTCATCACCCTCTACACATCAACCCACATTCTCAACACACTCTACGCACACATCCATACACTCTTCATCCTCTACACATCAACCCACACACTCAACACACTCTATGCACATATCCACACATTTGTCACCGTCTACACATCAACCTACACTCACAACACACTCTACAAATACATCCAAACACTCTTCACCCTCTACACATCAACCACATTCTCAACACACTCTACGCACACATCCACAAACTCATCACCCTATACACATCAACCCACACTCACTACACACTCTACGTATACATCCACACACTCTTCACCCTCTACACATCAACCTACACTCACAACACACTCTACAAAAACATCCACACACTCTCCACCCTCTACACATCAACCACATTCTCAACACACTCTACGTATACATCCACACACTCATCACCCTCTACACATCAACCTACACTCACAACACACTCGACATGCACATCCACACTCTCATCAACCTCTACACATCAACCCACACTCACAACACACTCTACGCACACAACCACACACTCATCACCCTCTACACATCAACCCACATTCATAACACACTCTGCACACACATCCACACACTCATCACCCTCTACACATCATCCAACACTCACAACACACTCTAAGCACACCACCACACACTCATCACCCTCGGCACATTAACCTACACTCTCAACATACTCTACGCACACATCCACACACTCATCACCCTCTACACATAAACCCACACTCTCAACACACATCCACACACTCATCACCCTCTCCATGTCCACTCACACATCAATAGCAATTATCCACACACCCATCACCCTCTACACATCAACCCACACTCTACCCACACATCCACACACTCATCACCCTCTCCATGTCCACTCACACATTCATAGCACACATCCACAAACTCATCACCCTATCCAAATTAACCCAAACTCACAACACCCTCTATGCACACATCCGCACACTCTGCACATCAACCCACACTCTCAACACACTCTACGCTCACATCTACACATTCATCACTCTCTACACATCAACCCACACTCACAACGCACTCTATGCACACATCCACTCTCATCACCCTTTACACACCAACCCACATTTAAAACACACTCTACACACACATCCACTCTCATCACCCTCTACACATCAACCCACACTCACAACACACTCTATGCGCACATCCACACACTCATCACCCTCTACACATCAACCCACACTCACAACACACTCTATGTACACATCCACACACTCATCACCCTTTACACATCAACCCACACTCACAACACACTCTACCCACATATCCACACACTCATCACACTCTACATATCAACCCACACTCACAACACACTCTACGCACACATCCACTCTCATCACCATTTACACATCAACCCACACTCATAACACACTCTATGCGCACATCCACACTTTAATCACCCTCTACACATCAACCCACACTCTACACACATATCCACACACTCATCACCCTCTACACATCAACCCAGACTCACAACACACTCTACACACACATCCACACACTCATTACCCTTTACACATCAACCCAGACTCACAACACACTCTACGCACACACTCTTCACCCTCTACACATCAACTCACACTCTCAACACACTCTACGCACACATCCACACACTCATCACCTTCTACACATCAACCCACATTCAAAACACTCTACACCCACATCAACACACTCATCACCCTCTACACATCAACTTACTATCTCAACACACTCTAAGCACTCATCCACACACTCATCACCGTCTACACATTAACCCACACTCTCAACACACTCTATGCACACATCCACACACTTATCACCCTCTCCGTGTCCATCCACACAACCGTCATACACATCCACACACTCATCACACTCTCCATGTACTCCAACACACCCATTGCACACATCCACATGCTCACCACCCTCTCCATGTCCATCCACACTTTCAACACACTCTACGCACACATCCACACACTCACCACCCTATACACATCAACCCACACTCACAAAACACTCTACGCACATATTCACACACTCATCACCCTTTACACATCAACCCAAACTCACAACACACTCTACATGCACATCCACACACATCACCCTCTACACATCAATCCACACTCTATGCACACATCCACACACTCATCACCCTCTACACATCAACCCACACTCTACACACATATCCACACACTCATCACCCTGTACACATCAACCCACACTCACAACACACTCTACACACACATCCACACACTCATTACCCTTTACACATCAACCCAGACTCACAACACACTCTACGCACACATCCACACACTCTTCACCCTTTACACATCAACCCAAACTCTCAACACACTCTATGCACACATCCACACACTCATCACCCTCTACACATCAACCCACTCTCAACACACTCTACATACACATCCACACACTCATCACCCTCTCCATGTCCTCTCACACATCCATAGCACACTTACACACACTCCTCACCAGATGACGTCACTATGCATAGTAGTAAATGCGTTTTTTTTAGAGCACAGCGAGATAAGTGTATTCTTCTGTATTTCCATGCAAATTGTATGCTTCCCGTATTGTATTTTTGAACTTTTGTAAAGAAAGTCATCCGCAATAAATAAAAAAACTTTGAAACTTTTGTTGTACAATACGTCCTCTGCTATGGTAAATGCGTGTTGAAAGTTGTGAACTACTTTATCGGTCAGATGAATATGGCGGTTCCTGCCATATGTAGTTTGTATAACAGATTGCTGGGGCTGCACAACAGCTAAGGAAGTCAGAGTTTCGCTCGCCTTCCAAAAACTTTGAAACTTTTGGTGCATAATACGTCCTCTGCTATGGTAAATACGTGTTGAATGTTGTGAACTACTTTATCGGTCGGATGAATATGGCGGTTCCTACCATACGTAGTTTGTATAACAGATTGCTGGGGCTGCACGACAGCTAAGGAAGTCGGAGCTTTGCTTGCCTTCCAAAAATACTACAAATTTACAAGGAATTATTTAGAGACAAGTCTTTGATTTTTATTAGTTTTAAAATTGTAGGATTGTTTTTATCTTGTGAAATTAACAGTTCTGATTTTTGGTTTTATCTATTTATTATACGAAATCGCTATCACGTCACGAATTCATTTACGGCAGTTCTTTATATAAAAAATGTGTTATATCTGTTTTTTCTAATGTGCAATAAAATATTGGTGCAAACGATATGCTGACATTCATCTCCTGCGGATTGGAAATGTAACTGACTTGTTTATTTAACCCACAGGACTAATGACACTTAATTAACGGACAAAAACTGCAAACTGTCAAAACTGTGTTAATAATCATACCTCTCATGCAGAGATTGGAACTAACATTTCAAACTGCATACAGGTTCATAATTTATAATAAATGCATATGTTACGTAAAATAAAACCACTAAATCGTATGCAAGCACGTTTATTTGTGTTTTAAATTCATTTTTCTTACATCAAAAGTCAATATCCAGATGCCAGCTGTGGTAAATTGACAGCCCTGAATACACATCTGTCACACTTTCTACCATTCACTCAGTATATATATATATATATTTTATAACGTGGGGTTTTCGGTTCGTTAATTAAATGATATTAACATCATGATATTTACATACTAAAGTAGCATTCTGAAACCTTGAATAACCAATATCTTAAATGAATTTGTTTGATTTGTTTTTAATTGGCTAGCAGTTTTTCTTTTATCTTTTCTTTTCAATCACATACTGCAGGCTCAATTAAGATTCATCCATCTGGCACTAATTACAATAAAAATGAAATTATACATATCTTCCGTGGTCAACAGACCGATAAGTCACCGCTTAAGCATATAACTAATTGACAAGATGTGACATAACACAATTAACACCACGGGTGTCTGTGTTGCTGCGTGTCATATAAGTAGCTGTATAGCACAGTGGGTATAGTTTCAAATAAGTTTGATATAGTTTGTCATTTTAAAAAATATATTACCATAAAGCATATTATCAGTAAAAGAAATAATTTGAAAAACCCACTGAAAAAGTAAATTTCAGGTATATTTATATACATAATGATAACAAAAAGTTTATAAAAACTTATATCAGAATATCCTTTTTCAGTTTATTGAAGCCACATTTGGACCCGAATTGAGAAAAACACTACAAGATTATTATTTTTCAAAAATCATTTATTATATGTCAAATTGTATCGCACAGATTATAATAAATTTTTCATCACACATGCAGTTCATATTATTGATTATAAAGCTGATTTTAGTAACACATTTCGGATAATAGAAGCTGGTATAATGTGCGATATTCTTTGATCACCTAGACCACTGATCACATATCAAAATATACACACTTCCGTTAAAGTTCCCTACTATCGATAATGGTTTATCAGAAATTTACAACCTTTTGCCCAGCGGGTGACACAATATGTAGACAAACAATTGGATTATGAATTAAATAACCTTGACTTATCCCATGGATACATTTTATTTATTGCTCCATTGGAACAGATTAAATTAAAAAGTCAATATAAAATTAATTTAAGAGTTGAGATGTTGCGATTGGTTATGGGCTTGAAACGTTGAGTGAATGCTGAACGAACAACGGGAACGCTAAGAGGAGTATTAAATAAAGTTTGTACAGAGCACTCAGGTATACATCGCTCATGAGCGAATACTTGTGTTTGTGAGTGCATTAAATTAACCACATTTAATCGAGTGCACACAAACGGAGCGCGAACTAAGCACCGATGGAGCGTGAAAGGAGTGCAAACTGAGCGCAAACGGAGTGCAATTATGGGGTACTTGAGCGGTTTAGGGTCTGTACTTATTGCACTCTACATGTTCACCCACCCATTCATTCCACACTACAAGTCCGTCCACCTACTCATTGCACTATCCACTCACCCACACACTCATTCCTCTTTACATATCCACCCACCAACACATTCATTGCACTCTACACATACACATGCCCACCCACTCATCACACTTCACATGTCCACTTACCCAAACACTCATAGCACTCTACACATCCACCCACCTACATTCTCATTTTACTCTACATGTCCACCCACCCACCCACTCATTGCACACTACATGTCCACCTACCCACACATTCATCACACTCTACAAGCCCACTCACAAACCCATAAACTCATCCAACCCACACATCCATCACACTCTACAAGTCCACCGACCCATTCGTTGCACTCTGCACATACACCAACCCACCCAACCACTCACAACACATCCACCCATTAAATGCACTCTAGTCATCAAACCGCCCACTCATTCATCACCACCTGCCCTCTCGTCAACTGCACTTTACAAGTCAACACACTCACTCATCACACTCTACACATACACCAAACCACATTTTCATCCCACTCTACACATCCACCCATCCACTCACTCATCACACTCTACATGTCCACCTGCCCACACATCATTTGCACTCCACACGTCAACCCACCTACACATTCATCCCACTCTACACGTCCACCCACCCACTCACTACACTAATCCACCAACTCACCCGTTCATTGCACTCTCCATTTCCACCTGCCCACCACTCATTGCACTCATCGACCAACCAAACCACTCACTGCACTCTCCATGTCCACCTGCCTACACATTCACCGCACTCTACAGATCCACCCACACACTTACCTGGCTGTCTATCCCAAGACATAGTAACATAAGGAAAAATAATGCTGCCCACAACTGGGGTATAGGTAATTTGCTGATAGCTTCTGGGTACACAACGAGGGCCAAACCTGGACCTGAAACAAATCAATTTATCAACAATAGGGGGTAAATTAAAACAAGAGGCCTGAAAACACTCTACTGGCTTGTAGCGACCATATATTTATATATATATATTCTTTTATTTCACAACATAAACCCTTGGGCTAGGTCATCTAAACCCTTTATGGAAAATGCCCCACTCTTACTGGATGGTATTCACTCTTACGGGATCGTATTCACTCTAACTGGATGGTATTCACTCTCACTGGATGGTACTAACTATGCTTTAAATTAAAACTTTCAGTTTCCCAAACCATTCATAATTAGGTTAAAAATAATTACAGTCCCCTTGCATGCTCCCATACATTGTAGCCCTTTGATTCCAAATCCCCAACTGATGCTGATATTGATAATTTTCAGTTATTCAGTCTTGATAGAAACATTGATAGAATGTAACAACGGCATATTATGCAGTTATTTTTAATCAAATAGCTTAGAAACTATATGGCCCAAGATTAAACATGGACAAAAAAAACAACATTTATGTTTGGTTATATTTACCAATCACCATCATCAATTAAATGATGGATAGACCCATTTGAAATCATTGTTGAACAAGTTCAGCCAGGAAACATGGAGATACATTAAAGGGTCACTTTACTAGTGGATATGTGTTGTAATGATGAAAACAGAGAGAAAACAACAACAACAATGTAAATTATAAGTATTATATTCAAACAGTTTACAGGTCAACATCCCTATTCTTCATTGTTTTAAACTGTTATTAACCTCATTAAGAAAAAATTAAGGGGAATTTTTCTTACATTAGTGAAGAAAAAGCAGAGCAGTAGTGAAGAGTGTTGACCACTTACACCAGAGGTTTTGGGTTTGATCCCCAGCTTGAACCGATGGCTCTAAAAAAATACACTCTGTACTGGTTCTACACAGGAAATGGACTCAAAGAGTGGTTCATATAAGCTAAAATAAATTAGTATAAACTTAACTAATGTGCAGTTGGTCCCATGTGCAAGAATATAAAAAATAAGCTGATAAGTGTCCAATGTTGTCACATCTCTTTAATCTCAATATTAGCTCCATGTGCAATATAGCCAATCACAGAAAAAATACCTGAAGTTGCCACATCTTTAATCTCCATATTTGCCCCATGTGCAATATAGCCAATCACAGAGAATATAACAAAGCCACCATAAAAACTGGTAAACCCGTCTGCTGCACAACATATCAACGCATCTCTGGAAAAACAAAATAACAGGGACTTATATATAACATGTCTATATATGTAGGATAAAAGTAATTGTCTTATGTTACAAATATGTCTTGTATGATAATAATAATAATAATATAATAATAATACTTTATTTAATGAGGGTAACACAGTTAGTTACACTAATCTTCCCTGTGGCCCTCAACAATCATACAATGAACATGAAATTCAACAATGTAATTAAACATTAAAATATAAAACAAGCATTCACATAATGTTTATAAATGCAATGACAAAAACTTTTCTATTGAATACTTACAATTATTCGTCAATCAAACAGTTTATTTCCAACTAACAATTAAGTTTCAGAAGATAATTTTTTAGATTAATTTTGAAGCTGTATAGGCTTGGTGATGATCGAATTTCGGTAGGCAGATTGTTCCATAAAAGTGACCCAGAATAATGAAATGAACGTTTGTAAAGCTCTGTCTTTGATTTTTAAACATATAAATTTCCATTTACAGCATTCCTTATACTGTATGGGTTATTATCTCCCACGTATACAAGTCTATTTGACAAATATTCAGGTGACACATTTGTAACATTAGACAAAAGATACATTTGTAACATTAGACAAAAGACACCTTTGTACCATTAGACAATGACTATTATCATACAAGACACTAATGTGTCTTTTGTTTAATGTTACAAATGTGTCTTTTGTCTAATGTTACAAATGTGTCTTGTAAGATAAAAGTCATTGTCTAATGTTACAAAGGTGTCTTTTGTCTAATGTTACAAATGTGTCTTGTATGATAATAGTCATTGTCTAATGTTACAAATGTGTCTTTTGTCTAATGTTACAAATGTGTCTTGTATGATAATAGTCATTGTCTAATGTTACAAATGTGTCTTTTGTCTAATGTTACAAATGTGTCTTGTATGATAATAGTCATTGTCTAATGTTACAAAGTTGTCTTGTATGATAATAGTAATTGTCTAATGTTACAAATATGTCTTGTATGATAATAGTCATTGTCTTATGTTACAAATGTGTCTTTTTCTCTAATGTTACAACTGTGTTTTGTATGATAATAGTCATTGTCTAATGTTACAAATGTGTCTTGTATGATAATAGTCATTGTCTAATGTTACAAATGTGTCTTGTATGATAATATTAATTGTCTAATGTTACAAATGTGTCTTTTGTCTAATGTTACAAATGTGTCTTGTATGATAATAGTCATTGTCTAATGTTACAAATGTGTCTTGTATGATAATAGTAATTGTCTAATGTTACAAATGTGTCTTTTGTCTAATGTTACAAATGTGTCTTGTATGATAATAGTCATTGTCTAATGTTACAAAGGTGTCTTTTGTCTAATGTTACAAATGTGTCTTGTATGATAATAGTAATTGTCTAATATTACAAATGTGTCTTTTGTCTAATGTTACAAATGTGTTTTGTAAGATAATAGTAATTGTCTAATGTTACAAATGTGTCTTGTATGATAATAGTCATTGTCTAATGTTACAAAGTTGTCTTGTATGATAATAGTAATTGTCTAATGTTACAAATATGTCTTGTATGATAATAGTCATTGTCTAATGTTACAAATGTGTCTTTTCTCTAATGTTACAACTGTGTTTTGTATGATAATAGTCATTGTCTAATGTTACAAATGTGTCTTGTATGATAATAGTCATTGTCTAATGTTACAAATGTGTCTTGTATGATAATAGTAATTGTCTAATGTTACAAATGTGTCTTTTGTCTAATGTTACAAATGTGTCTTGTATGATAATAGTCATTGTCTAATGTTACAAAGGTGTCTTTTGTCTAATGTTACAAATGTGTCTTGTATGATAATAGTCATTGCCTAATGGTACAAAGGTGTCTTTTGTCTAATGTTACAAATGTATCTTGTATGATAATAGTAATTGTCTAATATTACAAATGTGTCTTTTGTCTAATGTTACAAATGTGTTTTGTAAGATAATAGTAATTGTCTAATGTTACAAATGTGTCTTTTGTCTAATGTTACAAATGTGTCTTGTATGATAATAGTCATTGTGTGATGTTACAAAAATGTTTTGTGGTAATAGTCATTGTCTAATGTTACAAATGTGTCTTGTATGATAATAGTAATTGTCTAATGTTACAAATGTGTCTTGTATGATATTAGTCATTATCTGATGTTACAAATGTGTCTTTTGTCTAATGTTACAAATATGTCTTGTATGATAAAAGTAATTGTCTAATGTTAAAAATGTATCTTGTATGATAATAGTCATTGTCTAATGTTACAAATGTGTCTTGTATGATAATAGTAATTGTCTAATGTTACAAATGTTTCTTTTGTCTAATGTTACAAATGTGTCTTGTAGGATAACAGTAATTGTCTAATGTTACAAATGTGTCTTGTAAGATTATAGTAATTGTCTAATGTTACAAATGTGTCTTTTGTCTAATGTTACAAATGTGTCTTGTATGATAATAATAATTGTCAAATGTTACAAATGTGTCTTGTATGATAATATTCATTGTTTGATGTTACAAAAATGTCTTGTGGTAATAGTCATTGTCTAATGTTACAAATGTGTCTTGTATGACAATAATAATTGTCTAATGTTACAAATGTGTCTTGTATGATAATAGTCATTGTTTGATGTTACAAAAATGTTTTGTGGTAATAGTCATTGTCTAATGTTACAAATGTGTATTGTATGATAATAGTAATTGTCTAATGTTACAAATGTGTCTTGTATGATATTAGTCATTGTCTGATGTTACAAATGTGTCTTTTGTCTAATGTTACAAATATGTCTTGTATGATAATAGTAATTGTCTAATGTTAAAAATGTGTCTTGTATGTTAATAGTCATTGTCTAATGTCACAAATGTGTCTTGTATGATAATAGTAATTGTCTAATGTTACAAATGTTTCTTTTGTTTAATGTTACAAATGTGTCTTGTAGGATAACAGTAATTGTCTAATGTTACAAATGTGTCTTGTAAGATTATAGTAATTGTCTAATGTTACAAATGTGTCTTTTGTCTAATGTTACAAATGTGTCTTGTATGATAATAATAATTGTCAAATGTTACAAATGTGTCTTGTATGATAATAGTCATTGTTTGATGTTACAAAAATGTCTTGTGGTAATAGTCATTGTCTAATGTTACAAATGTGTCTTGTATGACAATAATAATTGTTTAATGTTACAAATGTGTCTTGTATGACAATAATAATTGTCTTATGTTACAAATGTGTCTTGTATGATAATAGTCATTGTTTAATGTTACAAATGTGTCTTGTATGATGATAGTCATTGTCTAATGTTACAAATGTGTCTTTTGTCTAATGTTACAAATATGTCCTGTATGATAATAGTAATTGTCTAATGTTAAAAATGTGTCTTGTTTGATAATAGTAATTGTCTAATGTTACAAATGTGTCTTGTATGATAATAGTTATTGTCTAATGTTACTAATGTGTCTTTTGTGTAATGTTACAAATGTGTCTTGTATGATAATAGTCATTGTTTAATGTTACAAATGTGTCTTGTATGATAATATTAATTGTCTTATGTTACAAATGTATCTTGTATGATAATAGTCATTGTCTAATGAAACAAATATGTCTTGTATGATAATAGTCATTGTGTAATGTTACAATTGTGTCTTGTATGATAATAGTAATTGTCTTATGTAACAAATGTGTCTTGTATTATAACAGTCATTTATAATGTTACAATTGTGTCTTGTAAGATAATAGTAATTGTCTAATGTTACAATTGTGTCTTGTATGATAATAGTAATTGTCTTATGTAACAAATGTGTCTTGTATTATAACAGTCATTTATAATGTTACAATTGTGTCTTGTAAGATAATAGTAATTGTCTAATGTTACAATTGTGTCTTATATGATAATAGTACTTGTCTTATGTAACAAATGTGTCTTGTATGATAATAGTAATTGTTTAATGTTACAAATGTTTCTTGTCAGATAATAGTAATTGTCTAATGTTACTATAGTGTCTTGTATGATAATAGAAATTGTCTAATGTTACAATTTTGTCTTGTAAGATAATAGTAATTGTCTAATGTTGCAAATGTTTCTTGTATGATAATAGTCATTGTCTAATGTTACAAATGCGTCTTGTATGAAATAGTCATTGTCTAATGTTACAAATGTGTCTTGTATGATAATAGCCATTGTCTAATGTTACAAATGTGTCTTGTTTGATAAAAGTCATTGTCTAATGTTACAATTGTGTCTTGTATGATAATAATAATTGTCTAATATTACAAATGTGTCTTGTATGATAATAGTAATTGTGTAATGTTACAAATGTGTTTTGTATGATAATAGTAATTGTCTAATGTTATAAATGTGTCTTGCATGATAATAGTAATTGTCTAATGTAACAAATGTGTCTTGTATGATAAAAGTAATTGTCTAATGTTACAAATGTGTCGTGGTGGTTTTTATGAGCAATATGAAACTGGCTAAAACTTCTATTCTTTAACTGTTTGTGCAAGCCAAGGTGATTTGTGTAGTGTTTCTGGAGTATATACTGGCAATCTGGGTTTAACTGTTTAATGCAGGCCAAGCTGATTTGTGTAGTGTTTCTGGAGTACATACTGGTAGTCTGGGTTTGACTGTTAGTGCAAGCCAAGATGATTTGTGTAGTGTTTCTGGAGTACATACTGGCAGTCTGGGTTTAACTGTTTGTGCAAGCCAAGCTGATTTGTGTAGTGTTTCTGGAGTATATACTGGCAGTCTGGGTTCAACTATTTATGCAAGCCAAGCTGATTTCTTTAGTGTTTCTGGAGTATATACTGGCAGTCTGGGTTTAATTGTAAGTGTAAGCAAAGCTGATTTGTGTAGTGTTTCTTGGGTATATACTGGCATTCTGGGTTTAATTGTAAGTGCAAGCAAAGCTGATTTGTGTAGTGTTTCTGGAGTATATACTGGCATTCTGGGTTTAACTGTAAGTGCAAGCAAAGCTGATTTGTGTAGTGTTTCTGGAGTATATACTGGCAGTGGTTTAACTGTTTGTGCAAGCCAAGGTGATTTGTGTAGTGTTTCTGGAGTATATACAGGCAGTCTGGGTTTTAACCGTTTGTGCAAGCCAAGGTGATTTGTGAAGTGTTTCTTGAGTATATACTGGAAGTCTGGGTTTAACTGTTTGTGCAAGCCAAGATGATTTGTGTAGTGTTTCTGGAGTATATACTGACAGTCTGGGTTTAACTGTTGTGCAAGCCAAGGTGATTTGTGTAGTGTTTCTGGAGTACATACTGGCAGTCTGGGTTTAACCGTTTGTGCAAGCCAAGGTGATTTGTGTAGTGTTTCTGGAGTACATACTGGCAGTCTTGGTTTAACCGTTTGTGCAAGCCAAGGTGATTTGTGTAGTGTTTCTGGAGTATATACTGGATGTCTGGGTTTAACTGTTTGTGCAAGCCAAGATGATTTGTGTAGTGTTTCTGGAGTATATACTGGCAGTCTTGGTTTAACTGTTGTGCAAGCCAAGGTGATTTGTGTAGTCTTTCTGGAATACATACTGGCAGTCTGGGTTTAACTGTTGTGCAAGCCAAGGTGTTTTGTGTAGTGTTTCTGGAGTACATACTGGCAGTCTGGGTTTAACTGTTTGTGCAAGCCAAGGTGATTTGTGTAGTGTTTCTGGAGTATATACTGGAAGTCTGGGTTTAATTGTTTGTGCAAGCCAAGATGATTTGTGTAGTGTTTCTGGAGTATATACTGGCAGTCTGGGTTTAACTATTGTGCAAGCCAAGGTGATTTGTGTAGTGTTTCCGGAGTATATACTGGCAGTCTGGGTTTAACTGTCTGTGCAGGCCAAGATGATTTGTGTAGTGTTTCTGGAGTATATACTGGCAGTCTGGGTTTAATTGTTTGTGCAGACCAAGATGATTTATGTAGTATTTCTGGAGTATATACTGGCAGTCTGGGTTTAACTGTTTGTGCAAACCAAGGTGATTCATGTAGTGTTTCTGGAGTATATACTGGCAGTCTGGGTTTAACTGTTTGTGCAAGACAAGATGATTTGTGTAGTGTTTCTGGAGTTCATACTGGCAGTCTGGGTTTTACTGTTTGTGCAAACCAAGGTGATTTATGTAGTGTTTCTGGAGTATATACTGGCAGTCTGGGTTTAACTGTTACTAGCAAAGGTGATTTGTGTAGTGTTTCTGGAGTATATACTGGCAGTCTGGGTTTAATTGTTTGTGCAGACCAAGATGATTTATGTAGTGTTTCTGGAGTATATATTGGCAGTCTGGGTTTAACTGTTTGTGCAAGCCAAGATGATTTGTGTAGTGTTTCTGGAGTATATACTGGCAGTCTGGGTTGAACTGTTGTGCAAGCCAAGGAGATTTGTGTAGTGTTTCTGGAGTATATACTGGCAGTCTGGGTTTAAATGTTTGTGCAGGCCAAGATGATTTGTGTAGTGTTTCTGGAGTATATGCTGGCAGTTTGGGTTGAACTGTTTGTGCAAGCCAAGGTGATTTGTGTAGTCGTTCTGGAGTACATACTGGCAGTCTGGGTTTAACTGTTTGTGCAAACCAAGGTGATTTGTGTAGTCGTTCTGGAGTACATACTAGTAGTCTGGGTTTAACTGATTGTGCAAGTCAAGATGATTTGTTAAGTGTTTCTGGAGTATATACTGGCAGTCTGGGTTTAACTGTTTGTGCAAGTCAAGATGATTTGTTAAGTGTTTCTTGAGTATATACTGGCAGTCTTGGTTGAACTGTTTGTGCAAGACAAGGTGATTTGTGTAGTGTTTCTGGAGTTCATACTGGCAGTCTGGGTTTTACTGTTTGTGCAAGCCAAGGTGATTTGTGTAGTGTTTCTGGAGTACATACTGGCAGTCTAGGTTTAACTGTTTGTGCAAGCCAAGGTGATTCGTGTAGTGTTTCTGGAGTACATACTGGCAGTCTGGGTTGAACTGTTTGTGCAAGCCAAGCTGATTTGTGTAATGTTTCTGGAGTACATACTGGCAGTCTGGGTTTAACTGTTTGTGCAAGCCAAGGTGATTTGTGTAGTGTTTCTGGAGTACATACTGGCAGTCCGGGTTTAACTGTTGGTGCAAGCCAAGATGATTTGTGTAGTTTTTCTGGAGTATATACTGGCAGTCTGGGTTTAACTGTTTGTGCAGGCCAAGATGATTTGTGTAGTGTTTCTGGATTACATACTGGCAGTCTGGGTTTAACTGTTTCCAGCCAAGGTGATTTATATAGTGTTTCTGGAGTATATACTGGCAGTCTGGGTTTAACTGTTTCTAGCCAAGGTAATTTATGTAGTGTTTCTGGAGAAGATACTGGCAGTCTGGGTTTAACTGTTTGTGCAGGCCAAGGTGATTTGTTAAGTGTTTCTGGAGTACATACTGGCAGTCTGGGTTTAACTGTTTGTGCAAGCCAAGGTAATTTATGTAGCGTTTCAGGAATTTATCTTGCAGTCTGGGTTTAACTGTTTGTGCAAGCCAAGGTGATTTGTGCAGTGTTTCTGGAGTATATACTGGCAGTCTGGGTTTAACTGTTTGTGCAAGCCAAGGTGATTTGTGTAGGGTTTCTGGAGTACATACTGGCAGTCTGGGTTTAACTGTTTTCAGCGAAGGTGATTTGTGTAGAGTTTCTGGAGTATATACTGGCAGTGTGGGTTGAACTGTTTGTGCAAGCCAAGCTGATTTATGTAGTGTTTCTGGAGTATATACTGGCAGTCTGGGTTTAACTGTTTGTGCAAGCCAAGGTGATTTGTGAAGTGTTTCTGGAGTACATACTGGCAGTTTGGGTTTTACTGTTTGTGCAAGCCAAGGTGATTTTTGTAGTGTTTCTGGAGTTCATACTGGCAGTCTGGGTTTTACTGTTTGTGCAAGCCAAGGTGATTTGTGTACTGTTTCTGGAGTTCATACTGGCAGTCTTGGTTTTACTGTTTGTTTAAGCCAAGCAGATTTGTGTAGTGTTTCTGGAGTACATACTGGCAGTCTGGGTTTAACTGTTTGTGCAAGCCAAGGTGATTTGTGTAGTGTTTCTGGAGTACATACTGGCAGTCTGGGTTGAACTGTTTGTGCAAGCCAAGCTGATTTGTATAATGTTTCTGAAGTACATACTGGCAGTCTGGGTTTAACTGTTGGTGCAAGCCAAGCTGATTTGTGAAGTTTTTTTGGAGTATATACTGGCAGTCTGGGTTGAACTGTTTGTGCAAGCCAAGCTGATTTGTATAATGTTTCTGAAGTACATACTGGCAGTCTGGGTTTAACTGTTTGTGCAGGCCAAGATGATTTGTGTAGTGTTTCTGGATTACATACTGGCAGTCTGGGTTTAACTGTTTGTGCAAGCCAAGGTGATTTGTGTAGTGTTTCTGGAGTACATACTGGCAGTCTGGGTTGAACTGTTTGTGCAAGCCAAGCTGATTTGTATAATGTTTCTGAAGTACATACTGGCAGTCTGGGTTTAACTGTTTGTGCAGGCCAAGATGATTTGTGTAGTGTTTCTGGATTACATACTGGCAGTCTGGGTTTAACTGTTTCCAGCCAAGGTGATTTATATAGTGTTTCTGGAGTATATACTGGCAGTCTGGGTTTAACTGTTTCTAGCCAAGGTAATTTATGTAGTGTTTCTGGAGAAGATACTGGCAGTCTGGGTTTAACTGTTTGTGCAGGCCAAGGTGATTTGTTAAGTGTTTCTGGAGTACATACTGGCAGTCTGGGTTTAACTGTTTGTGCAAGCCAAGGTAATTTATGTAGCGTTTCAGGAATTTATCTTGCAGTCTGGGTTTAACTGTTTGTGCAAGCCAAGGTGATTTGTGCAGTGTTTCTGGAGTATATACTGGCAGTCTGGGTTGAACTGTTTGTGCAAGCCAAGGTGATTTGTGTAGGGTTTCTGGAGTACATACTGGCAGTCTGGGTTTAACTGTTTTCAGCGAAGGTGATTTGTGTAGAGTTTCTGGAGTATATACTGGCAGTGTGGGTTGAACTGTTTGTGCAAGCCAAGCTGATTTATGTAGTGTTTCTGGAGTATATACTGGCAGTCTGGGTTTAACTGTTTGTGCAAGCCAAGGTGATTTGTGAAGTGTTTCTGGAGTACATACTGGCAGTTTGGGTTTTACTGTTTGTGCAAGCCAAGGTGATTTTTGTAGTGTTTCTGGAGTTCATACTGGCAGTCTGGGTTTTACTGTTTGTGCAAGCCAAGGTGATTTGTGTACTGTTTCTGGAGTTCATACTGGCAGTCTTGGTTTTACTGTTTGTTTAAGCCAAGCAGATTTGTGTAGTGTTTCTGGAGTACATACTGGCAGTCTGGGTTTAACTGTTTGTGCAAGCCAAGGTGATTTGTGTAGTGTTTCTGGAGTACATACTGGCAGTCTGGGTTGAACTGTTTGTGCAAGCCAAGCTGATTTGTATAATGTTTCTGAAGTACATACTGGCAGTCTGGGTTTAACTGTTGGTGCAAGCCAAGCTGATTTGTGAAGTTTTTTTGGAGTATATACTGGCAGTCTGGGTTTAACTGTTTGTGCAGGACAAGATGATTTGTGTAGTGTTTCTGGAGTAAATACTTGCAGTCTTGGTTTAACTGTTTCCAGCCAAGGTGATTTATATAGTGTTTCTGGAGTATATACTGGCAGTCTGGGTTTAACTGTTTCTAGCGAAGGTAATTTATGTAGTGTTTCTGGAGAACATACTGGCAGTCTGGGTTTAACTGTTTGTGCAGGCCAAGGTGATTTGTGTAGTGTTTCTGGAGTACGTACTGGCAGTCTGGGTTTAACTGTTTGTGCAAGCCAAGGTAATTTATGTAGCGTTTCTGGAGTATTTACTGGCAGTCTAGGTTGAACTGTTTGTGCAAGTCAAGGTGATTTGTGTAGTGTTTCTGGAGTATATACTGGCAGTCTGGGTTTTACTGTTTGTGCAGGCCAAGGTGATTTGTGTAGTGTTTCTGTGTTACATACTGGCAGTCTGGGTTTAACTGTTTGTGCAAGCCAAGGTAATTTATGTAGCGTTTCTGGAGTATTTACTGGCAGTCTAGGTTGAACTGTTTGTGCAAGTCAAGGTGATTTGTGTAGTGTTTCTGGAGTATATACTGGCAGTCTGGGTTTAACCGTTTGTGCAAGCCAAGGTGATTAGTGTAGTGTTTCTGGAGTACATACTGGCAGTCTGGGTTTAACTGATTGTGCAAGTCAAGATGATTTGTTAAGTGTTTCTGGAGTATATACTGGCAGTCTGGGTTGAACTGTTTGTGCAAGTCAAGGTGATTTGTGTAGTGTTTCTGGAGTATATACTGGCAGTCTGGGTTTAACTGTTTGTGCAAGCCAAGATGATTTGTTAAGTGTTTCTGGAGTATATACTGGCAGTCTGGGTTTAACTGTTTGTGCAAGTCAAGGTGATTTGTGTAGTGTTTCTGGAGTACATACTGGCAGTCTTGGTTTAACTGTTTGTGCAAGTCAAGGTGATTTGTGTAGAGTTTCTGGAGTATATACTGGCAGTCTGGGTTTAACTGTTTGTGCAAGCCAAGTTGATTAGTGTAGTGTTTCTGGAGTACATACTGGCATTCTGGGTTTAACTGATTGTGCAAGTCAAGATGATTTGTTAAGTGTTTCTGGAGTATATACTGGCAGTCTGGGTTGAACTGTTTGTGCAAGTCAAGATGATTTGTTAAGTGTTTCTGGAGTATATACTGGCAGTCTGGGTTGAACTGTTTGTGCAAGCCAAGATGATTTATGTAGTGTTTCTGGAGTACATACTGGCAGTCTGGGTTTAACTGTTTGTGCAAGTCAAGGTGATTTGTGTAGTGTTTCTGGAGTATATACTGGCAGTCTGGGTTTAACTGTTTGTGCAAGCCAAGGTGATTAGTGTAGTGTTTCTGGAGTACATACTGGCAGTCTGGGTTTAACTGATTGTGCAAGTCAAGATGATTTGTTAAGTGTTTCTGGAGTATATACTGGCAGTCTGGGTTGAACTGTTTGTGCAAGTCAAGATGATTTGTTAAGTGTTTCTGGAGTATATACTGGCAGTCTGGGTTGAACTGTTTGTGTAAGCCAAGCTGATTTGTGTAGTGTTTCTGGAGTACATACTGGCAGTCTGGGTTTAACTGTTTGTGCAAGCCAAGTGATTTGTTAAGTGTTTCTGGAGTACATACTGGCAGTCTGGGTTTAACTGTTTGTGCAAGTCAAGTGATTTGTTAAGTGTTTCTGGAGTTTATACTGGCAGTCTGGGTTTAACTGATTGTGCAAGTCAAGATGATTTGTTAAGTGTTTCTGGAGTATATACTGGCAGTCTGGGTTGAACTGTTTGTGCAAGCCAAGCTGATTTGTGTAGTGTTTCTGGAGTTCATACTGGCAGTCTGGGTTTAACTGTTTGTGCAAGCCAAGGTGATTGGTGTGGTCTTTATGGAGTACATACTGGCAGTCTGGGTTTAACTGTTTATGCAAGTCAAGATGATTTGTTAAGTGTTTCTGGAAAATAAACTGGCAGTCTGGGTTTAACCGTTTGTGCAAGCCAAGCTGATTTGTGTAGTGTTTCTGGAGTACATACTGGCAGTCTGGGTTTAACTGTTTCCAGCCAAGGTGATTCATGTAGTGTTTCTGGAGTATATACTGGCAGTCCAGTGTTTTATTTACCACTGTGTCCTGCATCCTATACGCACAAATTTTTCAGCAGATGCCCAATTCTGAAATATGTGTATCCGCTGGACGCAGAAAAATCGCAGCCGATACGTCCGGATTATCTCAAATACAGACATTAAATTCCCGACGCATTGTGTTTATTGCACACTGCTTTGTAAACATTACTATGCGCGCATCTGCGGATGAATTTCAAGACCATCAGGTTACTACTATCTAAACAATAATGTGCGCGCATGTAGCATAATCAATGTCATCAGATGGACTCTGTTACCTTTGCGAGTTGTAAATATGCAAGCTGTTTGCAGACCTTGAATACTTCTTGTGAATCGAAACGGTGTTATAATTATGATAAACATTTCAATCAGCGGCGTAGCTGCCTTTATGCAACAACGCCCAAGCTTGTATATTTTTTTGAGAATGCATATATCTCCTTGAAATGAAGGAAAAGCATCCTGAATTTTCGGATGGGGAGAGGGGCATGTCCAGAAGACCCCTCCCCAACCCTTCTAGAACCCTATGGGCTTGCACATCATTTTAGGGTCAGCTACGCACTGTCAATAAAGGAGACACAGTGTGTAATGTTATTTGAACCAAATCAACAAACACTATCTGTTTTTTGACAGACTAAGCTGCACAAGTGTTTTTTTTAACGTTTTTAACTGTTCTAGTCAATGTTTACTGTTGTTTAATTCTCATTTGTGGTTGTTTAAATGGTGCACAGCTAAAGGTTCACAATGTGCATTGGTGAAGTATCTTCATTTTCACAATGTTGCATCATTTGAAATTATAATGATTTAGTTAAAATGTCTCGAAATATGGGACTCACACTTTCATTTTTTGGACTCACAGATTTGTAGTCCGGCGAGTCCTGGGACTCGTACATTGGAATTTGTAAATAAATCACTGCAGTCTGGGTTTAACTGTTTGTGCAAGCCAAGCTGATTTGTGTAGTGTTTCTGGAGTACATACTGGCAGTCTGGGTTTAACTGTTTCCAGCCAAGGTGATTTATGTAGTGTTTCTGGAGTACATACTGGCAGTATGGACAGTAACAGTAATGTAACAAACACAAACATGAGTGTTGGTGAAGAGACGTTATTTGAGTGTTGGTGAAGAGACATTATACGAGTGTTGGTGAAGAGATGTTATATGAGTGTTGGTGAAGAAACGTTATACGAGTGTTGGTAAAGAGACATTATACGAGTGTTGGTGAACAGACATTATACGAGTGTTGGTGAACAGACATTATACGAGTGTTGGTGAAGAGATGTTATATGAGTGTTAGTGAAGAAACGTTATATGAGTGTTGGTAAAGAGACATTATACGAGTGTTGGTGAACAGACATTATACGAGTGTTGGTGAACAGACATTATACGAGTGTTGGTGAAGAGATATTATATGAGTGTTAGTGAAGAAACGTTATATGAGTGTTGGTAAAGAGACATTATACGAGTGTTGGTGAAGAGATATTATACGAGTGTTGGTAAAGAGACGTTATACAAGAGTTGGTGAAGAGACGTTATATGAGTGTTGGTAAAGAGACGTTATACGAGAGTTGGTGAAAAGACGTTATATGAGTGTTGGTAAAGAGACGTTATACGAGAGTTGGTGAAGAGACGTTATATGAGTGTTGGTAAAGAGACGTTATATGAGTGTTGGTGAAGAGACGTTATATGAGTGTTGGTGAAGAGACGTTATATGAGTGTTGGTAAAGAGACGTTATATGAGTGTTGGTGAAGAGACGTTATATGAGTGTTGGTGAAGAGATGGTAGAGGAGTGTTGGTGAAGAGACGTTATGTGAGTGTTGGTGAAGAAACGTTATGCCAGTGTTGGTGAAGAGATGGTATACGAGTGTTGGTGAAGAGACAGTATACGAGTTTTGGTTAAGAGACGTTATGTGAGTGTTGGTGAAGAGACGTTATACAGGTGTTGGTGAAGAGACGTTATACAAGTGTTGGTGAAAAGACGTTATATGAGTGTTGGTGAAGAGACGTTATATGAGTGTTGGTAAAGAGACGTTATATGAGTGTTGGTGAAGAGACGTTATGTGAGTTGTCATGTTCTGTGACAATTATGTCTGAATGTTATACAATGGAGTAATGGCAAGTATATGTAGTAGTTACAATTATATGCACACATAAACGTGTCTATATATCTAATACAATTATACAACAAACGAAGGAAAATGTGGATAAAATCTCTTTCTATTACTATATTAAATATTGTCCTACTTTTTTCAGCCTATAAATGTGCTCATATTTTTCAAAATAGAATATTCCATTTTTACATAGGACGTCATGACCGTAAGAATATGTTGACTTTCTTCTTCAGCCAATAAAATTGCTCCAAGATGGAGAAAGTAGATCAATATCTAAGATGGTTAGATGTTAGCGTGAAAACTTCTAACCTATACATAAAAGAAATAATGGATTAACTTAATCTAATACTATCTATAGGACAAAACCAATGGCTGCTAAAAAAAGGTGAATGCTTGCCTGTAGTTGAGTGAAAATGAACAGAATAGAAATGTAAATGTTGAGCTTTTAAAGACAGCCAGACTCTGAAAGCAACATAAATTCATTTCTTTTCATACCTGAGACAGTTGTTGTTAAACTTATTATAACTGGCCATGGTGATCAAACCCCCCCAGGCGGGGCCAAGAGAATAAAACACCTGGACAGCTGCCTGTAGCCAAACCTACAAAATAAAGACATATTCCCATCATTACAACAAATGTTCACCAAGGAAGACAGCTATACGCTCTCCTCTATGTATTCGTGTAATGGCAAATGAGTATGAATAACTAGAACACAGTGGACAGAGTGTTGGACACACAAACTAGATGTCGAAGGTTCGATCCTAAGTTCAGTCAAGTTGCGTTAGGTTGCGTGTTCAATCCAAACATCAGCCAGATAGTTCTCCAGAATAACACTCAGTACTGGTTCTACAAACTTCTCGACGGTCATCAAAATAAGCTTACTTCATAATCAGCTATATCAGTATAAACTAAAACACAAACATTATTTTGCTGCTACCATTAATCTAAGATTGCTCTGATATCGTCACTGTATGAATAATGAATACAGAAGTTTACACCTCTGACATAAATTGTCTTAAAATACGTGAAACCATAGTTTTCAAAAATATTTGTACCTGGCCATTTAAAAGTCTGGTGAAGTCTGGTTTCACATAGTAGAGTATGCCGTCTGCTGCACCTGGCAATGTCAGTCCCTTAACAAGAAATACTGGGGGGAAAAATATTGTTAAAATGTTAACAGAACATAAGGTAATGTATATAAAAGTAGTTATGTAAGGTATTTCAAAGTTATGCTAGAATATCACAAGGCACTGTATTCAATTTAGATTGTGCCATTGGGGCTCCTACGTTCAAACTTATCAGCATTGTTTGGTACCCGGTAGGTCAAATTTATCAGCATTGTTTGGTACCTGGTAGGTCAAACTTATCAGCATAGTTTGGTAGCTGGTAGGTCAAACTTATCAGCACTGTTTGGTACCCAGTAGGTCAAATTCTGGTATCTGGTAGGTCAAACTTATCTGCATTGTTTTGGTAACCAGTAGATCACGCTTATCAGCATTGTTTGGTACCCGGTAGGTCAAACTTATCAGCACTGTTTGGTACCCAGTAGGTCAAATTCTGGTATCTGGTAGGTCAAACTTATCTGCATTGTTTTGGTAACCAGTATGTCACGCTTATCAGCATTGTTTGGTACCCGGTAGGTAAAACTTATCAGCATTGTTTTGTACCCAGTAGGTAAAACTTATCAGCATTGTTTGGTACCCGGTAGGTCAAACGTATTAGCATTGTTTGGTACCCATTGGTCAAACTTACCAGCATTATTTGGTACCCGGTAGGTCAAACTTATCAGCATTGTTTGGTACCCGGTAGGTCAAACTTATCAGCATTGTTTGGTACCTGGTAGGTCAAACTTATCAGCATAGTTTGGTAACTGGTAGGTCAAACTTATCAGCACTGTTTGGTACCCAGTAGGTTAAATTCTGGTATCTGGTAGATCAAACTTATCTGCATTGTTTTGGTAACCAGTATATCACGCTTATCAGCATTGTTTGGTACCCGGTAGGTCAAACTTATTCAGCATTGTTTGGTATCCAGTAGGTCAAATTCTGGTATCTGATAGGTCATACTTATCAGCATTGTTTTGTACCCAGTAGGTAAAACTTATCAGCATTGTTTTGTACCCAGTAGGTAAAACTTATCAGCATTGTTTGGTACCCGGTAGGTCAAACGTATCAGCATTGTTTGGTACCCGGTAGGTCAAACTTACCAGCATTGTTTGGTTCCCAGGTCAAACTTTTCAACATTGTTTGGTACCCAGTAGGTCAATTTTATCAGCATGGTTTGGTTCCCAGTAGGTGAAACTTTACCAGCATGGTTTGGTACCTGGTAGGTCAAACTTACCAGCATTGTTTGGTAACCAGAAAGTCAAACTTTTCAGCATTGTTTGGTACCCAGTAGGTTGAACTTATCAGCATGGTTTGGTACCCGATAGGTGAAACTTTACCAGCATTGTTTGGTACCTGGTAGGTCATTTAAAACTATAATATTCACAAAGCAACTGTATACATGTATGTAACAAAATTAATTTATCATTTTGGAATAGTTGCAAAATGTCATACATACTTGCTGAAAAAAAAATACAATCTAAATGTTGTGATATCAAAATGTCATTCATTAAGAGCATCAGTGCACATACATGTAGTACTAAAATAACAAAGTGGATGCAGAAATTACAATTAGTATGTTGCAAAGTGTAAAAGTATGGCAATGTAAATTTCATCTCCAGCACACTTACATGTATATAACGGTGTGTAAAATAAAAATGTCCATTGTAAAATCAAAGAGTAGATAGGACTGATTGTAAATCACCACCAGCCCAACAGTTAAAAGTTACAAGTCTCAGTAAAAATAAGTTACACAGTATGACAATTGACTTTTATTATAATGTATTTTTACATACATGTAATAACAATAATAATTAAAGTTGCTAGAGTTTACACACAAGAAGAAAGTGACAATTTGTCTATGATTTAAGGTAATGCATACAATACTATTATTGTAATACAAATAAAAAATCTATTATTGTGTATTTTTTGTAAACCTTAGCTTTAGAACATATCTGGCACATACATGTGATACCTCACGGCGTGAGACAAAACTTCTCAGTTTTTTTACCAATTCACGGTGTCATGGGTCGTGATCAAAATCTCACGGTAAAATCGTATTTCGAAAAAAGAAGAGAAATTGACTGCTGTTTTCCGAGTTTTACAGTTACGTCCACCTTTTAGGTCTCACTACACAGTTGAATTTTGTTCTTTATTCTATATAAAATAAGGTCTAGGATTTCAATGGTAAAAAAAGAATTCCACATAGAATTTTTTTAAAGTGTTTTTTTTTCATAGCAGGAATGTATACCCACATAAAAATGCACAATAACTGGTAGGTTGTCCATGTTGGGTTTTTTTTTAAAGAGGGTGCTTTGATACTCTGAGCTTTTTTGAAAATAGAAGTCCTCAAATGCTCATAAATATATGCATATGTTGAAATCCTATAAAAGTCATATTTTTAACACCAGTGATGTCTTATTGCAGTATATGCTATGCCAACTTTTGCTCTATTCATCTGCAGCCAGATATCACAACCACTTTGAACCATTTTGAAAATATTTCATAACCAAAGTAAATAGGCCTTTTTTTTTTAAGTGTAAGAATCTTGCTACCATGGGAAAAAAGGAATTATGTGTCTTCAACAGTATGCCTCAGGGGAGTAGGTGTTAACTGATTATATATAATTAAAGGATTACAACTGGAAGATAATCTTTATAACTGAAGTGGGTTTATAACTTAAAGGAAACACAATGGTCTCAGCAGATCATATAGAAAATGAGTACTCGGTAGATGGAGGAATTGTCGGTAAGTAAAAGAGATTTGTTATGTATTTTAATCTAATATAATAAGAATGTTTGAGAAAATAATTGATTATTTAAACTAAAAACTCCTTGAATTTATCAATAATTAATTGATGTTTGATGTTCGTAGGTCAGTCTTTGATGTTTTGTACATGTTTTCGTATTTTTAAAGCAACATATAAATTGCATATACTCAGATGATTTATTTATGTTCTACCAGGTTGTTGTGGGAAAGATGACTACACGTTTGTCATTCCATGAAGGTGGTCTTTGATCCTTGGAGTTCCTGTGTCCAGAGACTAAACATAAGGTGCCTGTTTTAGAAGGTGTGTATATATTTTTTTAGGCTCATAGCTGGATGCACAAGACCAGGATGAAAAATATTTATATTGAAGTGGATGCTAGAATTGCTTAAACATGGCAATAATCAAAATTCAAATAATTAAAATCATATTTAATATCACAAATGATTATGAATAAAAATAATCAATATCAGAATCAACTTGTAATATATCCTGTCACTTCCAAAAGCTTATGTGAAACCACTAGTTAAAAAATTGCAGATAAAAACAGTTATTTATTTTATGATAATTTATATTTTTCAGTTATGAAGCTGTGATAATTATTCAGACCAGTATTGTCTATCAACCAGGATGAGGGAGAGACTGAAGTATACGTCTTCCCCCTAACAACAGAACTACCAGTTTGGAATAGTGAAACAATTCACTCTTTTGAGTGTCAAAATCAATAATCTGTCAAAAGTATCAAACTTTCAAACTGAACAAGTGTCTTTTTAAGAGAGTGAGCAAGGAATTATATAAAGAAGGCCTTCTATATAAGTCCTTGGTGTGTAATTGAACTCAAAGTATGGAGTTGAAATGTGAATATCAAAATGACAAATCATGAAAATAAAGAATGATATAAATAAAAAAAATATATTTGTTTTTGAAAGTTCTTTGCCTGTTAGATGTTGTAAATTGGTTAATTATACACAGTCTTAATTCTAAACACCATTATGATGTTCAAATTTAAATCCATTTATCCACATATATAGATTTTTATTAAAATGATTGAATTTCGCGCACTAAAAATATACGTTTAACAAGAATTCCGCGGAATGATATGTCTCGCCGTGCCATGGGCGAGAAAAAAATTAAAAAACAATGACAAAAATGGCCGCATGTATCTGTAAAGCTAAAAAATTATTGTTTTAATCCAGTGGTAACAGAGAAATGACATAACTTCCATAATATATTAAAGAGTGGTTATTTACAATAGTTATTTAATTTGATAAATTTAGTAACAGCCACGATTTGCAAAAATATGACACAAGAATTTGCATTATATTCATGCAAGAGTTATCTAACTTGATTTATGTAGTAGGTTTAATGGCTAAGAAATATTGTAGGAAGTATTGTGTGAAGTTTCGATCAAATACATTAAGTGATTTTTGAGATATGAACTTGATGGTACATGTAGTTACACACAAAAAATAACCAGTACAGTAAAACGTCGATAGCTCGAACTCGGTCGGCTGGAACACCACCAATCCCTCGAACAACTAAACGGTCCCTGCCAAATTCCCATTTAATTTCTATTGTTCTACCACCGGTGGCTAGAACACTTATAGGCGGAACAGTCAAACTAGAAATTAGGTCCCACCAACACACTTACCTGTGTTTTTCGCAACTTTCGGTCAAACAGCTGATCAAAGAAAGAAAATTGGAGAAGTTTGCCATGTTTGTTCATGAATTCAAAGGTGTGAAGTAATTTCTACACGTCATAATATTCCCACTGTCTTCAATTCAATTTCAATTTCAATAGTTTATTCACTCAATTCATGGTATACATGACAATATGAGAAATAACAAAAATACATACAATATACAGTAGAGGCTAATTACATATGATCAGAACAGGAATATTGCAAAAATACTATAATTATACTTTAAATGGATTTCCCATACTTTGTGTTGTTGTTGTTGTATGGTGTTTTTGTTTGTTTTGCCAATGGGAGAGTACCCTACATTAAATGAAACTATATATAAAATGAAATAATCCAGACGTTATTATATTATGTATCTGGCGTAATAGTAAAATTCAATGACGTCGTTATATGCCAGTTGTCGAGTATGTTCTTATTAGTTTATTAACAGACAAAAACCAAAAATCAAAACAACAATAATAGTTCCAATATTAGTTGAATTGTACAAGGATTTCTTTAATAAATTGACACAATTTTCTGTAATCTATAATGTTTGTTGTTTTTATGTTCATTACTTTATCTAAACTATTGATATTGTGTCGAATGTAGTATTTTTCTCTTAGAAGACGTTTTCTACTGAAGCGAAAGTGTTGACATTCAAATAAATAATGATATTCATCACCAACACTAGAATAGCACAATGGACATTTGCGCATATGTAGTTCGATACCGTTCCAACAGCCCGTTTCAACAGGCAATCTGTGATTACGCGTTCAAAACTTTATAACATGTTTTAACATTTTTGTGGGTGTTGTAATCAAATATTTTGAATAGTCTATAGATTTTACATTTGCTTGAATTTTGTACATCTGAATACCAGTCATTCAAAAATAGATCTGTCAGCTTCTGTTTTATTGTAGCACTAAGCCACTTATGGTTAGGAAAATCCTGATTTTCCCAAATGTTATTCATACCACATTTAATAAGTATATCTTTCACATTTTTTATCCACATAAAACGGGTGCTAGGAATGTAATTGGTACAGTTAAAATGGCTAAGATATATACCATATAGCGTACTTGTAAGTTTTTGCTGTTGTGGGATAACTAATTTTGACCAAAAAGAAATCATTCTGGTTTTTCTATGTCAACAGAGATTGGTTTGACACCGGTTTCTCCATATACCATACAGTCTTAAAGAGCTAGAAGTTTGTTATGATAATTTGGGGAGTGTGTTTTATAATTGGTTACACGTTTGCTTTAATTGTATACAGCATGTTGCATTAATTAAGTTAATTTGATTCCTAATTTGATGTTTACTGGTAATTTAAAATAAAAATAAAACCAATTTATATTGCAAACATTGAAAAGTAAAGAGTGTCACATACAATTTTACCCTATAAATCTTAGACATGAGAAGTTCAGTTTCATTGCACAATGTCGCATTAAAGAACACATTTAACTGAAGAAGAAACAGCTGAGCAACTTAGTGATGGACCAAGTAACCGGGGGATAACTAAGTCATACTCTTTGACAATTGCCGAGCAACTTGGTGAAGGACCCGGTAAAACCGGAGTGTGATTAACACCGAAAGCTAAATATAGCTATTTATACATGAGTATATTATAAAATTATGGTGATAAAAGGTAAATTAAGTAATTATAGTGTAATACAATTAATTATATTTGGAAATTATCTTTTCTGGTATATTGTATTTTCTACATAAACAAGAAACACACATCATTTACATCAGATTCATCTATATTGCACCTGTTCAAAGCATACACATGGGATTCAATAACACGCTCATAAACATACTTGTACACCATGTACATGTACGATGATTGTTGTACCAGGCTTGACTTGAACTACCGCTGACTCTATGACAACTATTTTGTCCAGTCCCGTCGAGTTCGAGCGATCGAAGTTCTACTGTATTTTTAAGTAAAACATATTTAAAAAAAAAAAAAAAAAAAAAATTTTAAAAATAACAACAAAAAAAAACAAAAAAAATAAAAAATAAAAATAGAATAATTCTTTTTTTTAATAAATAGAAAAGTACTCAGCGTCTGCACTATATTATGTAATGCAGGGTGTTAGTTAAAACTATGATCCAAATATGAGTGTCCTAGCACTAGTACTTATTGAGAAATAGTGTAAAAATGAAAACTTAACGTTGGAGGTAAATGCAAAATTCAGCATCTAACAATGTCAATGGATCATGAAAATGTAGGTCACACTCAGCATCTGCATTATATAATGTGATGCAGGGTGTTAGTTGTAACTTTGATCCAAGTATGAGTGTCCTAGCACTTGTACTTGTTGAGAAATAGTGTAAAAACGAAAAGTTAATGTTTGAGGTAAATGCAAAATTCAGCATCAAACAAAGTCAATGGACCATACAATGTAGGTCACACTCAGCATCTGCAGTGTATAATGTGATGCAGGGTGTTAGTTGTAACTATGATCCAAGTATGAGTGTCCTAGCACTTGTACTTGTTGAGAAGTAGCGTAAAAACGAAAACTTAATGTTGGAGCTAAATATATATGTTTGGCGCCGCCGCCGTCGACGGAAAAGCATCACCTTTATCTCGCTTTCGCTCCTTCATCGCAGCAAAAGATAAACCTCAGTTTTAGGCATGAATCCCCCAGTAAATAGCCACTAAACTCACAGGTTGGGGTCCTGAAAATATCACATGTATGACCTGGAGTATAAGTAAAACAGTGTAATATGGAAGTGTTTCCCAAGTTTAGTAACTAAAGCAGCAGCACTAGGTGACAATATGATCTAAACATTTTGTTCAAGTCTGTCAAGGTCATTAAAAAACAAGAGGGCCAAGATGGCCCTATATCGCTCACCTGACTGACCTTGAGTCACCAAACTTAAGTAGATTATACAATACATGTACACTCAAAATTCCAGAAAGACGAGATGGGCAAGTAGTTAGAATTTTGATTTGTTTTGAAAATGTAACAGATGCATAGAAGAGTTAAAACTTGGTAAAGGTTCACCCATGGTAAATGTCAGTGAAATTACATCAAAATCAGGTCAGTAGATTCTGACAAGAAGGTTTTTGAAGTTTTTACTATAGCTGCCTATACGTTTGGAGACTGTTCCAAACCTAAGTCAAGCTAAAGATAAAGGACGGACTTGAAATCTCAAACAGATTCAAAGTGTTGTCATACATACTAAAAGTGTGACCTTGACCTTTGAGGTATGGGTCTAGGTCTTATATATGACATGTCGTCATGTCATTTTGATAAATTGAGCCAAGTTAAAGACAAAGTCGCAGACCAGACACACAATATCAAACAAATTGCGACCCTGATCTTTGAGGAAAGGTTCTGGGTCTTACATGTGACACTTAATTATGTCATGTTGATCAACTGAGCCAAGTGTTTTTAAAATTAATTCATAGATGACAGACTGGACAAGAAAGTCAAACAAAGTTAAATTGTGACCTTGACCTTTGAAGTGGGAGTTTGGGTATTAGGTGCAACACGTCGTCATGTTATGTTGATCATTTATAACAAGTATTTATAAAAATCCATCTATGCATGACAAAGTTGCAGGCCGGACACAAAATCTCACACAGACTCAAAGTGTTGTCAAACTCAAAGTGTGACACTGACCTTTGAGGTACGGGTGTGGGTCTTACTCGCGACATGTCGTCATGTTATGTTGATAATTGAAGCAAGTATCATTAAAATCCATCTATGCATGACAAATTTACTGGCTTGACAAAAAATCTCACACATTCAAAGTGTTGTTAAACAAACTCAAATTGGGACCTTGACCTTTGAGGTACCAGTGTGGGTCTTACTCGTGACATGTTGTCATGTTATGTTGATCATTTGTAGCAAGTATTTATAAAATCTATGCATTACAAAGTTACAGGCCGGACACGAAATCTCACAAACTGGAAGTGTTGTCAAACAAACTTAAATAATGACCTTGACCTTTGAGTTACGGGTGTGGGTCTTACTCGCGACACATTGTCATGTGATGTTGATCATTTGTAGCAAGTATTTATAAAATCCATCTATGCGTGACAAAGTTACAGGTCGGACACAAAATCTCACACAAACTCGAAGTGTTGTCAAACAAACTCAAATTGTGACCTTGACCTTTGAGGTACAGGTGTGGGTCTTACTCGTGACACGTTGTCATGTTATGTTGATCATTTGTAGCAAGTATTTGTAAAATCCATCTTTGCATAAACAAGTTACAGACCGGACACGAAATCTCACACAAACTCTAAGTGTTGTCAAACAAACTTAAATAGTGACCTTGACCTTTGAGTTACGGGTGTGGGTCTTACTCGGGACACGTCGTCATGTGTAGCAAGTATCATTAAAATCCATCTATGCATGACAAAGTTACAGGCCGGACACGAAATCTCACACAGACTCAAAGTGTATTCAAACAAACTAAAATTGTGACCTTGACCTTTTAGGTATGGGTGTGGGTCTGTTTTCAACACGTTGTCATGTTATGTTGATCATTTGTACCAAGTATCAACAAAATCGATCTATGCATGACAAAGATACAGGCCGCAAACGAAATACCAGACGGAAGGACGGACGAATGGACGCTGGGATTACTATATGCCACCCCAAAGTTTTTTTGGCGGGGGTATTAAAACAGGACACCCACATGGGCCTCAGTTGCTCATCTGATTTCACATGTCACTCCTTTTCAAATTTTGAATGAGCTAAGACTATTAAGAACTTCTAAATGAGAATACGAGAATTATCTGTTTTTCCTAACACATAATCCCATGTAAAAATCTCTTATTTGGCAGCAACAGACCCACCGTTTTATTTTAACAACTTAAAACATAGGGATAACTTATACTAAATTTATACTTAACTTGGTTTGTTGGTTCCTGAGTAGAGGATTTTCAGAAATTAACAATTGTATCCCTTTCTGAGCCTCTGCTGGTCCTTTATGAATATTAAATCCCCTTTAGAAGACTCAGTCTCAAATGTTATTACTAAACATTTCTTCAGATCTCAAGATATAAATAATTCCTAAAGTAGATGTGAACTCAAAGTCACCTCAGTGGGCCCAATTAGATCCTAGCCTATTCATTTGAACAAACATTTTAAACTCCTACTCATAGGGATCATTTCTACTGCATATCAACAAATTTGGTTGGTAGTTTCATGAGAAGAAATTTTTTAAATTTTTTAACTTATAGTTTCCCTATGTTAAACTGATAAGCCCCTTTGGGCGAATTTTGACCATAGAGTCATGGTTTGAACAAAGAGACTATCATTAGGGAATATTACATACAATATAAAAAAGCTTCAAATCTTTTGTAGAAGTAGATTTATTATATTTCAAAACAACAAACTGAGGCAACACTTAAAAATATGTGTTTCCCCTTGCCAGACCCTAGATTTTAGAACTGGGTAGGTAGGTAGGCTTTTTTTTTTTTTTTTTTTGAAATCCATAAAAAACATACATGTATTGATAAACAGAGAAACTCAACATTTTATTAACTGATATGGCTATTCCAATACAACAACATAATTTTATTTACATGTATTAAATGTTCTCAATACTAACTGCATTGCTCCTAAAAGTGTAGGATTGAAAACTAAGAAAAACTGTAAAAATGAATAGTATTTGTATAACATTTATATATAATAAACTGAACTGTGTTTATTTTGATTGACAAATGAAACTGTATACAATATGACTAGTATTAGTAAATCGGACAGCAGTTACTAAAACTGTTGGCATTTAAAAATGCCTACAGAACTATATCAAAAAATGAAACTGTATATAGAATAATAAGTATTAATCTGTTGGCATTTTCTAGTATTAGTCATTCTATATAATAATACAGTTTCTGAACATTGTTTATCAAAATAAACTACCAGAAGTAGTACTAACTTGCCCTGATCTAAGATTCACTTGCCCAGATTTTATTACCAATACACTTTGCGGTAAAATATAAAATAATTAAACATAAATAGACTTAAATGTATTAATTTTTACGTAAGGTTAGCTCCCCATAACATTATGCATGTGTAAATCACAAGTTTTAGAGTTTGAACAAGACCAAGAGAAGTGAGAGAAATTCAGGGAGAACTGACTTTGTCTCTATAAGTATGACAAACTTATTATGTTGTATTTTGTCTTTGTGTTGTGTTATGTTGATGTGTATTGTGTTGTTCTTTATTGGCTATCATATCTGTTCTGTCACTTTGTGGCAGTGTGGGAGCAGGTGTTAATTCGAAACATTATTTTAAATATCTTTCTCTTTTCTTATGATTACTAAATGTCATAACACACAACAATGGCAATGTCAAGCCTACAAAGCTGTTCAACTCATCCAAGAGAACTTGGCAGTCTATGATCTAGAAAAGTGCAACTAGTAAACTATATTTCAAATATTAAAAAGACAATTTATCTTAATTGTTGTTTGCAATACTATATTTAAATCATGACATGACTGCCAAAAAAAATTATACGCCGAAACCACACAACCAAAAAGCAATAAATGTATTACTATAATACCCCTACCACATTTTTCTTTACCGTATACTCGATTTAAATATCAACGTTCACATTTTCACAACAGGGGTCAGGAAAAACTTTTAAAAGCACTCGTCTGTCAGGCAAGTGGACTGGTAAAAAGTACTCATCCGTATGGAAAACTCACTTGTCCAAAAACGTTATAGTAAAATAGTGTCTATTTTGGAAGCACGTTGTGATAACCTTATCTTACCTTAAATAGTTTTATTACTTCATTTACAGTAAGTACACCAATAGCTTTAACCGTTATGATCATGCAATAAACATTTAGTTTGTTGATGTTTATATATCGCTTTTGTTCCGAATACAAACAGCTTGGGGTTAAGATAAAAAGTAAATGCATTCAAGCCTCCGTAACATGTTAAACGCAAAAAGACTGTTTATATTCCGGAGACCGGGAAATATTCCGAAGACCGAAAAGTCCGATTTTTAAACCGGTATTAAAAAGCTGCGCATGCGCGTCTCGATACCTTATAAAACAAGAGGCCCAAGAGGGCCTGAAGACGCTCTACTGACTGACGTCCTCAGGCGCTGGGTCATTTTTAACCCTACACATAGGGATAATTTATGCCAAATACGAACAAATCTGACATACCAGTTCTCAAGAAAATGATTTTAGTAATTCCCAATTTTTACCCTTTTGGGGCCCCTCCTGACCCCTTAAGACAGTGGAACCCATTCATTTTTACAAATCTGAACCTCCTTCACCAAACAATGCTTCTGTGAAAATATGGGCAAAATCATTTCCATTTATAAAAAAAAAAAAAAATATTATAATGACATGTGTTCCCTAATTGAACCCTCAGGGCTGGGTCATATTTAACTCTAGGGATACCATTTGAACAAATCTAACAATACTATAGTTGGTCATCATTACTACATAAACATTTTGAAAATCTGTTGGGCCGTTCATGAGAAGAAGATTTTTTAAGTTTTGGACTATTTTTAGTAACGGTGGCTATCTTGAATTTCAGATCGAAAAAAAAAAATCTTCTGTATAGTCTTCTATGCAATAGAAACACCCATGTAAAGTTTCAGTTTAATTGGCCTAGTGGTTTCAGAGAAAGTGCTGCTAACAGACGATAGACGACAGACGTCAGACAATAGACGACAGACGACGGAAGACAGACAACGCGCCATCACATAAGCACTTCTGGCCTTTGGCGAGTAGAGCTAAAAACCAACCAAACTGGACACTACATGCTATGTTCAGACAAACCTTGCCAACAGGACACTACATGCTATGTTCAGACAAACGTGGCCAACTGAACACTACATGCTATGTTCAGACAAACCTGGCCAACTGGACACTACATGCTCTGTTCAGATGAACGTGGCCAACTGGACCCCACATGCTATGTTCAGACAAACCTGGCCAACTGGGCACTACGTGCTATGTTCAGACAAACCCGGCCAACTGGACACTATATGCTTTGTTCAGAAAAACCAGCCAGACTGGACACTACATGCTATGTTCAGACAAACCCAGCCAACAGGACACTACATGCTATGTTCAGACAAAAGTGGCCAACTGGACACTACATGCTCTGTTCAGATGAACGTGGCCAACTGGACACTACATGCTCTGTTCAGATGAACGTGGCCAACTGGACACTACATGCAATGTTCAGACAAACCTGGCCAACTGGACACTACATGCTATGTTCAGACAACCCTGGCCAACTGGACACTACATGCTATGTTCAGATGAAACTTGGCCAACAGGACACTACATGCTATGTTCAGACAAACCTGGCCAACTGGACACTACATGCTATTTTCAGATAAAACTTGGCCAACAGTACACTACATGCTATGTTCAGACAAACTTGGCCAACTGGACACTATATGCTATGTTCAGAAAAACCAGCCAAACTGGACACTACATGCTATGTTCAGACAAACTTTGCCAACTGGACACTACATGCTCTGTTCAGATGAACTAGCCAACTGGACACTACATGCTATGTTCAGACAAACCTGGCCAACTGGACACTTTATGCTATGTTCAGAAAAACCAGCCAAACTGGACACTACATGCTATGTTCAGACAAACCCGGCCAACAGGACTCTACATGCTATGTTCAGACGAACCCGTCCAACAGGACACTACATGCTTTGTTCAGACAAACTTTGCCAACTGGACACTACATGCTCTGTTCAGATGAACTAGCCAACTGGACACTACATGCTATGTTCAGACAAACCTTGCCAACAGGACACTTCATGCTATGTTCAGACAAACTTGGCAAACTGGACACTACATGCTATGTTCAGACAACCCTGGCCAACTGGACACTATATGCTATGTTCAGAAAAACCAGCCAAACTGGACACTACATGCTATGTTCAGACAAACCCGGCCAACAGGACACTACATGCTATGTTCAGACAAACCCGCCCAACTGGACACTACATGCTATTTTCAGACAAACCTGGCCAACAGGACACTACATGCTATGTTCTGACAAACTTGGCCAACAGGACACTACATGCTATGTTCAGACAAACTTGGCCAACTGGACACTACATGCTATGTTCAGACAACCCTGGCCAACTGGACACTATATGCTATGTTCAGAAAAACCAGCCAAACTGGACACTACATGCTATGTTCAGACAAACCCACCCAACAGGACACTACATGCTATGTTCAGACAAACCCGCCCAACTGGACACTACATGCTATGTTCAGACGAACCCGGCCAACAGGACACTACATGCTATGTTCAGACAAACTTTGCCAACTGGACACTACATGCTCTGTTCAGATGAACTAGCCAACTGGACACTACATGCTATGTTCAAACAAACCTGGCCAACAGGACACTACATGCTATGTTCAGACAAACTTGGCCAACTGGACACTACATGCTATGTTCAGACAACCCTGGCCAACTGGACACTACATGCTATGTTCAGACAAACCTGGCCAACAGGACACTACATGCTATGTTCAGACAACCCTGGCCAACTGGACACTACATGCTATGTTCAAACAAACCTGGCCAACAGGACACTACATGCTATGTTCAGACAAACTTGGCCAACTGGACACTACATGCTATGTTCAGACAACCCTGGCCAACTGGACACTACATGCTATGTTCAGACAAACCTGGCCAACAGGACACTACATGCTATGTTCAGACAAACTTGGCCAACTGGACACTACATGCTATGTTCAGACAACCCTGGCCAACTGGACACTACATGCTATGTTCAGACAAACCTGGCCAACTGGACACTACATGCTATGTTCAGACAAACCCGGCCAACTGGACACTACATGCTATGTTCAGAAAAACCAGCCAAACTGGACACTACATGCTATGTTCAGACAAACCTGGCCAACAGGACACTACATGCTATATTCAGACAAACCTGCCCAACTGGACACTACATGCTATGTTCAGACAAACCCGCCCAACTGGACACTACATGCTATGTTCCGACGAACCCGGCCAACAGGACACTACATGCTATGTTCAGACAAACTTTGCCAACTGGACACTACATGCTCTGTTCAGATGAACTAGCCAACTGGACACTACATGCTATGTTCAAACAAACCTGGCCAACAGGACACTACATGCTATGTTCAGACAAACTTGGCCAACTGGACACTACATGCTATGTTCAGACAACCCTGGCCAACTGGACACTACATGCTATGTTCAGACAAACCTGGCCAACAGGACACTACATGCTATGTTCAGACAACCCTGGCCAACTGGACACTACATGCTATGTTCAAACAAACCTGGCCAACAGGACACTACATGCTATGTTCAGACAAACTTGGCCAACTGGACACTACATGCTATGTTCAGACAACCCTGGCCAACTGGACACTACATGCTATGTTCAGACAAACCTGGCCAACAGGACACTACATGCTATGTTCAGACAAACTTGGCCAACTGGACACTACATGCTATGTTCAGACAACCCTGGCCAACTGGACACTACATGCTATGTTCAGACAAACCTGGCCAACTGGACACTACATGCTTTGTTCAGACAAACCTGGCCAACTGGACACTACATGCTATGTTCAGAAAAACCAGCCAAACTGGACACTACATGCTATGTTCAGACAAACCTGGCCAACAGGACACTACATGCTATATTCAGACAAACCTGCCCAACTGGACACTACATGCTATGTTCAGACAAACCTGGCCAACAGGACACTACATGCTATGTTCAGACAAACTTGGCCAACTGGACACTTTATGTTATGTTCAGAAAAACCAGCCAAACTGGACACTACATGCTATGTTCAGACAAACTTGGCCAACTGGACACTTTATGTTATGTTCAGAAAAACCAGCCAAACTGGACACTACATGCTATGTTGAGACAAACCCGGCCAACAGGACACTACATGCTATATTCAGACAAACCTGCCCAACTGGACACTACATGCTATGTTCAGACAAACCTGGCCAACAGGACACTACATGCTATGTTCAGACAAACTTGGCCAACTGGACACTACATGCTATGTTCAGACAACCCTGGCCAACTGGACACTATATGCTATGTTCAGAAAAACCAGCCAAACTGGACACTACATGCTATGTTCAGACAAACCCGCCCAACAGGACACTACATGCTATGTTCAGACGAATGTGGCCGATTGGACACTTCATGCTCTGTTCAGATGAACCCGGCCAACAGGACACTACATGCTATTTTCAGACAAACTTTGCCAACTGGACACTACATGCTCTGTTCAGATGAACGTGGCCAACTGGACACTACATGCTATGTTCAGACAAACCTGGCCAACAGGACACTACATGCTATGTTCAGACAAACTTGTCCAATTGGACACTACATGCTATGTTCAGACAAACCTGGCCAACAGGACACTACATGCTATGTTCAGACAACTCTGGCCAACTGGACACTACATGCTATGTTCAGACAAACCTGGCCAACTGGACACTACATGCTATGTTCAGACAACCCTGGCCAACTGGACACTACATGCTATGTTCAGATGAAACTTGGCCAACAGGACACTACATGCTATGTTCAGATGAACGTGGCCAACTGGACACTACATGCTATGTTCAGATAAAACTTGGCCAACTGGACACTACATGCTCTGTTCAGATGAACTTGGCCAACTGGACACTACATGCTTTGTTCAGACAAACTTGGCCAACTGGACACTACATGTGATGTTCAGAGAAACCTGGCGAACTGGACACTACATGCTTTGTTCAGACAAACCTGGCCAACAGGACACTACATGCTATGTTCAGACGAACCTGGCCAACTGGACACTACATGCTTTGTTCAGACAAACCTGGCCAACAGGACACTACATGCTTTGTTCAGACAAACCTGGCCAACTTGACACTACATGCTTTGTTTACACAAACCTGGCCAACAGGACACTACATGCTTTGTTCAGACAAACCTGGCCAACTGGACACAACATGTGATGTTCAGACAAACCTGGCCAACAAGACACTACATGTGATGTTCAGACAAACCTGGCCAACTGGACACTACATGTGATGTTCAGACAAACCTGGCCAACTGGACACTACATGTGATGATCAGACAAATGGGGCCAACAGGACAATATATACTATGTTCAGACAAACGTGGCCAACAGGACGCTACAGTCGAAACTTGTTTTTTAGAATACCGTGGGACCTTAAAAATAATTCGAAATATCTGAAGTTTGATTTATCAGGAGTCTATCGTTACCCCACCAACTTAATAAATTGTTGAAAATATACACACCTGCAATTTAACTGTTGTAATAAGTTGCATTAATGTAATATTTTCCAATTTTGTAGCCATTTTAAATTTCAGACAAACCTGGCCAACTGGACACTACATGTTATGTTCAGATAAACCTGGCCAACTCACTGGACACTACATGCTATGTTCAGACAAACCTGGCCAACAGGACTCTACATGCTATGTTCAGACAAACCTGGCCAACAGGACCTTACATGCTATGTTCAGACAAACCCCCCCAACAGGACATTACATGCTATGTTCAGACAAACCTGGCCAACAGGACACTACATGTGATGTTCAGACAAACCTGGCTAAACTGGACACTATATGTTATGTTCAGAAAAACCAGTCAAACTGGACTCTACATGCTATATTCAGACAAACCCGCCCAACAGGACACTACATGCTATGTTCAGACGAACCCGCCCAACAGGACACTACATGCTATGTTCAGACAAACCTGGTTAACTCACTGGACACTACATGCTATGTTCAGACAAACCTTGCCAACAGGACTCTACATGCTATATTCAGACAAACCCGCCCAACAGGACACTACATGCTATGTTCAGACAAACCTGGCCAACAGGACCTTACATGCTATATTCAGACAAACCCGCCCAACAGGACATTACATGCTATGTTCAGACAAACCTGGCCAACTGGACACTACATGCTATGTTCAGACAAACCTGGCCAACAGGACTCTACATGCTATATTCAGACAAACCCTCCCAACAGGACACTACATGCTATGTTCAGACAAACCTGGCCAACAGGACCTTACATGCTATGTTCAGACAAACCTGCCCAACAGGACATTACATGCTATGTTCAGACAAACCTGCCCAGCTGGACACTACATGCTATGTTCAGACAAACCCGCCCAACAGGACCCTACATGCTATGTTCAGACAAACCCGCCCAACAGAACCCTACATGCTATGTTCAGACAAACCCGCCCAATTGGACACTACATGCTATGTTCAGACAAACCCGCCCAACAGGACATTACATGCTATGTTCAGACAAACCTGGCCAACAGGACTCTACATGCTATGTTCAGACAAACTTGGCCAACTGGACACTACATGCTATGTTCAGACAAACCTGGCCAACAGGACACTACATGCTATGTTCAGACAAACCTGGCCAACTGGACCCTACATGCTATGTTCAGACAAACTCATTTGTTTATGACAAGGGTTGGAGCATTACCTGTTAGTAGAACATATGGCAGGAGTGCAGTCACATAGACAACTTTACCAACACTTTTGATTCCTCGCATTAAACAAAGGAACACCACGAGCCAGGCGACCGTCAATGCCACGGCAAGATGCCATTTTATACCACCAAAGTCATCCAGGCCACTTGATTTGTTGAGTACATAATGACTGAAATTTAATAAATAAACACATTTCAACATTTCCTTTTTAAAATTAAAATGGAAGAGTAGTTTTAGGCATGAATTGAAAATAAAATCATTTAAAGATCAAAGCTTGAAACACAAGGCCATTTTTGCAAATTATGATTCCGTTGTGGGGTTTTTGACAATAAAATATGTTGAGGATGAGCAAACAACAGAGGCAGATGGGCATGAAAATTTAGGGATAGTTATTAATTTCTTATGGGATAAGGGAAGTTATTTTGATCAGTGGGGTAATTTCATTCGTCAAAAAGTGGTTTATAGCACAAATTATTCTGTGTAACCTCCCAAAATCCAATAACATCAGAACTGAACAAGAAGTCTGGTATAGAGAGGTTTCCAGTCTATAAGAGGTTTGATAGATTCTACTTCATTTGATTTTCTATTATAGAGGATACAATAATTTAATGTAAAAATGTTTTCATCTTAGAAAGAGTCTGAATGACAAAGCGAAGGACGTCAAGCCATATTTAAGTTGTCTATTTTCAGAATGGGGATTTCGTTTCAAATTTACCACTCCAATTTAAAATCTATTTTGTCATGTTTTGATGGATTTGACATACCAAACTATTTAGATTTATTTATTAATGATAATGAGATGCTTTTCATTCATTAAAAAATAATCATGTTATTTTTAAAGGCATTTATAGCATTTTTTCCTGATAATTTTTATACTCCTTTTAATACGATATTTAACAATTTTTATAACACGTTTAACAAGAGCTTTGAAAGCGTGCTAGAGTATTCAAATATTTGTCACAGATGTACAAAATTGATTGAGACTGATGACAAATCCAAGCAAATAACTTACAAAATTGAGTAGGTCTTATAACAGCAATATCTTGCATGAAGTTTTAATCGAATACATGCAGTGACAGCTGAGTTACAAAATTTTTAAGTAAAACAAAGGCCCTAATTTGCAAAAAAATCTGGCAAGAGTTATCCGACTTGATTAATTTAGTTGATTTCATGACTTCAAAGCCATATGTAAAGTTTTAATCAAATACATTGAGCGGTTGGTGTAATATGGACTTGACAGTACTTACATGCAAAACTTAAAATTCTAAGTCAAAGAAGGGCAATAATTTGCATTATATTCGTGCAAGAGTTATCTAACTAAGTTATTGTAGTAGAGTTGGTGACTGGGAAGGCTTGTGTAAAGTTTAAATCAAATACATTAAGTGGTTGGTGAGATATGTACTTGATGGTAATTGCACGCAAAACCTTAACCAGATTTTATAAGTCAAACAAGGACAATAAGTTGCATTACATTCATGCAAGAGTTATCTTACTTATTTATTGTAGTAGAGTTGATGACTGGGAAAACTTGTGTAAAGTTTCAAGTCAATACATGCAATGGTTACTGAGATATGGACTTGATTGTACTCGCATGCAAAACTTTAACCAGAATTTCTAAGTCAAACAAGGGCAATATTTTTGCATTATATTCAAGCAAGAGTTATCTAACTTAGTTATTGTAGTAGGGTTGATGACTGGGAAGACTTGTGTAAAGTTTCAATCAAATACATTGAGTGGTTGGTGAGATATAGACTTGATGGTACGTGCATGCAAAACTTAACCAGAATTTCTAAGTCAAACAAGGGCAATAATTTGTATTATATTCACGCAAGAGTTATCTAACTTAGTCATTGTAGTAAGGTTGATTGACTAGGAAAGCTTGTGTAAATTTTCAAGGCAATACATGCAATGATTACTAAGAAAGAGACTTGCATACAAAACTTTAACCAAGGTGTGACGCCGTCGCCTGGGTGAGTAGAATAGCTCTCTTTTATTCTCCGAACAGTCAAGCTAATAAAAACCACACTGTTTTTAAACTTATTTTAGTACTGCTTTTAATTTTGTGAATTGGTTGAGTATAGTAAACTTATACAATTAGCTCTCAAATCTGATTCTTCAATAGAACTAGTCCTTAGTCCTTAGTACTGTTTCTTCAATAGAACTAGTCCTTAGTACTGTTTCTTCAATAAAAAAAGTCCTGAGTACTGTTTCTTCAATAGAACTAGTCCTTAGTCCTGAGTACTGTTTCTTCAATAGAACTAGTCCTGAGTACTGTTTCTTCATTAGAACTAGTCCTTAGTCCTGAGTACTGTTTCTTCAATAGAACTAGTCCTAAGTACTTTTCTTCACCAGAACTAGTCCTTAGTCCTGAGTACTGTTTCTTCAACATATCTAGTCCTGAGTACTGTTTCTTCAATAGAACTAGTCCTTAGTCCTGAGTACTGTTTCTTCAACATATCTAGTCCTGAGTACGGTTTCTTCAAAAGAACTAGTCCTGAGTACTGTTTCTTCAATAGAACTAGTCCTGAGTACTGTTTCTTCCATAGAACTAGTCCTGAGTACTGTTTCTTCAATAGAACTAGTACTTAGTCCTGAGTACTGTTTCTTCAATAGAACTAGTCCTGATTACTGTTTTTTCAACAGAACTAGTCCTAAGTACTGTTTCTTAAAAGGTGATTTGGTTGAAAACGCTGAAAATGACAATAAACGGACTGACTTGCCTTAAATGTGCTGACTCCATACTGACACGGTCTTATTACATACTGACTACAAACTGACTGGGGTACTGAAATGCGCTGACACAGGTATTACAAGTCCATCTTATAAGACTGTCAAGGGTATCATAATACTCCCGAAATCCGGTCTTACAAGTAGAATACAGTAGAGTGATAAGCCTCTGTTCCACCACTGAAACGTGTGGCTACGGATTAACATTAGCGCAGTCACTTTCCACAGGCTCTGTTCCACCACTGAAACGCGTGGCTGGGGATTAACTTTAGGGCAGTGACTTCCTGAAGGCTCTGTTCCACCACTGAAACGCATGGCTACGGATAAACATTAGCGCAGTAACTTTCCGCAGGCTCTGTTCCGCCACTGCAACGTGTGTTGGCAACTCATACACTTAGCATTTTCTTTAATAATGTCGAATGTTGGTATCATAGTGATATTGATAAAGTTGTTGATCATTTTGCATTATAGTTATCTCTTAATTTTTTTCTTAATTTAAACTATTGCTTATTGCTTATTTGAAAATAAAACAAGTTTCAATTTTTCACGAATGAAAAAAGATTTTTATCAATATAGTACTAAGGTAATATTATAATTAAATAAAAAAGGGTGTTTAACCACAAATCATGGAAATAGAATAATAATGTAGAAAGAATAAGTAAATTATTCCAGGAGACGAACGTATCTTTACTAAAAACGTGTGTACTACCGAAATACAGACAAGCCAAGTACCTGCAGACAATTAATTACCTGTCTGGGTATCATTATCATTAAATTAAAATACAGTACGGTGACGTAATGCGAAAAATAAGTATGTTTAAAAAGTAAAGTGGGTTACTAATCCAACTTGTTTGTAGACTTAATTAAATTTAATATGCACTGGTGTAACATTTGTTCCCTAACAAATAAAACAAAATCTGATTAAATAGAAATTCCTGTAAGATATTGATATGTTTTACATAGAAAATATAACACATATTATAAACTCCTGAGAATGCGTCATTGGCCAATTAAATATTAACAAGAGGTCAAAGAGGGCCTGAGGATGCTCTACTGACTCATAGTGGCCATAGCACTTTTTGAAATTCCACAATATTTACGTTCTTTGGAGGGTCGTCTTAACAACTTATGGATAAATACCCCCACCATACACATACTGAACAAAAACTTTTTTTGTACACATGGATGCAAAATGAAACAAGAGGGCCAAGATGGCCCTATATCTCTCACCTGACTGACCTTGAGTCACTCAACATAAGAAGATTATATAAAACAAGAACACTCAACTCAACTTTTATATTCAGAAAACAAGAGGCCCAAGAGGGCCTGAGGACGCTCTACTGACTCATAGTGGCCATAGAACTTTTTGAAATTCTACTATGCAATAGAAACATCGACCATCTTGAATTTTAGATAGAAAAAATAAATCTTTTGTATAGTCTCCTATGCAATAGAATCATCCATGTGAAGTTTCAGTTTAATTGGACTAGTGGTTTCAGAATAAATGAAAAAAAAAAGAGAATTTTCTGTTTTACCATAGTATCCCTATGTAAAATTCTCATTACAGGGCCCCTATAATTTTTAGCCCCTAAATTCTTATCTGCAATCAAACCCCTACACATAGGGATAATTTATATAATATATGTACAAATCTGACATACCGGTTTTTAAGAAAACAATTTTACTAATTCCCAATTTGTACCCTTTTGGGGCCCCTCCTGACCCCGTAAGACATAGGAACCCAGTCATTTTTACAAATCTTAACCTCTTTCACCTAACAATGCTTTAGTGAAAATATAGGCAAAATCATTTCCATTTAAAAAAAATAATAAAAATATTACATTGATATGTGTCCCCTAATTGAACTCTCGGGGCGGGTTCATTTTTAACCCTAGGGACACCATTTGAACAAATCTAACAAAACTATAGTTGGTCATCATTACAACATAAACATTTTGAAAATCTGTTGGGCCGTTCATGAAAAGAAGATTTTTTAAGTTTTGGACTATTTTTAGTAACAGCGGCCATCTTGAATTTCAGATAAAAAAAAAAAATCGTCTGTATAGTCTCATATGCAATAGAAACACCCATGTGAAGTTTCAGTTTAACTGGAATAGTGGTTTCAGAACAGATGAAAGAAAAAGAGAATTTTCTGTTTTCCCATAGTATCCCTATGTAAAATTCTAAGTCCCCTTACAGGACCCCTATAAATTTTAGCCCCTAAATTCTTATCTGCAATCAAACCCCTACACAAAGGGATAATTTAAGCAAAATACCAAGAAATCTGACATACCGGTTCTTAAGAAAACGAATTTAGTAATTCCAAATTTTTACCCTTTTGGGGCCCCTCCTGACACTTAAGACAGTGGAATCCATTCATTTTTACAAATCTGAACCTCCTTCACCAAACAATGCTTCTTTGAAGATATAGGCAAAATTATTTCAATTTCTAAAAAAAACAAAAAAAACAATATTATAGTAACATGTGTCCCTTAATTGAACCCTCGGGGCGGGGTCATATTTAACCCTAGGGACACCATTTGAACAAATCTAACAATACCATAGTTGGTCATCATAACTACATAAACATTTTTAAAATCTGTTGGGCCATTTATGAGAAGAAGATTTTTTAAGTTTTGGACTATTTTGAGTAACGGCGGCCATCTTGAATTTCAGATCGAAAAAAAAATCTTCTGTATAGTCTCCTATGCAACAGAAACATGCATGTGAAGTTTCAGTTTAATTGGCCCAGTGGTTTCAGAATAAATGAAAGAAAAAGAGAATTTTCTGTTTTCCCATAGTATTCCTATGTAAAATTCTAAGTCCCCTTACAGGGCCCCTATAAATTTTAGCCCCTAAATTCTTATCTGCAATCAAACCCCTACACATAGGGATAATTTATGCCACATATGAACAAATCTGACATACCGGTTCTCAAGAAAACGATTTTATTAATTCTGAATTTTTACCCTTTTGGGGCCCCTCTTGACCCCTTTAGACAGTGGAACCCATTCATTTTTACAAATCTGAACCTCCTTCACCAAACAATGCTTCTGTGAAGATAAAGGCAAAATCATTTCAATTTAAAAAAAAAAAAAAAAAAAAAATTATAATGACATGTGTCCCCTAATTGAACCCTCGAGGCGTGGTCATATTTAACCCTAGGGACACCATTTGAACAAATCTAACAATACTATAGTTGGTCATCATTACTACATAAACATTTTGAAAATCTGTTGGGCCATTCATGAGAAGAAGATTTTTTAAGTTTTGGACTATTTTTAGTAACAGTGGCCATCTTGAATTTCAGATCGAAAAAAAAAATCTTCTGTATAGTCTCCTATGCAACAGAAACATGCATGTGAAGTTTCAGTTTAATTGGCCTAGTGGTTTCAGAGAAAGTGCTGCTAACAGACGACAGACGACAGATGACGGTCGACAGACAACGCGCCATCGCATAAGCACTTCTGGCCTTTGGCCAGTAGAGCTAAAAATTGACAAAAAGTCAACAAGTTAGGATTATAATTTATATTTTATTTAAATCAAATATAAATTCAATTAAAAAAAAGTTATTTAAAATAAATTCCCCGGATGGGATTCGAACCATGGCTGGAAAAAAAAATATTGTACTGAAGTTCAACATCTTATTCACTAGGCCACTTACGGACACATCTTTATACAATTTAATTATCTTTATATTTAAACTTATCATTTAATTGTTTCTCTCGTAAATGATGGCGAAATGTATTAACTGACTGAAATATTATTTCTTTTAATAAATGACGTTTGTAGTAATTATTGTCTATATCAATATTCTATACTCGATTTAGTATATGAAAACACACACACATGACAACTATAAAATGACAGTAATTCATATACTTGAGGAACAGTGACTGTTGCCTAATACAAGAGATATGTTCACAATTTCTGATGGAAAGCTTGTTACAAACTTTGATCTGGCACAAACTTTCTCAAACCTAAGACCGGTTCAGAGAAATAGTGTTTGTCTATCGAATCCTAATGAGATATTTTGTGCTTGATTGATCATAATTATTACAATAACAGCAACAGATGATCAGCTACAAAAACATATGACCTTTAAAGTTAAAGCATGACATTGACCTTCAGGTAAGGTAAGGACTAAGGGTTTTGGTTATGACACATAGCACTTCACTTTAAAACATAAAAATTTGAAGTATGAATTTGTCTACTGGTTAAAATATAACCTCTACACAAAATGTTACATTCAGCATAAGCAAACTATAATTCTAAAAATGTGACCTTGACCTGTGGGGTTTTTGAAATAGTTATTGACACATCATCAATCTTTGGACCTTAGGACTAGGGTTATAGTTCTTTGTTACAACACACTGTTTATCTCTCTAGAATATCTGTGAAATATGAAACAAATTCCTTCCCTAGTTGCAAATATATAGCCTTGACACAAGTTCTTGATTAGAGAATAAAAAAAACATTTGACCTTTATATCGAAGTATGAAGCAGATGACCTTTAAGTGAAGTGTGAAGCATATTATCTTGAAGTGTGAACCTTTAAGTCAAGGTGTAAGTCACTATCGGCAAGTCAAAATGTCAGAACCTTAAAGTCAAAGTATGAAGCACTATCTGCAAGTCAAAATGTCAAGCATATTACCTCCAAGTCAAAGTCTAAGACATATGAACTTTAAGTCAAAGTGTGAAGCATAAAAAAATATGACATTTAAGTCAAAGTGTGAAGAATGTTACCTCCAATTCAAAGTGTGAAATATATTACCTCCAAGTTAATGTGTGAAGCATGTTACCTCCAAGTCAAAGTGTAAAGCATGTTATCTCCAAGGCAAAGTGTGAAGTATATTACCTCCAAGTCAAAGTGTGAAGTATATTACCTCCAAATTAAAGTGTGAAACATGTTACCTCCAAGTTAAAGTGTGAAGCATGTTACATCCAAGTCAAATAGTGAAGCATGTTACCTCCAAGTAAAAGTATGAAGTATATAACCTCCAAGTCAAAGTGTGAAGCATATAACCTCATAGTCAAAGTGTGAAGTATGTTACCTCCAAATCAAAGTGTGATGTACATTACCTCCAAGTTAAAGTTTGAAGCATGTTACCTCCAAGTCAAAGTGTGAAGCATGTTACCTCCAAGTCAAATAGTGAAGCATGTTACCTCAAAGTCAAAGTGTGAAGTATATTAACCTCCAAGTCAAAGTGTGAAGCATATTACCTCCAAGTCAAAGTGTAAAGTATATTACCTCCAAGTTAAAGTGTAAAGTTTATTACCTTCAAGTCAAAGTGTGAAGCATATTACCTCAAGTCAAAGTGTGAAGCATGTTAGCTCCAAGTCAAATAGTGAAGCATATAACTTTAAGTCAAAGTGTGACGCATATGACCTTTTAGTCAAATAGTGAAGCATATAACCTTTAGTCAATGTGAGAAGCATATAACCTTTAGTCAAAGTGAGAGGCATTTAACCTTTAGTCAAATTGAGAAGCATATAACGTTTAAGTCAAAGTGTATGGCATATAACCTTTAGTCAAAGTGAGAAGCATATAACTTTTAGTCAAAGTGAGAAGCATAAAACCTTTAGTCAAAGTGCGAAGCATAAATTCTTTTAGTCAAGCATGTCAGCTCCAAGTCAAATAGTGTAGCATATAACTTTTAAGTCAAAGAGTGAAGCATATAATCTTTAAGTCAAAGTGTGAAGCATTAAACCTTTAGTCAAAGTGCGAAGCATGAATTCTTTTAGTCAAAGTGTGAAGCATAAAACCTTTAAGTCGAAGTAAGAAGCATATAAACTTTAGTCAAACTGAGAAGCATATAACCTTTAGTCAAAGTGTATAGCATATAATATAAGTTGAGATGTTATCTTGCTCTATGTATATGGTATGTGGTATGTGTGTTAATCACAACATATCTGTGTAGATAACTTCTCTGCAGTATAAATTTTTGCATGTGCAGCAGCTGGTGTTATGTATGAAAGCTATCTTGATAAACACACCAAATGTTGCATGAACTGTTTTTTTTAAGCAGTTCACACAAAGTAGGTGGAGACATGATCTATTTGAGGATCATAGTTATGGCAAAAAGTTGGTTGTTAAGTCATATCACAGGAGACATCTTTTGCAGACAGATTCATGGATGAAAGTAGACTGACTGATAAGCTGACATATCATCCCCTTCCTTGCCAGTAAAACAAGTGCTGAAGACAGTATTATATGTTCATTCAAATAAACTGTAAACATGACAGTTGTGATGTTCCATCCCCTTCCTTGCCAGTAAAACAAGTACTAAAGACAGTATATGCCCACTCAAATAAACTGTGAACATGACAGTTGTGATGTACCATCCCCTTCCTTGCCAGTAAAACAAGCACTAAAGACAGTATATGCCCACTCAAATAAACTGTGAACATGACAGTTGTGATGTACCATCCCCTTCCTTGCCAGTAAAACAAGTACTAAAGACAGTATATGTCCATTCAAATAAACTGTAAACATGACAGTTGTGATGTTCCATCCCCTTCCTTGCCAGTTAAACAAGTACTAAAGACAGTATATGTCCATTCAAATAAACTGTGAACATGACAGTTGTGATGTTCACTCTCCTTCCTTGCCGGTAAAACAAGTGCTAAAGACAGTATATGTCCATTCAAATAAACTGTAAACATAACAGTTGTGATGTTCCATCCCCTTCATTACCAGTAAAACAAGTGCTAGAGACAGTAAATGTCCATTCAAATAAACTGTGAACATGACAGTTGTGATGTTCCATCCCCTTCCTTCCCGGTAAAACAAGTGCTAAAGACAGTATATGTCCATTCAAATAAACTGTGAACATTACAGTTGTGATGTTCCATTCCCTTCCTTGCCAGTAAAACAAGTGCTTAAGACAGTATATGTCCTTTCAAATAAACTGTGAACATGACAGTTGTGATGTACCATCCCCTTCCTTGCCAGTTAAACAAGTACTGAAATCAGTATATGTCCATTCAAAAAAACTGTGAATATGGCAGTTCTGATGTTCCATCCCCTTCCTTGCCAGTTAAACAAGTACTAAAGACAGTATATGTCCATTCAAATAAACTGTGAACATGACAGTTGTGATGTTCCATCTCCTTCCTTGCCGGTAAAACAAGTGCTAAAGACAGTATATGTCCATTCAAATAAACTGTGAACATGACAGTTGTGATGTTCCATTCCCTTCCTTGCCAGTTAAACAAGTGCTTCAGACAGTATATGTCCATTCAAATAAACTGTGAACATGACAGTTGTGATGTACCATCCCCTTCCTTGCCAGTAAAACAAGTGCTAAAGACAGTACATGTCAATTCAAATAAACTGTGAACATGACAGTTGTGATGTACCATCCCCTTCCTTGCCAGAAAGACAAGTGCTTAAGACAATATATGCCATTCAAATAAACTGTGAAAATGACAGTTGTGGTGTGCCATCCCCTTCCTTGCCAGTAAAACAAGTGCTAAAGACAGTATATATCCTTCAAATAAATTGTGAACATAACAGTTGTGATGTAACATCCCCTTCTTTGCCAGTAAAACAAGTGCTAAAGACAGTATATGTCCATTCAAATAAACTGTGAACATAACAGTTGTGATGTTACATCCCGTTCCTTGCCAGTAAAACAAGTACTAAAGAAAGTATATGTCCATTCAAATTAACTGTGAACATGACAATTGTGATGTTCCATCCCCTTCCTAGCCAGTAAAACAAGTGCTAAAGACAGTATATGTCCATTCAAATAAACTGTGAACATGACAGTCGTGATGTTCCATCCCCTTCCTAGCCAGTAAAACAAGTGCTAAAGACAGTTTATGTCCATTCAAATAAACTGTGAACATGACAGTTGTGATGTACCATCCCCTTCATTTCCAGTAAAACAAGTGCTAACGACAGTATATGTCCATTCAAATAAACAGTGAACATGACAGTTGTGATGTTCCATCCCCTTCCTTACTGGTAAAACAAGTACTAAAGACAGTATATGCCCACTCAAATAAACTGTGAACATGAGAGTTGTGATGTACCATCCCCTTCATTACCAGTAAAACAAGTGCTAACGACAGTATATGTCCATTCAAATAAACTGTGAACATGACAGTTGTGATGTTCCATCACTTTCCTTGCTGGTAAAACAAGTACTAAAGACAGTATATGTCCATTCAAATAAACTGTGAACATGACAGTTGTGATATTCCATCCCCTTCCTTGCCAGTAAAACAAGTGCTTAAGACAGTATATGCCCACTCAAATAAACTGTTAACATGACAGTTGTGAAGTACCATCCCTTTCATTACCAGTAAAACAAGTGCTAACGACAGTATATTTCCGTTCAAATAAACTGTGAACATGACATATGTGATGTTCCATCCTATTCCATGCTAGTGAAACAAGTACTAAAGACAGTATATGTCCATTCAAATAAACTGTTAACATGACATATGTGATGTTCCATTCCCTTCCTTGCCAGTAAGATAAGTGTTAAAGACAGTATATGTCCATTCAAATAAACTGTGAACATTACAGTTGTGATGTACCAGCCCATTCCTTGCAAGTAAAACAAGTGTTAAAGACAGTATATGTCCATTCAAATAAACTGTGAACATGACAGTTGTGATGTACCAGCCCATTCCTTGCCAGTAAAACAAGTACTGAAGACAGTATATGTCCATTCAAATAAACTGTGAATATGGCAGTTGTGATGTTCCATCTCCTTCCTTGCCGGTAAAACAAGTGCTAAAGACAGTATATGTCCATTCAAATAAACTGTGAACATTACAGTTGTGATGTTCCATTCCCTTCCTTGCCAGTAAAACAAGTGCTTAAAACAGTATATGTCCTTTCAAATAAACTGTGAACATGACAGTTGTGATGTACCATCCCCTTCCTTGCCAGTTAAACAAGTACTGAAGACAGTATATGTCCATTCAAATAAACTGTGAATATGGCAGTTCTGATGTTCCATCCCCTTCCTTGCCAGTTAAACAAGTACTAAAGACAGTATATGTCCATTCAAATAAACTGTGAACATGACAGTTGTGATGTTCCATCTCCTTGCTTGCCGGTAAAACAAGTGCTAAAGACAGTATATGTCCATTCAAATAAACTGTGAACATGACAGTTGTGATGTTCCATTCCCTTCCTTGCCAGTAAAACAAGTGCTTCAGACAGTATATGTCCATTCAAATAAACTGTGAACATGACAGTTGTGATGTACCATCCCCTTCCTTGCCAGTAAAACAAGTGCTAAAGACAGTACATGTCAATTCAAATAAACTGTGAACATGACAGTTGTGATGTACCATCCCCTTCCTTGCCAGAAAGACAAGTGCTTAAGACAATATATGCCATTCAAATAAACTGTGAAAATGACAGTTGTGATGTGCCATCCCCTTCCTTGACAGTAAAACAAGTGCTAAAGACAGTATATATCCTTCAAATAAATTGTGAACATAACAGTTGTGATGTAACATCCCCTTCTTTGCCAGTAAAACAAGTGCTAAAGACAGTATATGTCCATTCAAATAAACTGTGAACATAACAGTTGTGATGTTACATCCCCTTCCTTGCCAGTAAAACAAGTACTAAAGAAAGTATATGTCCATTCAAATTAACTGTGAACATGACAATTGTGATGTTCCATCCCCTTCCTAGCCAGTAAAACAAGTGCTAAAGACAGTATATGTCCATTCAAATAAACTGTGAACATGACAGTTGTGATGTTCCATCCCCTTCCTAGCCAGTAAAACAAGTGCTAAAGACAGTTTATGTCCATTCAAATAAACTGTGAACATGACAGTTGTGATGTACCATCCCCTTCATTTCCAGTAAAACAAGTGCTAACGACAGTATATGTCCATTCAAATAAACAGTGAACATGACAGTTGTGATGTTCCATCCCCTTCCTTACTGGTAAAACAAGTACTAAAGACAGTATATGCCCACTCAAATAAACTGTGAACATGACAGTTGTGATGTACCATCCCCTTCATTACCAGTAAAACAAGTGCTAACGACAGTATATGTCCATTCAAATAAACTGTGAACATGACAGTTGTGATGTTCCATCACCTTCTTTGCTGGTAAAACAAGTACTAAAGACAGTATATGCCCATTCAAATAAACTGTGAACATGAGAGTTGTGATGTACCATCCCCTTCATTACCAGTAAGATAAGTGTTAAAGACAGTATATGTCCATTCAAATAAACTGTGAACATTACAGTTGTGATGTACCAGTCCATTCCTTGCAAGTAAAACAAGTGCTAAAGACAGTATATGTCCATTCAAATAAACTGTGAACATGACAGTTGTGATGTACCAGCCCAGTCCTTGCCAGAAAAACAAGTGCTAAAGACAGTATATATCCATTCAAATAAACTGTGAACATGACAGTTGTGATGTACCATCCCCTTCTTTGCCAGTAAGACAAGTGCTTAAGACACTATATGTCCATTCAAATAAACTGTGAACATGACAGTTGTGATGTACCATCCCCTTCTTTGCCAGTAAGAGAAGTGCTTAAGACAATATATGTCCGTTCAAATAAACTGTGAACATGACAGTTGTAATGTTACATCCCCTTCCTAGCCAGTAAAACAAGTGCTAAAGACAGTATATGTCCATTCAAATAAACTGTGAAAATGACAGTTATGATGTGCCATCTCCTTCCTTGCCAGTAAAACAAGTGCTAAAGACAGTATATGTCCGTTCAAATAAACTGTGAACATGGCAGTTCTGATGTTCCATCCCCTTCCTAGCCAGTAAAACAAGTGCTAAAGACAGTATATACCTTTTCAAATAAACTGTGAACATGACAGTTGTGATGTACCATCTCTTTCCTTGTTAGTATATCAAGTACTAAAGACAGTATATGGCCATTAAAATAAACTGTGAACATGACAGTTGTAATGTACCATCCCATTCCTTGCCAGTAAAACAAGTGCTAAAGACAGTATATGTCCGTTCAAATAAACTGTGAACATGGCAGTTCTGATGTTTCATCCCCTTTCTTGCCAGTAAAACAAGTGCTAAAGACAGTATATGCCTTTTCAAATAAACTGTGAACATGACAGTTGTGATGTACCATCTCTTTTCTTGTTAGTATAACAAGTACTAAAGACAGTATATGGCCATTCAAATAAACTGTGAACATGACAGTTGTAATGTACCATTCCATTCCTTGCCAGTAAAACAAGTGCTAAAGACAGTATATGTCCATGTAAATAAACTGTGAACATGACAGTTGTGATGTACTATCCCAATCCTTGCCAGTAAGACAAGTGCTTAAGACAATATATGTCTGTTCAAACAAACTGTGAACATGACAGTTGTGATGTTACATCCCCTTCCTAGCCAGTTAAACAAGTGCTAAAGACAGTATATGTCCATTTAAATAAACTGTGAAAATGACAGTTATGATGTGCCATCCCCTTCCTTGCCAGTAAAACAAGTGCTAAAGACAGTATATGTCCATTCAAATAAACTGTGAACATGGCAGTTCTGATGTTCCATCCCCTTCCTTGCCAGTAAAACAAGTGCTGAAATAAACTGTGAACATAGTAGTTGTGATGTGCCATCCCCTTCCTTGCCAGTAAAACAAGTGCTAGAGACAGTATGTGTCCATTCAAATAAACTGTGAACATGACAGTTGTGATGTACCATTCCCTTCTTTGCCAGTAAAACAAGTTCTTAAGACAGTAGATGTCCATTCAAATAAACTGTGAACATGACAGTTGTGATGTGCCATCCCCTTCCTTGTCAGTAAAACAAGTACTAAAGACAGTATATGTCCATTCAAATAAACTTTGAAAATGACAGTTGTGATGTTCCATCCCCTTCCTTGCCAGTAAAACAAGTGCTAAAGGCAGTAAATGTCCATTCAAATAAACTGTGAACATAACAGTTGTGATGTTACATCCCCTTTCTAGCCAGTAAAACAAGTACTAAAGACAGTATATGTCCATTCAAATTAACTGTGAACATGACAATTGTGATGTTCCATCGCCTTCCTAGCCAGTAAAACAAGTTCTAAAGACAGTATATGTCCATTCAAATAAACTGTGAACATGACAGTTGTGATGTTCCATCCCCTTCCTTGCCGGTAAAACAAGTACTAAAGACAGTATATGCCCACTCAAATAAACTGTGAACATGACAGTTGTGATGTACCATACCCTTCATTACCAGTAAAACAAGTGCTAACGACAGTATATGTCCATTCAAATAAACTGTGAACATGACAGTTGTGATGTTCCATCCCCTTCCTTGCCAGTAAAACAAGTACTTAAGACAGTATATGTCCATTCAAATAAACTGTGAACATGGCAATTGTGATGTACCATCGCCTACTTTGCCAGTAAAACAAGTACTAAAGAAAGTAAATGTCCATTCAAATTAACTGTGAACATGACAGTTGTGATGTACTATCCCCTTCTTTGCCAGTAAAACAAGTACTAAAGACAGTATATGTCCATTCAAATAAACTGTGAACATGGCAATTGTGATGTACCATCCCCTTTCCTTGCCAGTAAAACAAGTACTAAATACAGTATATGTCCATTCAAATAAACTGTGAACATGACAGTTATGATGTTCCATCCCATTCGTTGCCAATAAAACAAGTACTAAAGACAGTATATGTCTATTCAAATAAACTGTGAACATGACAGTTGTGATGTTCCATCCCCTTCCTTGCCAGTAAAACAATTACTAAAGACAGTATATGTCCATTCAAATACATTGGGAACATAACGTTGTGGTGTACCATCAAGTTCCTTGCCAGTAAAACAAGTGCTAAACACAGTAGATTTCAATTCAAATAAAGTGTGAACATGGCATTTGTGATGTACCATCCCATTCCTTGCCAGTAAAGCAAGTGCTAAAGACAGTATATGTCCATTCAAATAAACTGTGAACATGACAGTTGTGATGTTCCATCTCCTTCCTTGCCAATTAAACAAGTGCTAAAGACAGTATATGTCCATTCAAATAAATTATGAACATGACAGTTGTGATGTTCCACCCCTTTCCTTGCCAGTAAAACAAGTACTCAAGACAGTATATGCCCATTCAAATAAACTGTGAACATGGCAGTTGTGATGTTCCACTCCTTTCCTTGCCAGTAAAACAAGTACTAAAGACAGTATATGCCCATTCAAATAAACTGTGAACATGACAGTTGTGATGTTCCACCCCTTTCCTTGCCAGTAAAACAAGTACTAAAGAAAGTATATGCCCATTCAAATAAACCGTGAACATGACATTTGTCATGTTCCATCCCCTTCCTTGCCAGTTAAACAAGTATTAAAGACAGTATATGTCCATTCAAATAAACTGTTAAAATGACAGTTGTGATATTCCATCCTCTTCCTTGCAGGTAAAACAAGTACTAAAGACAGTATATGTCCATTCAAATAGACTGTGAACATGACATTTGTGATGCACCATCCCTTTCCTTGCCAGTAAACAAGTACTAAAGACAGTATATGTCCATTCAAATAAACTGTGAAAATGACAGTTGTGATGTGCTATCCCCTTCCTTGCCAGTAAAACAAGAACTAAAGACAGTATATATTCAATCAAATTAACTATGAACATGACAGTTGTGATGCACAATCCCTTTCCTTGCCAATAAAACAAGTACTAAAGAGAGTATATGTCCATCCAAATAAACTGTGAACATGACAATTGTGATGTTTCATCCCCTTCCTTGCCAGTAAAACAAGAATTAAAGACAGTATATGTTCAATCAAATTAACTGTGAACATGACAGTTGTGATGTACCTTCCCTTCCTTGCCAGTAAAACCAGTGCTAAAGACAGTATATGTCCATTCAAATAGACTGTGAACATGACATTTGTGATGCACCATCCCTTTCCTTGCCAGTAAAACAAGTACTAAAGACAGTATATGTCCATTCAAATAAACTGTGAAAATGACAGTTGTGATGTGCCATCCCCTTCCTTGCCAGTAAAACAAGAACTAAAGACAGTATATATTCATTCAAATTAACTATGAACATGACAGTTGTGATGCACAATCCCTTTCCTTGCCAGTAAAACAAGTACTAAAGAGAGTATATGTCCATCCAAATAAACTGTGAACATGACAGTTGTGATGTTTCATCCCCTTCCTTGCCAGTAAAACAAGAATTAAAGACAGTATATGTTCAATCAAATTAACTGTGAACATGACAGTTGTGATGTACCTTCCCTTCCTTGCCAGTAAAACCAGTGCTAAAGACAGTATATGTCCATTCAAATAAAGTGTGAACATGACAGTTATGATGTTCCATCCCCTTCCTTGCCAGTAAAACAAGTACTAAAGACAGTTGATGCCAATTCAAATAAACTGTGAACACGACAGTTATGATGTACCATCCCCTTCTTGCCAGTAAAACAAGTGCTAAAAACAGTATATGTCCATTCAAATAAATTATGAATATGAAAGTTGTGATGCACCATCCCCTTCCTTGCCAGTAAAACAGGTGCTAAAGACAGTATATGTCCATTCAAAAAAACTGTGAACATGGCAGTTGTGATGTTCCATCCCCTTCCTTGCCAGTAAAACAATTGCTAAAGGCAGTATATGTTCATTCAAATAAAGTGTGAACATGACAGTTATGATGTACCATCCCCTTCTTGACAGTAAAACAAATGCTAAACCCAGTATATGTCCATTCAAATAAACTGTGAAAATGACAGTTGTGATGTACCATCCCCTTCCTTGCCAGTAAAACAAGTGCTAAAGACAGAATATGTTCATTCAAATAAAGTGTGAACATGACAGTTGTGATGTACCATCCCCTTCCTTGCCAGTAAAACAAGTTCTAAAGACAGTATATGTCCATTCAAATAAACTGTTAACATGACAGTTGTGATGTACCATCCCCTTCCTTGCCAGTTAAACAAGTGTAGAAGACAGTATATGTCTATTCAAATAAATTATGAACCTGACAGTTGTGACATTCCATCCCCTTCCTTGCCAGTAAAACAAGTACTGAGGACAGTGTATGCCCATTCAAATAAACTGTGAACTTGACAGTTGTCATGTTCCATCCCCTTCCTTGCAGTTAAAACCAGTACTAAAGACAGTATATGTCCATTCAAATAAACTGTGAACATGACAGTTGTGATGTACCATCCCCTTCATTACCAGTAAAACAAGTACTAAAGACAGCATATGTCCATTCAAATAATCTGTGAACATGACAGTTGTGATGTTCAATCCACTTCCTTGCCAGTAAAACAAGTGCAAAAAAGACAGTATATGTCCATTCAAATAAACTAAACTGTGAACATGACAGTTGTGATGTTTCATCCACTTCCTTGCCAGTAAAACAAGTGCTAAAGACAGTATATGTCCATTCAAATAAACTGTGAACATGACAGTTGTGATGTACCATTCCCTTCCTTGCCAGTAAAAAAAGTGCGAAAGACAGTATATGTCCATTCAAATAAACTGTAAACATGACAGTTGTGATTTACTATCCCCTTCCTTGCCAGTAAAACAAGTGCTGAAGACAGTATATGTCCATTCAAATAAACTGTGAACATGACAGTTGTGATGTACAATCCCCTTATTTGTCAGTAAAACAAGTGCTAAAGACAGTATATGTCCATTCAAATAAACTGTGAACATGACAGTTGTGATGTACCATCCTCTTCCTTGCCAATATAACAATTACTAAAGACATTATTTGTCCATTCAAATAAACTGTGAACATGACAGTTGTGATGTACCATCCCTTTCCTTGCCAATAAAACAAATGCTAAAGACAGTATCTGTCCATTCAAATCAACTGTGAACATGACAGTTGTGATGTACCATTCCCTTAATTGCCAGTAAGACAAGTGCTAAAGACAGTATATGTTCATTCAAATAAACTATGTAAATGACAGTTGTGATGTACCATCCACTTCCTTGTCAGTAAAACAAGTGTTAAAGACAGTATATGTTCATTCAAATAAACTGTTAATATGATAGTTGTGATGTACCATCCCCTTCCTTGCCAGTTAAACAAGTGTAGAAGACAGTATATGTTCATTCAAATAAAGTGTGAACATGACAGTTGTGATGTACCATCCCCTTCCTTGTCAGTAAAACAAGTTCTAAAGACAGTATATGTCCATTCAAATAAACTGTTAACATGACAGTTGTGATGTACCATCCCCTTCCTTGCCAGTGAAACAAGTGTAGAAGACAGTATATATCCATTCAAATAAATTATGAACATGACAGTTGTGCAGTTCCATCCCCTTCCTTGCCAGTAAAACAAGTACTGAGGATAGTGTATGCCCATTCAAATAAACTGTGAACATGACAGTTGTGATGTACCATCCCTTTCCTTGCCGATAAAACAAGCGCTAAAGACAGTAATTGTCCATTTAAATAAACTGTGAACATGACAGTTGTGATGTTCCATCCCATTCCTTGCCAGTAAAACAAGTACTAAAGACAGTTAATGTTCATTCAAATAAACTGTGAACATGACAGTTGTGATATTCCATCCCCTTCCTTGCCAATAAAACAATTACTAAAGACATTATTTGTCCATTCAAATTAACTGTGAACATGACAGATGTGATGTACCATCCCCTTCTTTGCCAGTAAAACAATTACTTAAGACAATATATGTCCATTCAAATAAACTGTGAACATGACAGTTGTGATGTACCATCCCCTTCCTTGCAGGTAAAACAAGTACTTAAGACAGTAAATGTCCATTGAAATAAACTGTGAACATGACAGTTGTGATGTACCATCCCCTTCCTTGCCAGTAAAACAAGTGCTGAAGACAGTATATGTTCATTCAAATAAACTGTGAACATGACAGTTGTGATGTACCATCCCCTTCCTTGCCAGTAAAACAAGTACATAAGACAGTAAATGTCCATTTAAATTAACTGTGAACATGACAGTTGTGATGTACCATCCCCTTCCTTGCCCGTAAAACAAGTGCTAAATACAGTATATGTTCATTCAAATAAACTGTGAACATGACAGTTGTGATGTACCATCCCTTTCCTTGCCAATAAAACAAGCGCTAAAGACAGTAATTGTCCATTCAAATAAACTGTGAACATGACAGTTGTGATGTACCATCCCTTTCCTTGCCAATAAAACAAGTGCTAAATACAGTATATGTCCATTCAAATAAACTGTGAACATGACAGTTGTGATGTACCATCCCCTTCTTTGCCAGTATGACAAGTGCTAAAGACAGTATATGTCCATTCAAATAAACTGTGAACATGACAGTTGTGATGTACCATCCACTTCCTTGTCAGTAAAACAACTGCTAAAGACAGTATATGTTCATTCAAATAAACTGTTAATATGACAGTTGTGATGTACCATCCCCTTCCTTGCCAGTTAAACAAGTGTAGAAGACAGTATATGTTCATTCAAATAAACTGTTAATATTACAGTTGTGATGTACCATCCCCTTCCTTGCCAGTTAAACAAGTGTAGAAGACAGTATATGTTCATTCAAATAAACTGTGAACATGACAGTTGTAATGTACCATCCCCTTCTTTGCCAGTAAGACAAGTGCTAAAGACAGTATATGTTCAATCAAATAAAGTGTGAACATGACAGTTGTGATGTACCATCCCCTTCCTTGTCAGTAAAACAAGTGCTAAAGACAGTATATGTCCATTCAAATAAACTGTGAACATGACAGTTGTGATGTACCATCCTCTTCCTTGCCAATATAACAATTACTAAAGACATTATTTGTCCATTCAAATAAACTGTGAACATGACAGTTGTGATGTACCATCCCTTTCCTTGCCAATAAAACAAGCGCTAAAGACAGTAATTGTCCATTCAAATAAACTGTGAACATGACAGTTGTGATGTACCATCCCTTTCCTTGCCAATAAAACAAGTGCTAAATACAGTATATGTCCATTCAAATAAACTGTGAACATGACAGTTGTGATGTACCATCCCCTTCTTTGCCAGTATGACAAGTGCTAAAGACAGTATATGTCCATTCAAATAAACTGTGAACATGACAGTTGTGATGTATCATCTCCTTCTTTGCCAATAAAATAACAACTAAAGATAGTATATGTCCATTCAAATAAACTGTGAACATGACAGTTGTGATGTACCATCCCATTCCTTGCCAGTAAAACAAGTACTAAAGACAGAAAATGTCAATTCAAATAAACTGTGAACATGACAGTTGTGATGTACCATCCCCTTCCTTGCCAGTAAATCAAGTGCCAAAGACAGTATTTGTCCATTCAAATAAGCTGTGAACATGACAGTTGTGATGTGCCATCCCCTTCCTTACCAGTAAAACAAGTGCTAAATACAGTATATGTTCATTCAAATAAAGTGTGAACATGACAGTTGTGATGTGCCATCCCCTTCCTTGCCAGTAAAACAAGTGCTGAAGGCAGTAATGTCCATTCAAATAAACTGTGAACATGACAGTTGTGATGTGCCATCCCCTTCCTTGCCAGTAAAACAAGTGCTAAATACAGTATATGTTCATTCAAATAAAGTGTGAACATGACAGTTGTGATGTGCCATCCCCTTCCTTGCCAGTAAAACAAGTGCTGAAGGCAGTATATGTTCATTCAAATAAACTGTGAACATGACAGTTGTGATGTGCCATCCCCTTCCTTGCCAGTAAAACAAGTGCTGAAGGCAGTATATGTTCATTCAAATAAACTGTGAACATGACAGTTGTGATGTGCCATCCCCTTCCTTGCCAGTAAAACAAGTTCCAAAGACAGTAACTGTCCATTAAAATAAACTGTGAACATGACAGTTGTGATGTAATGTATGATGGTTACTCACTGCCAAAACTCTTTGCTTGCTGTTATTCCCTCTGTAATATTTGATGTAATCTGATCAACAGTTCCATTTGTGAAGCAGGAATCACTGCCATTGCATGCTGGGTGGAGGGAGTGTAGGCCTGTGATGCAGTGGTCAGTGTTCCAGTACTGCCCACACTGACCCCAGGGCAAGTTGGGCAGGAAGGAGTTTACAAAGTAGACGAGAACCCAAACCATCACCATGATGTAGTACCAGCAGTAGACAAAGGAAACCACCAGCATCATGTACCCAACTCCTGATAAATAACAATAAGTTTTGATGCATATTTTATTTGAAACAAATATTAATACTGATTACATAAATACAAACTGACCATTGAACTCTGTATATACATTGTGCCAATGGGAAGAAATCAGTAAGGAAGGTAATCATGACAAAATGCAGGCCTCGGTATTTAAAGTTTTAGTTGAAGATTGACTGGGCCAAGTCTCAATGAATTTATGACTTCTTCTCCATAAATGAAATGTCATTGATCTTGAATATTAAACTGAGAAAGTTAAGTTAGAGACATGCAAATGAAATTTGATCAGTATTCAATAAGGGGTTCCAGATGACATGTTGTTAGAAAAAACAACAGTTTCAAAGGATTTTGCTCAATGATCTTTGTGTAAACAAAAGCTTCAATTAAATTATTTTTGCCATTTCAGAGTTGCCCTTTTTCATATATTTTCTCATATGACTCCCTAAAAACATGTGTCAAGCTATTTAAAAATCACTCCATGTTAGACAAAGTTACAAACCAGACATGAAATATTAAACAAACTGAGAAAGTGACCTTGACCTTTGAGATAAGGTTCTGGGTCTTACACACGACACATTGTCATATCATGTTGATCAATTGATCAATTGAGCCTCATGTTTTTTAAATCCATCCATGTATGATAAAGTTACCTTTGAGGTATGGGTCTGGGTCTAACGTGTGACAAGTCGTCATGTCATCTTGATTCACTGAGCCAAGTTAAAGACAAAGTTACAAACCAGACACAAAATAACAAACAAATTAAAAGTGTGACCATGACCGTTGATGAAAAGTTCTGGGTCTGGCAACATTTCATCATGTCATGTTTATCAATTGAGTCAAGTGTTTTTGATATCCATCCTTGTATGACAAAGCTAAGGACCAGATACGAAATCTCACACAGACTCAAAGTGTTGTAAAACCCAAAGTGTGACCTTGACTTTTGAGGTACGCGTGTGGATTTTATGCGCAACTAATCGGCATGTCATGCTGATGAATTAAGCTAATTTTTTTTTAAATTTATCCATAGGTGACAAAGTTTAAGACCGGACACAAACTCTCAAACAGACTGAAAGTGTTGTCAAGCAAGTGTGACCTTGGCCTTTGTAGTGGGAGTCTTGGTGTTACATGCGACACATCGTTATATTATGTTGATTATTTGTAGCAAGTATTCATAAAATCCATCTATGCATGACAAGTTACAGACAGGACACGAAATCTCAAACAGACTGAAAGTGTTGTCAAACAGTTAAATTGTGACCTTAACCTTTGAAGTGGGAGTCTTGGTGTTATGCTCGACATGTCGTCCTGTTATGTTGATCATTATAAGCAAGTATTTATAAAATCCATCTATGCATGACAAAGTTACAGGCCGGACACGAAATCTCACACAGACTCAAAGTGTTGTAAAACAAACTCAAAGTGTGACCTTGACCTTTGAGATGCGGGTGTGGGTCTTCCATTTGACACATCATCATGTTGTGTTGATCATTTGTAGCAAGTATTAAAATCCATCTTTGCATGACAAAGTTACGAAAGGACAGATGGATGAACACTGCGATTACTACATGCCACCCAAAAGATTGCAAGCAACATATACACTCAGTTTTTATCCATTCAGTTTAAAACTAATGCTATTGTGTGGAAACTATTTATTTGAATAATAATTAACTTGACACCAATTACAACCTTTGTCTCTATATAAACTACCTATGCACCAAGTTTCATTCCAATATCTCACGTCTTCAATAAGTTATTGAGTGGAAACCATTTTCTATTTTTAGAAACAGTGACCTTGACCTCAGTGACTCCATATACAATCCCAATCTTCCTTTCATTCTTATCTCAGGTAATTGTGCAAGATTAAATTGGGCCTTTATCGCCCTTCTACAATCAACACAAGTTTAACTAGTTCTACAGACATATTAAGGAATGGTTGTCTGCACTACATTATTTAATCAATAATTATGTCTTACCTTTAAACAGTGGACAAAACTTCCAGACATACAAACAGCTGGTACCCGAAAATTGACCCAAGCACAGCTCAAGGTAGAAAAGGGGTACTCCGCATAGTAGCAGGAAAATGAAGAAAGGGATCAAGAATGCCCCTGAAATTACATGTATAATAAAATATGATCGATATATTAAAATGAAAACATTCCAATTTGTGTTTTAATCAGAAAAACAGATATTTATATAATTCCCAAACAAATTAATAAGCAATGCCCATGATATATGTAAAATCAATAAATCAAATAATTGAAGTAGATTCTAATTTACTGACAATATTTTAAGAGTTGTTAATATATGGGAAAAGGGTTCAATTTATTGTCATGTTATGCTGAACACTTATGTGCAGCATATGGAAATACACAGCCTCAATATGTTGAAGTCCTTGTCCTTTGAGATAGAGGTTAAGGATTTGCAAATGACACATCTGAGCACTTCTGTGAAGTTATTTGAAAATCAGTCCATGCATTTGGAAATCACAGGGTGGTCAAGATGAACAATGCAATATATTGAAATACACAGCCTCTATATGCCTAGGTTCTGCATATGACCTCGACCTTTAAGGTGTTCAAGAAATAGTCTAAATTATTTAAGTAATATTCAACTAAGTCTGGTGTGAATCAAATGAAAACTGTGATTATAAGAGTGCACACAACATCAAATAACACATTTTTGCTGAGTCAAGAGCCATAACGTCAACATTAATACTCAATTTGGCCAGTTCAAGAACTAAACGTCCCAGAAAATATGATTATATAAGATATTATGGTTATATAACTACTGTGTAACTTTGGTAAGGATCAAATTAAACATGTGGGTGCTATAATGCATAAAAGATCAAATAGTGCAATTTTTGACAATTCAAGGGCCATAACTCCGGTATTGAATATCCAATATGACCATTTCAGGAGCTTGTCTAAAAAATTGAGGTAATATAACTATTATATCAGTTTAATGAATATCCAATGAAAACTGTGGGTATCAGAGTGCACACAACATTTTGTTTACAGATGGAAGCATAACAGCTGAACAGAATACCTCACCTTGACCTTTGCTCAGTTGAACTAATAATGAAATGATAAACACGACATACACTCAGTATGAAGGCTGTTATCATTTGAATTTTGAAACACTGGGTGTGGCTAGCTCAGTTGGTAATGATATACTCAATATGTAAACAGTTATCCTTTCAATGTTTAAATGCCAGGTCCAATTAGATAATTTGTTTTTTGTTTGATTGTTCGTTTGGGGTTAATACAATTTTTCAACAGTACATCAGTTATTTAGTGGAGGTCAATACACCTAAACAATGTAGCCAGTACTACAGACACCTTCTCTCAAAAAGACAATGACTACTTCCCTACATATTCAGGTGGGAGATTCATAGCCATAGAACCAATCTCAAGATTTATCATTACAGAGATTGTGGCTGGGGTAGGATTCAAACACGCAACCTCTGGATTGACAGTTAAATGTGCTACCAACTGGACTAGCTAGTGTATGTCTGAGAATTGTCTGCTTGCATTGTTGTTTTTTGCTATTTATATATTGTGTTTAATATCAGCCACTTTATCCAGAAAAAAGGTATTATAGCATCAGAGACAAATGTAGACCCAGATCAGTCTAAAAGTCAGTGCAGGCTTACCTGGGCTTACACAATTTCATTCTTATTTCTCTAAATCACTCTGCAATAGAGAGACTGTGTCTTTGTATGTGTCTCTGTAAATTTGATGGTTTACTTATGTCTCTGAATCCCTCTGCAATAGAGAGAATGTGACTTTGTAGATTTGATGGTTTACTTATGTCTCTGAATCACTCTGCAATAGAGAGACCGTGTCTTTGTAGATTTGATGGTTTACTTATGTCTATGAATCACTCTGCAATAGAGAGACCATGTCTTTGTAGATTTGATGGTTTACTTATGTCTATGAATCACTCTGCAAGAGAGAGACTGTGTCTTTGTAGATTTGATGGTTAACTTAAGTCTCTGAATCACTCTGCAATAGAGAGACCGTGTCTTTGTAAATTTGATGATTTACTTATTTCTCTGAATCACTCTGCAATAGAGAGAATGTGTCTTTGTAAATTTGATGGTTTTCTTATGTCTCTAAATCCCTCTGCAATAGAGAGAATGTGTCTTTGTAGATTTGATGGTTTACTTATGTCTCTGAATCACTCTGCAATAGAGAGACCGTGTCTTTGTAGATTTGATGGTTTACTTATGTCTATGAATCACTCTGCAAGAGAGAGACTGTGTCTTTGTAGATTTGATGGTTTACTTATGTCTATGAATCACTCTGCAATAGAGTGACCGTGTCTTTGTAGATTTGATGGTTTACTTATGTCTCTGAATCACTCTGCAATAGAGGGACCGTGTCTTTGTAGATTTGATGGTTTACGTATTTCTCTGAATCACTCTGCAATAGAGAGTCCGTGTTTTTGTAGATTTGATGGTTTACTTATTTCTCTGAATCACTCTGCAATGGAGAGACCGTGCCTTTGTAGACTTGATGGTTTACTTATGTCTCTGAATCACTCTGCAATAGAGAGACCGTGTCTTTGTAGATTTGATGGTTTATTTATTTCTATGAATGACTCTGCAATAGAGAGATCGTGTCTTTGTAGATTTGATGGTTTACTTATTTCTCTGAATCACTCTGCAATAGAGAGAATGTGTCTTTGTCGATTTGATGGTTTACTTATGTCTCTGAATCACTCTGAAATAGAGAGACCGTGTCTTTGTAGATTTGATAGTGTACTTATTTCTCTGAATCACTCTGCAATAGAGAGACCGTGTCTTTGTAGATTTGATGGTTTACTTATTTCTCTGAATAACTCTGCAATAGAGAGATCGTGTCTTTGTAGATTTGATGGTTTACTTATGTCTCTGAATCACTCTGCAATAGAGAGAATGTCTTTGTAGATTTGATGGTTTACTCATGTCTATGAATCACTCTGCAATAGAGAGACCGTGTCTTTGTATGTGTCTTTGTAGATTTGATGGTTTACTTATTTCTCTGAATCACTCTGCAATAGAGATACCGTGTTTTTGTAAATTTGATGGTTTACTTATGTCTCTCAATTACTCTCCAATAGAAAGAATGTGTCTTTGTAGATTTGATGGTTTACTTATGTCTCTGAATCACTCTCCAATAGAAAGAATGTGTCTTTGTAGATTTGATGGTTTACTTATGTCTATGAATCACTCTACAATAGAGAGACCGTGTCTTTGTAGATTTGATGGTTTACTTATTTCTCTGAATCACTCTGCAATAGAGAGACTGTGTCTTTGTAGATTTGATGGTTTACTTATGTCTCTGAATCCCTCTGCAATAGAGAGAATGTGTCTTTGTAGATTTGATGGTTTACTTATGTCTCTGAATCACTCTGCAATAGAGAGACCGTGTCTTTGTAGATTTGATGGTTTATTTATGTCTCTGAATCACTCTGCAATAGACAGACTGTGTCTTTGTAGATTTGATGGTTTACTTATGTCTCTGAATCACTCTGCAATAGAGAGAATGTGTCTTTGTAGATTTGATGGTTTACTCATGTCTATGAATCACTCTGCAATAGAGAGACTGTGTCTTTGTATGTGTCTTTGTAGATTTGATGGTTTACTTATTTCTCTGAATCACTCTGCAATAGAGAGACCGTGTCTCTGTAGATTTGATGGTTTACTTATGTCTCTGAATCACTCTGCAGTAGAAAGAATGTGTCTTTGTAGATTTGATGGTTTACTTATGTCTATGAATCACTCTGCAATAGAGAGACTGTGTCTTTGTAGATTTGATGGTTTACTTATTTCTCTGAATCACTCTCCAATAGAGAGATTGTGTCTTTGTAGATTTGATGGTTTACTTATGTCTCGGAATCACTCTGCAATAGAGAGAATGTGTCTTTGTAGATTTGATGGTTTACTTATGTCTCTTAATCACTTTGCAATAGAGAGACCGTGTCTTTGTAGATTTGATGGTTTACTTATGTCTCTGAATCACTCTGCAATAGAGAGAATGTGTCTTTGTAGATTTGATGGTTTACTTATTTCTCTGAATAACTCTGCAAGAGAGAGACCGTGTCTTTGTAGATTTGATGGTTTACTTATGTCTCTGAATCACTATGCAATAGAGAGACCGTGTCTTTGTAGATTTGTTGGTTTACTTATTTCTCTCAATCACTCTGCAATAGAGAGAATGTGTCTTTGTAGATATGATGGTTTACTCATGTCTCTGAATCACTCTGCAATAGAGAGACCGTGTCTTTGTAGATTTGATGGTTTACTTATGTCTCTGAATCACTCTGCAATAGAGAGACCGTGTCTTTGTAGATATGATGGTATACTTATTTCTCTGAATCACTCTGCAAGAGAGAGACTGTGTTCTTGTAGATTTGATGGTTTACTTATTTCTCTGAATCACTCTGCAATAGAAGGACCGTGTCTTTGTAGATTTGATGGTTAACTTATTTCTCTGAATCACTCTGCAATAGAGAGACCGTGTTTTTGTAGATTTGATGGTTTACTTATTTTTCTGAATCACTCTGCAATAGAGAGAAAGTGTCTTTGTAGATTTGATGGTTTTGTAGATTTGATGGTTTACTTATGTCTCTGAATCACTCTGCAATAAAGAGACCGTGTCTTTGTAGATTTGATGATTTACTTATTTCTCTGAATCACTCTGCAATAGAGAGACCGTGTCCTTGTAGATTTGATGGTTTACTTGTGTCTCTGAATCCCTCTGCAATAGAGAGACCGTGTCTTTGTAGATTTGATTGTTTACTTATGTCTAAGAATCACTCAGCAATAGAGAGACCGTGTCTTTGTAGATTTGATGGTTTACTTATTTCTCTGAATCACTCTGCAATAGAGAGACCGTGTCTTTGTAGATTTGATGGTTTACTTATGTCTCTGAATCACTCTGCAATAGAGGGACCATGTCTTTGTAGATTTGATGGTTTACTTATGTCTCTGAATCACTCTGCAATAGAGGGACCGTGTTTTTGTAGATTTGATGGTTTACTCACTCTGCAATAGAGAGACCGTGTCTTTGTAGATTTAATGGTTTACTTATGTCTCTGAATCACTCTGCAATAGAGAGAATGTGTCTTTGTAGATTTGATGGTTTACTTATGTCTCTGAATCACTCTGCAATAGAGAGACCGTGTCTTTGTAGATTTTATGGTATACTTATTTCTCTGAATCACTCTGCAAGAGAGAGACTGTGTTCTTGTCGATTTGATGGTTTTCTTATTTCTCTCAATTACTCTGCAATAGAGGGACCGTGTCTTTGTAGATTTGATGGTTTACTTATTTCTTTGAATCACTCTGCAAAAGACAGACCGTGTTTTTGTAGATTTGATGGTTTACTTATTTCTCTGAATCACTCTGCAATAGAGAGACCGTGTCTTTGTAGATTTGATGGTTTACTTGTTTCTCTGAATCACTCTCCAAGAGAGAGAGACCGTGTCTTTGTAGATTTGATGGTTTACTTATGTATCTGAATCACTCTGCAATAGAGAGACTGTGTCTTTGTAGATTTGATGGTTTACTTATTTCTCTGAATCACTCTGCAAGAGAGAGACCGTGTCTTTGTAGATTTGATGGTTTACTTACTTCCCTGAATCACTCTGCAATAGAGGGACCATGTCTTTGTAGATTTGATGGTTTACTTATTTCTCTGAATCACTCTGCAATAGAGAGACCGTGTTTTTGTAGATTTGATGGTTTACTTATGTCTCTGAATCACTCTGCAATAGAGAGACCGTGTCTTTGTAGATTTGATGGTTTACTTATTTCTGTGAATCCTCTGCAATAGAGAGATCATGTCTTTGTAGATTTGACGGTTTACTTATGTCTCTCAATTACTCTGCAATAGAGAGATCGTGTCTTTGTAGATTTTATGGTTAACTTATGTCTCTAAATCACTCCACAATAGAGAGACCTTGTCTTTGTAGATTTGATAGTCAACTTAGGTCTCTCAATCACTCTGCAATAGAGAGACTGTGTCTTTGTAGATTTGGTGGTTAACTTAGGTCAGTAGATCACTCTGCAATAGAGAAACCTTGTCTTTAAAGATTTGATGGTTGACTTAGGTCTCTGAATCACTCTGCAATAGAGAGACTGTGTCTTTGCAGATCAGATGGTTTACTTATGTCTCTCAATCAATCTGCAATAGAGAGACTGTGTCTTTGTAGATTTGATGGTTATCTTAGGTCTTTAAATCACTCTGCAATAGAGAGACTGTGTCTTTGTAGATTTGATGGTTAGTTTAGGTCTCTCAATCACTCTGCAATAGAAAGATTGTGTCTGTAGATCTGATGGTTTAGTTATGTCTCTCAATCACTCTGCAATAGACAGACTGTGTCTTTGTAGATTTGGTGGTTTACTTATGTCTCTAAATCTCTCTGCAATAGAGAGATCGTGTCTTTGTAGATTTGATGGTTTACTTTGCTCACTCAATTACTCTGCAATAGAGAGACTATGTCTTTGAAGATTTGATGATTTACATATGTCTCTAAATCACTCTGCAATAGTGAGACATTGTCTTTGTAGATTCGATGGTTATTTTAGGTCTCTCGATCACTCTGCAATAGAGAGAATGTGTCTTTGTAAATTTGATGGTTTACTTATGTCTCTAAATCACTCTGCAATAGAGAGACCTTGTTTTTGTAGATTTGATGGTTTACTTATGTCTCTTAATCACTCTGCAATAGAAAGACTGTGTCTTTGTAGATTTGATGGTTTACTTATGTCTCTAACTCACTCTGCAATAGAGAGACCGTATCTTTGTAGATTTGATGGTTAACTTAGGTCTCTAAATCACTCCACAATAGAGAGACATTGTCTTTGTAGATTTGATAGTTAACTTAGGTCTCTCAATCACTCTGCAATAGAGAGACTGTGTCTTTGTAGATTTGATAGTTAACTTAGGTCTCTCAATCACTCTGCAATAGAGAGACTGTGTCTTTGTAGATTTGGTGATTGACTTAGGTCATTTAATCACTCTGCAATAGAGAGACCTTGTCTTTATAGATTTGATGGTTAACTTATGTCTCTAAATCACTCCACAATAGAAAGACCTTGTCTTTGTAGATTTGATGGTTAACTTAAGTCTCTCAATCACTCTGCAATAGAGAGGATGTGTCTTTGTAGATCTGATGGTTAACTTATGTCTCTAAATCACTCTGCAAAAGAGAAACCTTGTCTGTAGATTTGATGGTTTACTTATGTCTCTCAATTTCTCTGCAATAGAGAGACTGTGTCTTTGTAGATTTTATGGTTAACTTCAGTTTCTAAATCACTCTGTAATTGAGAGACCATGTCTTTGCAGATTTGATGGTTAAGTTATGTTTTTAAATCACTCTGCAATAGAGAGACTGTCTCTTTGTAGATTTAATGGTTTACTTATGTCTCTCAATCACACTGCAATAGACAGACTGTGTCTTTGTAGATTTGATGGTTTACTTATGTCTCTCATTCAAACTGCAATAGAGAGACAGTGTCTTTGTAGATTTCATGGTTTACTTATGTCTCTCAATCACTCTGCAATAGACAGACTGTGTCTTTGTAGATTTGATGGTTAACTTTGTTGTCTCAATTACTCTGCAATAGAAAGACGGTGTCTTTGTATATTTGATGGCCCCACCTGGCCTCTTTTGGAAAGTCAATCCTTCTTATTGAACTTAATCTTATATTTTATGACTAGAAGATGCTTCAGAACTCAAATTGAAAAAAAACACAAGAGGTCCAAGAGGGCCTGAGGATGCTCTACTGGGTCTTACTCGCGACACATCGTTATGTTATGCTGATCATTTACAGCAAGTATTATCAAACTCCATTGATGCATGACATAGTTACAGGCCGGACACAAATTCTGGATGGACAGATGGACAAACACTGTGATTACTATATGCCATCCCATGTGTGTGTGTGTGTGTGTGTGGGGGGGGGGGGGGGGGGGGGAGGGGTAGATGTACCCATAGGAGTCACTGGGGGGGGGGGGAGGGGTAGATGTACCCATAGGAGTCACTGTTAACGAGTTTCTGCGGGACTATATCAAACAAGAAATGTCATTGGTAAAGTGTCACATGCCTCCCAAATGGTCTGAAAATAACAATATATTTTATAATAGGTAGGGATTTAAATGGATCCAAGAATATCAAGAGTCATGGACTGACGTTTAAGACACTCAATTTCATGTTTTTTACATTAAAGTGTGACCTTGACCTTGACCTTTGTGTAGCTGTGACCTTGACATCTGATGTAAAGGTCTGGGTATTTTTACACATAAATGTAGGTGACACATCACAATGACATGTTGATCATTTGTGTTGACATATTTTAAAATCCCTCCATGTAAGACAAAACTACAGACCAGATATAAAATATCAAACAAACTGTGTGACCTTGACCTTTGAGGTAAGGTTTTGTGTCTTACAAATGACACGTTGTCATGTCATGTTGATCAATTGATCAATTGAACCAAGTGTTTTTGAAATCCATCCATGTATGACAAAGTGACAGACCGGACTTGAAATCACAAACAGACTCAAGTGTTGTCAAACAAATGCAAAGTGTGACCCTTCCATTTGAGATACTTGTCAGGGTCTTACGTGCAAAACGTTGTCATGTCATCTTGATCAACTGAGCCAAGTTAAATCCCTCCATATAAAACAATATAACAGGCCAGACACAAATATCAAACAAAATGAAAGTGTGACCTTGACCTTTGAGGAAAAGTTCTGGATCTTACATGTGACATTTCACATATCATGTTGATCAACTGAGCCAAGTGTATTTGAAATCCATCTATGTTTGACAAAGTTACAGATCAGACACAAAATCTCACACAGACTCAAAGTGTTGTCAAACAAACTCGAAGTGTGTCTTTGACCTTTGAGGTATTGGTGTGGGTCTTATGCGTGACATGTCATCATGGCATGCTGATGAATTGAGCCTATTTTTTTTTAAATTTATATATAGGTGACAAAGTTACAGACTGGACCCTTGATGTTGGAGTCTTTATAAAATCCATCTATGCATGACAAAATTACAGACCGAACAGGAAATACCAGATGGAAGGACAGAAGAACACTGCTATTACTATATGCCATCCCAAAAATTGTGGGGGGTGGGATAAAAATAACAAAGTTAAAACAAAAGCTGTATATAGTATAAGTGTACAAATTTTAGATAGGAACGCCGCAAACTACCTTAATTCAAAAAAAGAAAAAACAAACAAAAACAGCCTATTTCCAACTAGACTATTTCATCTGGATGTGCATATTTTCCAGGGCCAAAGGTATATATTACATCAAGTGTAGCCACAATTCTAACAAAGCTATGAATGTGGATGTTTGTTTCAAAGTTAATTTCACTGCTGACACAATGTCTTACTTATCTTGTGCTGTAACATGGCATTCGTAAAGTGACTAAGGCCTGTCACAAGTGTATTTTGACTTCTTATTAGCTTGTACTTTTTCGTATTAATAATTTATTCATTTCCAGAATATGGTTTTAAACAACTTTCAGGATATCCACAGGTAGATATATTTGGGAACAAATAAACCAATAAAATGTAATGTCAATGTCAGGTGATGTAATTATATTCTGGCAGTCGCATAACAAAAAAGAGTTGGGATTGATTTGACTCGTGTTCAAGTGATTATCCCATACAGTGCTCACTTAGTGATGTGCGTGATCAAACTTGCTTCAACTGTTTTACTTGGCTTGATTTATACGTACATAACCTAACCAGGAACAAAATTTTTCTTGCAGAAAAAAGAAAACTTGTCAACATTTTGGCATTTCAAGCTCTATTTAATGCTGTAAACTACTAAATTTTATACAATTATGCTGGATCAGTTTTAAAACGTGTTTGTTATGCAAATTAATGATTTTGTTTTTGCTTTTTTTATGCTGTTGATTTGACAGCCAACTCAATTTTTGAAACAGGCAGCGAAAATAGCTGCCAGCTTTTACAGAAGGCTCTGCTAATGACCATGTGCTTATCAAGCGTCTATACGCAGAGACTGAGTTATGGTTCTTATCAGAAAGTAGCAATCGAATTACGTTGGAAATGAATCTTATTTAAATACAAAGTCTGAATTCTGCCAGTTGATGTCATATTTGTAATAAATTTTATCGGCTATTTGGACCTTAAAATTGAAATTTTACCGGCCGTTTTGGCCTCCGCCAACGTATTCTTCGACCATTTGTGATTTTTATCGGCATATGGCCAATGGTCTATGCCAGTCTGAATCACTGCTAATCACATGTCAGCTAATTGAGCATTAAGGTTAGGGCCATTTAACCCAAGTGACAACATTTGTACAAATCTAATAGAAATATATTAAGTCATTATTTTTAATCGAATATTTTCAAAATCTGTTTGGCTATTTTGAGTAATGGTGACATCATGAATTTTAGATAAACAAGAACTGATGTATGGACAACGTGCTCAAATATTTCGATGCTGTTCTAAAACAACAGCTTTTCCAAGAAATAAGTACCAAATGGAAGACAATTAAAACTCAGGGGTGGTAAAATTAAGCTATAGTTATTGTTGTCTGTTAAAAATAAATTAGCAAAATAATTCACAAAAACTATTAATTTTCATTATCAACAGTTATTTTTTTTGAAAACAACAAAGTGAATGGATGGCTCATATTACCTTATTATTATTTATTTAATTTAGCATTTGTCATTTGTTACATATATCTTTCAAACTTTGAAATTGTTTTATAAATTCATTAACCATTGATGACAAATAATCCCAATTGGTGTGCCAATACCCAACTTAAGGCACACCGTGTATATAATTATCCTAAATGCTTCAATTGCATGACTAGAATAATATAAGTTGGTCAAGCATATCAAGAAATACTAATTAATCATTGCCTGAAATAATTCCATCAAGAATTTAAAATATAGTGTAAGCTATAGTTGAGATGATATTCTGTTTCAAGATTAATTTATCAATGTTTTACATATGTGATACAATTGTGTACTACCTTCAAATCATATGGTAATATACCAGTTCTTGTTAAGGGATCTAATGGCCTTGTACACATACAGTTTATCAATGCTGGATATACTTCTACAATCTAAGTTGTTCAGTTTTATACATATACATGTATATACAATATAGGCCACTAACTTCACATCAGAGGGCAATATTCATTAAAATGAAAAAAATAAATTTAAAAAAAAATAATAAAAAAAATAAAACCTGAAAAACTGACCCTATTTGTCAAACATCTAGGCTCAACGCCTTGTACTACAAACTTTAACCTGCTAAAAAACAAAATTTTTAAGTCCAAAAGGCCATAAATCTGTAAAACTGCAATCCAGAGTTATGGTTCTTGTCTCTGTGCGTTCCGCTGATGATACTGAACACACATGTGAAGTTTCATTCATATCCAATGATAGGTTAATCAAATATGTACGTGCTCAAAAACTTTAACCTGCTCAAAAACTTTTACCAAATTCTTTAAGTCTTAAATGGCCATAATTCTGCCAAAATGCAACCCAGAGTTATGGTTACTATATCTGTGTGTTCCATTGATGATGCTGAACACACATGTGAAGTTTCATTCATATTGAATGAGTGGTTGCATAGATATCTTACCTGATTAAATTCTTTAACCTCATAAATTAAGTTAAAAAAGGGCCATAACTGTGCCAAAATGTTAACCAGAGTTATGTTTTTTATCTCTGTGTGTTCCATTGATGATGCTGAGCACACATGTGAAGTTTCATTCATATTGAATGAGTGGTTGCATAGATATCTTACCTGATAAAAAACGTTTACCTGAAAAGTTAAGTCCAACAAGGGCCATAACTCTGCTAAAATGCAACCCAGAGTTATGGTTCTTCTCTCTGTGTGTTCCAATTATGATGCTGAACACACATTTAGTTTCATATATATTGAATGAGTGGTTGCATAGAAATCTTACCTGATTAAAAACTTTAATCTGAAATATTAAGTTAACAAGAGTTGTCAGATGACAACAAAGCTTGCCAATGGGATAAAACTCACCACCCATGCAAAGATTGAAATTGGAGGTAAACACCAAAACTTAAATGCAACTAAACGCAAAAGTTTAACCTGGGTGTCTACAGACTTTAACGTGAAAAATTAGGTCCAAAAAGGGCCATAACTTTGCCAAAATGCAACCCAGAGTTATGATTCTTGTCTCTGTGTGTTCCATCAATGGTGGTGAACACACATGTGAAGTTTCATTCCTATACAATGAGTGGTTGCATTGAAATCCTACCTGATAAAAAAATTTAACCATAAAAATTAAGCCCAAAAAGGGCAATAACTCTGCTAAAATACAACCCCGAGTTATGGTTCTTGTCTATGTGTGTGTGTTCCATCGATGATGGTGAACACACATGTGAAGTTTCATTCATATCCAATGAGTGGTTACATGGTTACATAGATATCTTACCTGATAAAAAACTTTAACGTGAAAAATTATGTCCAAAAAGGGCCATAACTCTGCCAAAATGCAACCCCAAGTTATGGTTCCTGTCTGTGTGTGTTCCATTGATGATTTTTAACCCACATGTGAAGTTTCATTCATATCCAATGAGTGGTTGCATAGATATCTTACCTGATAAAAAACTTTAACCTGAAAAATTAAGTCCAAAAAGAGCCATAACTCTGTCAAAATGCAATCCAGAGTTATGGTTCTTGCCTGTGTGTGTTCCATTAATGATGGTGAACACACATGCGAAGTTTCATTCATATCCCATGAGTGGTTGCATAGATATCTTAAACTTAAACGCAACTAAATACAAAAGTTTAACCTGGGTGTCTAAGTCCAATAAGGGCCATAACTCTGCCAAAATGCAATCCAGAGTTATGGTTCTCATCTCTGTGTGTTCCATTGATGATGTTGAACACACATGTGAAGTTTCATTCATATCCGATGAGTGGTTGCATCCAAAACTTAAACGCAAAAGTTTAACCTGGGTGTCTACAGACACCGCTGGGGTCATGGCAATAGCTTTTCTTGGACTTCATTCGGCGAGCTAAATAAGGGCTATAACTGTACAAAAATGCAACCCAGAGTTACGGTTCTTGACTATGTGTGTTCCATTGATGATGGTGAACACACATGTGAAGGTTCTTTATATCGAATGAGTGGTTGCATAGACATCTTACCTGATAAAAAAACTTTAACCTGAATAATTAAGTCCAACAAGGGCCATAACTCTGCTAAAATGAAACCCAGAGTTATGGTTCTTGTCTGTGTGTGTTCCATCGATAATGGTGAACACACATGTGAAGTTTCATTCATATACAATGAGTGGCTGCATAGATATCGTACCTGACAAAAAATTTTAACCTGAAAAGCCAACACTGACACTGACATCGACGCCGGGGTGAGTACAATAGCCCCCTATTCTACGAATAGTCAAGCTAAAAATCAATCAATCATCTGGCTTTTAGCCAGTATAAATAAAAATCAATATTAATTGAACATGCTTAAAAATTAAGGAATAATAACAATATATAAATCCTTTATAAATACCTGATAATGTTTAAGTTACTCACCACCGCCATTTTGCATGACCAAATATGGAAATCTCCATAGATTGCCCACACCAACTGAATACCCAATCACAGACAAGACAAATTCTGCTTTATGTGCCCAAACTCCTCGCACGTAATCATTTGTTGTGTCATCTGACAAAGATTCTTCAATTTCATCAGGATTTCCGTGATCAGCAGGCTCATAATGGCCACTGGAGTCTGTGTTCTCTCCATTCTGAAATAGTTTTGCCAGCATGATAATGGCATTTATTCAAGACACATCTTCTAACATAAAAACTAATGTCAGGTCAATTTATAAGCTCATCTGTTTACCATTTAGAACAACAATTTATAACATTAAACAATGTGACATCAATGTATCTACCATACATAGAGTGCTGCCACTGCTTCCATATACTTTTAATCTGGAGGATTAACTTTAAAAGTAGTGACAAGACAGGACTATGGTAATAGATTCTTCTGAAATACAGCATCACGTTTGTAATTTTTTTAAATAAAAGTTTATGATGCCAACCAGTTTTGTTTGTGAAGGGAGACATAAGTCTGTCTCATATAATTATAGTGGTTGGACCAAGCAGAACTCAATTCTCTCCATCTTGAGAGGTGTTTGGAACATACTGAGCTTTACTCCCTCAGATGTGAGAGGTGATTGGACCAAGTCATGCTCTTACTCTCTCAGATGTGAGAGGTGATTGGACCATGCCGGGCTCTAACTCCCTCAGAAGTAAGAGTTGTTGGACCAAGCAGGACTCAATTCTCGCCATCATGAGAGGTGTTTGAAACATATTGAGCTCTAACTCTCTCAGATGTGAGAGGTGATTGGACCATGCCGGGTTCTAACTCCCTCAAAAGTGTGAGTTGTTGGACCAAGCAGGACTCAATTCTCTCTATCATGAGAGGTGTTTGGAACATACTGAGCTCTAACTCCCTCAGATGTGGGAGGTGTCTGGACCATGCTGGATTCTAACTCTCTCAGATGTGAGAAGTGTTTGGACCAAGAAGGGCTTCAACTCCCTCAGAAGTGAGGTTTTTGGACCGTGTCGGGTCTTACTCCCTCTGAAGTGAGAGGTGTTTGGACCATACCGGGCTCTAACTCTCTCAGATGTGAGAGGTGTTTGGACCAAGTCATGCTCTAACTCCCTCAGAAGTGAGAGGTGTCTGGACCATGTTGGGGTCTAACTCCCTCAGAAGTTAGAGGTGTTTGGGCCATGTCGAGGTCTAACTCCCTCAGAAGTGAGAGGTATTTGAGCCATGTCGGTCTTTACTTCCTTCAGATGTGAGAGGTGTTTGCACCAAGCAGGGCACAAACTCACTCAGAAGTGAGAGGTGTTTGGACCATGCCAGGCTCCAACTCTCTCAGATGTGAGAGATGTTTGGACCAAGTTAGACTCACAATTCCCTCAAAAGTGAGAGGTATTTCGACCAAGTCATGCTCTAACTCCCTCAGAAGTGGGAGGTGTTCTGACCAAGCAGGGCTCAAACTCACTCAAAAGTGAGAGGTGTCCGGACCATATCGGGGTCTAACTCCCTCAGATGTGAGAGGTGTCTGGACTAAGTCAGGCTCTTACTCCCTCAGAAGTGAGAGGTGTTTGGACCAAGTCGAGCTCTAACTCTCTCAGATGTGAGCGGTCTGTGGACCAAGTCAGGCTCTTACTCCCTCAGAAGTGAGAGGTGTTTGGACCATGCCAGGCTCTAACTCTCTCAGATGTGAGATATCTTTGGACCAAGTCAGGCTCTTACTCCCTCAGGTGTGAGAGGTGTTTAGACCAAGCAGGGCTCTTACTCCCTCAGAAGTGAGAGGTGTTTAGACCAAGCAGGGCTCTAACTCCTTCAGATGTGATAGGTGTTTGCACCAAGCAGAGCTCTAACTCTCTGATGTGAGAGGTTTTTGGACCATTTCCGAGTCTAACTCCCTCAGATGTGAGAGGTGTTTGGAACATGCCGGGCTCTAACTCCCTCAGAAGTGAGAGGTGTTTGGACCATGTTGGGCTCTAACTCCTTCAGATGTGGGAGGTGTTTGCATCAAGCAGGACTCAAACTCACTCAGAAGTGAGAGGTGTTAGGACAATGTCAGGCTGTAACTCCCTCAGATGAGTCAGGCTCTAGCTCCCTTAGATGTGACGTGTTTGGACCATACCAGGCTCTCACTCCCTCAGAAGTGGAGGTGTTTGGACCAAGCATGGCTCTTACTCACTCAGATGTGAGAGGTGTTTGGACCATGTTGGGTCTAACTCCCTCAGAAGTGAAAGGTGTATGCAGCAAGCAGAGCTAAAAATCACTCAGAAGTGAGAGGTGTTTGGACCATGTCAGGTCTAACTCCCTCAGAAGTGAAAGGTGTATGCAGCAAGCAGAGCTCAGACTCACTCAGAAGTCAGAGGTGTTTGGAACACGCCAGGCTTTAACTACCTCAGAAGTGAAAGGTGTTTGGACCAAACAGGGCTGAAACTCACTCAGCAGTGAGAGTTGTTGGACCAAGCATGGCTCAAACTCCCTCAACAATGAGAGGTGTTTGGTGGACCATGCTGGGCTCTAACTCACTCAGAAGTGAGAGATGATTAGACCAAGCAGGGCTCAAACACTCTCAGATTTGAGAGGTGATTAGACCAAGCAGGGCTCAAATTCCCTTAACAATGAGAGTTGTTGGAACAAGCAGGGCTCAAACTCCCTTAACAATGAGAGGTGTTTGGATCATGCTGGGCTCTAACTCACTCAGAAGTGAGAGGTGATTAGACAATGCCGGTGTTTGGACCATGTCGGGCCCTAATTCCCTCAGATGTGTCGGGCTCTAACTACCTCAGAAGTGAGAGATGTTTGGATCAAGCAGGGCTCAAACTCACTCACAGTGAGAGTTGTTGGACCAAACAGGGCTCAAACTCCCTCAACAATGAGAGGTGTTTGGACCATGCTGAGCTATAACTCACTCAGAAGTGGGGGGTGTTTGGAACATGTCGGTCTCTAACTCCCTCAGAAGTGAGAGGTTTTTTGACCATGTCAGGCTATAATTCCCTCAGATGTGTCAGGCTCTAACTCCATCAGAAGTGAGAGGTTTTTGGACCATGTTGGGCTCTAATTCCCTCAGATGTGTCGGGCTCTAACTACCTCAGAAGTGAGAGGTGTTTGGAACAACTCCCTCAGAAATGAGAGGTGTTTGGACCATGTCGGGTCTTACACCTTCAGAAGGGAAGTGTTTGGAACATGCTGGGCTCTAACTCCCTCAGAAATGAGATGTGTTTGGACCATGCGAGGACTTACTCCCTCAGGAGTGAAGTGTTTGGAACATGCCGGGCTCTAACTCACTCAGAAATAAGAGGTGTTTGGACTAAGTTGGGCTCTAACTCCCTCAGATGGGAGAGGTGTTTGCCCCAAGCAGGGCTCAAACTCACTCAACAGTGAAATTGGGCTCAAACACTCTCAGATGTGAGAGGTGATTGGACCAAGCAGGACTCAAACTCCCCCATAAGTGAGAGGTGTTTGGACCAAGCAAGGCTCAAACTCCCTCAGATGTGATAGGTGATTTGACCAAGCAGGGCTCAAACTCGCTCAGATTTGAGAGGTGATTATACCAAGCAGGTCTCAAACTCCCTCAGCAGTGAGAGATGTTTGGACCAAGCAAGGTTCGAATTCTCTCAGATGTGAGAATGATTAGACCAATCAGGGCTCAAACGCTCTCAGATTTGAGAGGTGATATAACCAAGCAGGGCTCGAACTCCCTCAGCAGTGAGAGGTGTTTGGACCAAGCAAGGCTCAAACTCCCTCAGCAGTGAGAGATGTTTGGACCAAGTCAGGCTCTAACTCCCTCAGCAGTGAGAGGTGTTTGGAACAATCCGGGCTCAAACTCTTTCAGAAGTGAGAGGTGTTTGGACCAAGCAGGGCTGAAACTCACTCAGCAGTGAGAGTTGTTGGACCAAGCAGGGATCAAACTCTCTGCAGCATTTATAAACACTCTCTCCCTGACATTTATAACACTCTCTTTTCGGCATTTATAAACACTCTCTCCCCTAACACTCTCTCTGCGGCATTTATAAACACTCTCTCTGCCGCATTTATAAACACTCTCTCCCTGACATGTATAAACACTCTCTCCCCAACATTTATAAATACTCTCACCCTGAGATTTACAAACACTCTCTCCCTGACATGTATAAACACTCTCTCCCTGACATGTATAAACACTCTCTCCCTGACATGTATAAACACTCTCTCTCTGACATTTATAGACACTCTCTCCCCAACATTTATAAACACTCTTTCCCTGACATTTATAAACACTCTCTTCCCGACATGTATAAACACTCTCACCCTGACATTTACAAACACTCTCACCCTGACATTTACAAACACTCTCTTCCCGACATTTATAAACACTCTCTCCCCGAAACTCACTCCTCACTTCACAATGTATTTTGGTCGGCTAGAAGTGTTGTTGTTGTTGCTGTTGCTGCTGCTGATGTTGCTGTTGTTGTTGTTTAAATGATTAACTTAAAGATCATACCGCTTTTTTAAAATTAAATGTACTTGATTACTTGAGTTGCACATTGTGCAAACAAATATCACAATTACCGGTATTGGAACAATGCAAATCAGTTTGTGTTTGATTAAAAACATGTCTTTTAATCGTTAAATGATTAAATCAACAAGAGTCGTTAGAAGATAACAAAGCTCTCCGATGGGATAAAACTCACCACCCATGCAAAGATTGAAATTGGAAACACCAAAACTTAAACACAACTAAACGCAGTAGTTTAACCTGTGCGTCTGCAGATGAAAAATTAAGTCCAAAAGGGCCATAACTCTGCTAAAATGCAACCCCAAGTTATGGTTCTTGTCTGTGTGTGCTCCATCGATGATGGTAACACACATGGGAAGTTTCATTTATATCCAATGAGTGGTTGCACAGATATCTTACCTGAAAAAAACTTTAACCTGAAAAATTAAGTTGAAAAAAGGCCATAACTGTGCCAAAATGCAAACCAGAGTTATGGTTCTTGTCTCTGTGTGTTCCATTGATGATGGTGAACACACATGCGAAGTTTCAGTGACATCTAATGAGTGGTTACATAGATATCTGAAACTTAAACGCAAAAGTTTAACCTGGGTGTCTACAGACGCCGATGCCCCCGCCGACAACCCGTACGTCATCAGGGTCAGGAGAACAGTTCTCCTTGGACTTCGTCCCGGCGAGCTAAAAAGTAACCCCATTTGTACATAATAGGTAAACGTAACAATGAAAATCAATTTGTGTTTGATTAAAGTATCTTAACCCCATTTCTTACATCGTACATTGCGAAAACAGAAAAACATTTTTTTCATACATCACAATTATTGGAACAATGAAATCAATCAAACTTAAGATATTTTTTGTGTTTAATGTTAATAGGTATACATGCATATCGTTTTAGCACAATTGTTTTGAGAAATAAAAATGAGAGAGAGACAGATAGATGTGTATATAACTGTATTTGTTTTTGTCTAGTAATAGGGCCAGATTATAAGAATTTTGTAATGGTTTGAGGTTTGAATAAAAAAATTGTCCCGACAGATAACTATTTTTCTGGAACAAGGCTCTGCCGAGTTCCCGCGAAAACAGTTATCTCAAGGGACGGAACTTTCTATCGGAACCAAAAAAGCCATGAATGATTCTTTTTCTTGCATACCAAACATAATGAATAATTATTTTAACTTAATTTATCATTATATTTTTTACAACGGTCTTATTTTAGACGTTAAATTATTTGATTTACCGGTACATCACATATTTTATATGTTACATCATAAATAAGTCTAACGTCATAGTGCGAGAATTTTATCTCAAAACAACTATGATAATCAAAATAAAAATATTGCTGTCATTTGTGCGCTGCATATCTCTATGACGAAACAAGGTATGTACAAACTTTTGAGTTTTATTTGATGTCACTACAATAATAAATTGCATAACACTTAATTTTGTTAATTAAAAAACTTGACAAGAGATTACCGAGAGATTATTTCAAAGCTTTGTTACCAACCAAATGACATTGTAAACTTGAAAACTTGGAGTTATATTGAAATTCATTTTTTGGTGAGCAGTCAAATACCTCTTTGAATGTTATTACAAATAAATTGGATGATTTAATATGTTTGTTTAGTTGTCTGTGATCTGTTGTCTGTGGTAATTCTATGTTTTGAAAGATTTAAAAACACTAAGCCATATGGTATGAAAATTATCTTATGTCTTTTTAATAGATGGGTCCAAAGAAAAAGAAGAAGAATGTAGCTTATACAAAGAGCCCCACAAAGAGAAACGGCTTGTGCAGTAGCTAAAAAGTACAAGGGGGTGGGGGGAGAGAAAAATGTCACCCAGGGGAAAAAAGAGCATGTCAGAAGAGCATGTACGTTGGGATAGCCCTGTTTGAGCAGCACTGAAAACATAAATATCACTTTTTTATTCAGTGGACCAGTATTTTAGTCTCAGAATCTCATTTAACATCATAGTAATATGTCATTTTGTATTCATGAATTTTATATTTAGGTACAGCAATGTGAGAAGAATGACAATTTAGACGATGATATAACAGGGATAGGCCCATTAGTGGTTATATAGGTTCAAAATTCGGTATCATTTTGGTGTTTGTCTAGTTATGAAAACATTCATATTACATTGGTTACATTTGTTAGTTTCTTTTATTGGTTATATTACTGATCATTACAATTGTCTGAAATAAATAAGTTTCAGTTGTTTCGTAAATTCCTTTCATTTTTGTTACCATAATAAACATAGCCAATTGATTTAACAGTTTACATGTAGTCATTCTGCATTTAAATGGTGAGTGAAGAAATGTTTAAATATTTCTGAAATATTTATTAATTTTGCCTCTATCCACCAAACTTAATTCTTATTGACTCTGCATGCAGTATTTCAAAGTTTGCTTGAAGCGTTACATGCACAGGAAGTGTACAATGAAACAATGGCAAAGAAATTATTTCCTTGTCTATATGATATGAAATCTTAACAAGCTTTTCATTGCCACTTATCCAGATTGGTATAGCTAAAACTAGTTCTAAAATGTCAGTCCAATTCCAATTCATGGTATGATAATGCCATTTGGTCAGAAAAAAAAGATAATAATCGAACGGAAAAATAGTGTTATTTTAACTTGCTGTTCAAATGAATTAGGAAACTAATTTTCCTTCAGTTTTACAAATGAGCAATAAGATTACAAGGTACTCTTGTACGTATCTCTGTGTTTACCTAAGCTCATCCTACAAAAACTATTTGTTTGCTGAGCTCCGACCCAGTATTTTGCATGTTTAAGAATATTCATAGACTTGAACTCAAGAATGAATTTTGAAAAACACACTTAGAGACCATTTTTGAGACCAAAATGTTCAAGGATGTAAGGACACCTAATACATAGTCAAATAAACTCTCGCAATTATTCTGTCATGGTAAACTAGATATCTTAGCAGGTTGCTACTTACATTTCCAATACTGAACAACACTTAACATTACCCATTATCGTGACTAAATTTACACATTCGATGATAAATAAGCAGGCATATACCTTTTTTTTTAATAAATGATCGCATCTAAATCCTCCCATGTTCAATTGTTGTTTACATGCACATGTCAGGCGAGTTCTATGTTTCAACTCGAGTATCGTGGTGCCTGAAGAGAGGCCCGGTCGCTTTTACTAAATTAACACGAGTGATACAATTTTAAGAGGCATAAGTGATACAATTTTAAGTAGCATAATTCCCTATATCTTGGTTAGTACATATGTGCCGCCGTTTTGACCCCTCTTTTGGACATATAATCCCTATTTCTTTTGCATAATGCGATGTAAGGCTTTGACCCTTTATTGAACACATATAAATGTAGACTGTTCGTTCCGGGGTTCAATCCCCTCCTGTCTAGGAACTCCAGGATAGGAAAGAGTGTATGCCATTGTGTAGACAACGTTTCATTTAGATTATAAAAATGTACACGTTTTTTACCCCTATACAATGTGTTTGAATGTAGAGTTTGAATCAAGTAATTAAGAGACTTCTTCTATAGTTCCTTGTATGTATGTAAAGTTTTGACCACCAAATTGTACACTGCAATCAAGGACTTGTGTAAGGACTTGTATCTCTATATAATCCCTTGCTGGAATGCAGAGTTTGTGCCTATGTTTTGAAGTTTAATGTGTACATATGTACCCATTTTCAGGTCAAGTGCCCCATCTGCCTATAAGCAATAAATAAATGTAGATCTAATTAAGATTACAAATATGGCAACAAAGTCGTATTTAATACACTTCATCATGTAACATCGTAATACCATTATAGGCATAGAAAATTCGTAAAAAACTACCCATCAACGACAGACAAAATAGAAACAGTACCTCTAATAGTAGCCTGAGGCTCTTTTGATTTGAGCCAGATTAGAATAAACGTTTATTTGATCACTGAAAGACTTTGCAAACGAAATAAATATAAAGCACATTATTAGTACATAATTTAGAACGTGTTTCTGTTTACAAATTAGCCCGCGTGGTTCCGGCTAAGAATAGAATCGCTGCCGGTCTCTGCAGAGGGGTAGGAATCCTTCGAATGGTGTCATGTTCATTTTATCATTTTTTGTCATGTTCACTAGTGTGGTTAAATTTTCAACCCCTGTGTGGTTTCAGGGAGCCATATGAGTGATGGCAAGAATAGGACCACTGTGGCTCATGCATGTCGTAAGAAGCAACAATTTGAGTCATACAATAGAATTTACTGAAACTCTGCAGTTCTGCAGGTATCAAGGTTCTAAGTTCATTCTGCATATTCATTTGTTGGTGTATTTTTTTTTTAATCTGTATGAGCCCGTGTGGTTCCGGCTAAGAATAGAATCACTGCCGATCTCTACAGAAGGGTAGGAATCCTCCGAATGGCTGTCATGTTCATTTTATCATTTTTTGTCATGTTCACTATTGTGGTTAAATGATCAACCCCTGTGTGGTTTCAGGGAGCCATATGAGTGATGGCAAGAATAGGACCACTGTGGCTCATGCATGTCATAAGAAGTGACAATTTGAGTAATACGATAGAATTTGCTGAAACTCTGCAGTTCTGCAGGTATCAAGGATCTAGGTTCATTCTGCATATTCATTTGTTTTTTTCAAACTGTACGTTTACTTGTTGTTTTTGTACATGTATAGTGAACCTGGAATCTTCCTTCCTGTTGCTGTCGAATAACCTATACTGTGTTGGTATGCAGGTAAAACCGTATTCATTCATTCCTTTTAAATCTGTATGTTAATTTGTTGTTTTTGTACATGTAGAGTGAACATGGAATCTTCCTTCCTGTTGGCGTCGAATAACCTATAATGTGTTGGTATGCCGTAAAACCCTACTCATTTATTCATTGTTTACAAATTAATGTTCATCTGTTTCCGATAAACACCCTCGGCAGAAAACGGGAAAAGCATCGGTCGGTAATACGCTTGCGATTAAATAGTTTTTTAAGAACATCCCCTTTATTCCCGTCAGTGTAGTAATGAACTGGAACTCACAACTAATTTATTGCACGTCAGCGACGAATCGTTCATATAAAATTAAAATTAAAATTACTTTTTAAATAACTGTACTAAACAAACCACCCTTGGTAACCTCTCAATATTGACATAAAGTGATTTGTGACGTAAACGCACGTGCAATAGTATCACGAGGATCCCGAGCAATAGTTACTAGACTAAACAAGTATTCCGTACCAAGGAATTTTTCTGTACTTCCTTGTCCGTACTCATTGTTTTTCAGTGAGTATAAATGATATAATGCGTACTACGTTTGAATTATCGCCGATGTCATTTTTTTTTTAGGAAAAAAAGAAAACCCAATAAAGATACATAATATTAGTGAAGTCATAGCTTTTCTCATCTTGTTAATGAATCCAGTGGCGTAGCTTCCTAAAGGCACACCAAAAAAATAAAAACGGAAAAAATGCAAATAAAAAATGCAGTAAAATCTGACCCCTATGCTACTTCATTTTTACCTTTATTGAAGTAAATAAATCTTAAATCGTTACATTTATTTGGTTATAAAACAGTGAATTCAACGTTAATATTAAGGATAACCAGGCCGCTAAAAAAATAAGGAATATGCGTCAAAACACACCACGACCGTCCAGCTGATTTTTTTTTGAAGAGTAATGCTATAATACATTTAATTACAAACATCTTTTTTATTATCGAAAAGTGTGTATTTTAGAAGTTTAATGAGGCTTTAAATCAGGACAGCTTTTTTATTATTTGGATTACCGATCTGCTGGTAGACGCAAAATAAAAAATCTTTAAAAGGCTCCTTAGAGAAGTGCAATATGTCACACTACTAATTAACTATAAAAAACATTATGCACATGTGTTTATTTACAATCGGCAAGTTACTTTCAGGGTTATTTTTACATTTAGTAAGCAAGTATTAGGTTGTTGTAGTAACCTAAATTATGATTTATTTGTTAACAAATTAAAACTATTTTCAACTTGTGAAAAATGTGGGCATGAAAAAGAGGACGCCGAACACTATTACATGCAATGTCCTTCTTTTTTAAATGATCGACTTCGTCTCTTTCATGCTACACGTCATCTTCATCCTTTAAGTGTTAAAACCTTATTACACGGGAGTGATGATATCTCAGACAATGAAAATATTAATATATTTAACAATGTCCAAATTAACATAACAGACACTAAACGTTTTGATAAACAATAGATCCTATTAAATTTTATTATTTACCTCATGGTGGAGCCCCTCATTTAAGATCAGCATAGGAAACGTATATTCAAGCAATACACCCTATTTCATGTTTTACCCCTTCTTCCTGTATGAATATGTTTTATTGCCATCTTGATTGCTTATTTGTAAATAATATGTTGTTGGGAAGGGCCGATTTTAATGTTGGATAACTTGTGGCCCAACCCTTTTGCTACCACATGTATATGAAAAAGCAATAAAATATGTTTAAAGTATAAGCTTTCTCTTATGAGCAATATCTGAGAATATTAAGTATTTTTATACTACTATTAGTTTTGTCCGACCTCTACTGTGACCTCGTGAAGGTTTTTCCTACTATTTTAATTTGCTTATTTTCTCGTAAGGTTTGTTTATGTATTCACTTCATTTGATCTAAAATACTTGTCCGTTCTTATGTATTAGAAGCTTGCATTTCACAAGAAATTCAAAATTCATAAATTTTACCCATTTTTTTACCTTTGACCTCAGTTTGACAACACAATTTTTAACATTTTTTATTCATTTTCCTAAAAGTTGCTTACAACAGACATATTTCTATAGTTTTTAGTTCAATAAATAAATACATATTTTAACAAGACAGTGTTCTTAATTCTATATATCAATAACTGCACCCAGTTGACCTTTGACCTTATTTTGAGATTATGAGGCAATTTCATGATTGGCATCCACCCTCACAGGTTTGTATACATAACAAGGAAGACATTAAACATGGATGCCAAATTCTACTCAAATTTTCCATAAAAAGTTTTTTTTCCCGTGTTTGGATGGCCTACTACTATTCTTCCAAAATACATGTGGTTACTATCTCAATTAGATTGCTTTTGTTTGTTCCAGTATAGTTTGTCATTAAAGTGAAGTGAATCAAATTATAATTTTTAAAATATGAAAATTGGTGGGGGGGGGGGGGGGGGGGTTGCATTTGGGAAAGACAGAATGTATATTATTTGGGTCAAATCGCAAGCTTGTTAAAGTGAAACAATTTTCAGTGCTTAGTAATGGTCACACCATACAAGCACAAACATCAGTCAAATATCTCGGTGCAATGTTAGACAATGATTTGTCTGCTACATCCATTGTAAACAATATTGTTAAAAAGGTTAATTCTAGAATAAAATTTTTGTATAGACACAAACACTACTTTAATTTATTCCTTAGAAAGACTCTTTGTAATTCTTTGATACAGTGTCATTTTGATTATGCATGTTCTTCATGGTATAGTAGTCTTACAAAAACGTTAAAGAAAAAGCTACAAGTTGCTCAAAATAAAATGATTAGATTTATTCTCAGCTACGATAGTAAAGCTACTTTGTCTGCATCAAAATTTAAAGATCTTGGAATACTTGACATTGAAAATAGAAATAGACAATTAAGATTGAATCAAGTTCATAAGATTTTTAACAATTCTGGTCCATTTTATCTTCAAGAAAATTTTACAACGGTGTCTAATTCACACCATCATGCAACTAGAGGAAGTGCTTTTAATTTTATTGTGCCATGTGTTAATAGTTATACAACATCAAAGTACTATGGGCGGGGTAAATTTGGTTTAAGTACTTTAAACTTGTAAAAACTGAAGTTGACATACTAGAAGCGATAAGACGCTGAAATAAACCCCTGAACCGATCTGAAGATATACACGGTTTTTCTCGTGAAGCATCAACTCGAGAGTTATAATACCGTTGTTTTGTAGAGATGTAAACAATTGTTGGCATTGAACAGTATAATTATTACAATCAAAGAAAAAATTATACGTATTTTCACATGCATTTCCACAACTACAATAACTATAAACAAATCATAGTTAAATGAAATTTTCACCCACCCCTTTATTCTTCCAAAATACATGTGGTTACTATCTCAGATTGCTTTTGTTTGTGCCAGTATAGTTTGTCATTAAAGTGAAGATAATCAAATTATAATTTTAAAAAATATGAAAATTTGGGTGTGGGTGGGGGGGGGGGGGGGGGAATATAATGGCTATACTATTTTCACCCGCCCCTCTATTCTTACAAAATACATTTGATAACTGTCTCAATTAGATTACTTTTGTTTGTTCCAGTATAGTTTGTCATTAAAGTGAAGATAATAAAGCTATCATTTAAAATAATGAATCAAATTATAATTTTTTAATTATGAAATGTGTGTGTGGGGGGTGGGGGGGGGGGTGAGGGGGGTGGAATATAATGGCTATAATATTTTCACCCGCTCCTCTATTCTTACAAAATACATTTGGTAACTGTCTCATTATGATTACTTTTGTTTGTTTAAGTACAGTCATTATAGTAGATAATCAACTTGGGATAAAAGTGTTTTTTTAAGAGGGGGCTGGGGAGGTGGGGTGATAATATTATAGCAAAATTCTATAATATTTTCACCAGCCTCTCTTTTCTTCAAAATGTTTATCAACATTGAAGTTTAATACTTTTTTATCCTAATAAGTAGTGGTAATCAATTTTGAGAAAAATAAAATTTGGGTTGTGTGGGGGGGGGGGGGGGGGGGGGGGGGGGTATTATAGTGGGGGGGGGGGGGGTGAAAATATTATAGCAAAATTCTTAGGCTGGTGAAAATATAATATGACACCAGGCCCCATTAGCTCAGTCAGTTACGCATCTGACTATCAATCCAGGGGTTGTGAGTTGAATTCCCGCCCGGCAACAGTCTCCGTGATGATTGATATACGACATTGTGTCTCATTATCATTCATCTCTCACTGATTCAAGTGGGGAAGTTATCAGTTACTTGAGGAGACTTGGTGTTCTCGAGTACTGGTTAACATTTCATGATCCCAGAAAACAATGGTTAGGTTAACTGATCGTCTGTTAGCCTTCGATGGCATATAAATGACGCTAAATATTCAATCAATCAATATTCAATCTATCTTACTGTTCTTTGATAACGCCGCTTCGCAGGGCTGCTTCGCGGGGCCTCTTCTTTCTATTTGACTGCTTTTATAAGAACTTTTAAAGCGAGTGTTTCGTCAGTTGAAATGACCCAGAGGATCTTTGATGGCAAAATGTTCAGATTATTGGAACTACATTTGTTAGCCAAAATGATCAGTTCAAAGCGCGTGGGTAAATAAAAAATTGAACTTGAGCGTCGCATTGCACGCTTCAATATTGATTAAGAGGAGCACTAATCAATCATTTCATTAAAATGGGAATTTAATCCGAGGACACAAAAGTTAATAAATAAAAGAAAAGAAACATTCGACGGAAATGTACCTCATTTATTTACATTCATTTATTATTAAATCATACACCCTTTGGGCTTACTTTCTCGGGTTAAATCGTTGCACTGTACCTTTGATTTAAACATATTGTATTGCCAAATATGTACAAGTACGGTACAAACGGGTCAGGACCTTCCCTAAAACTGAGTTTACAAATATCACAAATATGGCTAAACATATTTAATAACTTATACTCTGTTGCCTTTCACACACACACGCACGCACACTTATCAGAGAGAGAGAGATAAAAGAAAGAAGACAATTGGAGATAGATAGAGAGAGAGATTTGTTATGCATGTACCAGTGCTCGATTTTGAAGTCAGAAAATCAAAGTACTATGGGCGGGGTAAATTTGGTTTAAGTACTTTAAACTTGTAAAAACTGAAGTTGACAGACTAGAAGCGACAAGACGCTGAAATAAACCTGAATATACACGGTTTTTCTCGTGAAGCATCAACTCGAGAGTTATAATACCGTTGTTTTGTAGAGATGTTAACAATTGTTGGCGTTGAACAGTATAATTATTACAATCAAAGAAAAAATGATACGCATTTTCACATGCATTTCCACACCTACAACTACAATAAATATAAACAAACCATAGTTAAATGAAACGCATTGAGACCTTAAGCGTTAATATGTATAATATCTAATTTTATTTTAACCTGATTGTAATGATCAGGTAAAGAAAATACTGAATTGTTATATAATGTTTCATCATTCACCAGAACCTTTTGTTTTCAATGACATACAGTTTGTTAACCATGACTGCAGGTTTCCTCGTACACAAATGAGCTGCAGTGGTAGTGTACGTGCGGATTAAGACCATGAGATAAGGGGTTCATTTACAAGATTAGAAAAGTGATGGCTTCACTAATATCATGTATCGTTATTGTGTTGTTGTTGTTTTTTTGTTTTTTTTAAATGTATTGATGTCTGCAATAAAACTGTATCGAACGTAGTACGCATTTTATTATTTATATGCACTGAAAAACAATGAGTACGGAATACTAGTTTGGTCTAGTAACTCTTGCTCGGGATCCTCCCTTGTACATACGCGTGATACTATCGCACGTGCTATTACGTCACAAATCACTTTATCGCAGTCAATATTGAGAGGTTACAAAGGTTGGTTTGTTTAGTACAGTTATTAAAAAAGTAATTTTATTTTTAATTTTATATGCACTATTCGTCGCTTACGTGCAATAAATTAACTCGTGAGTTCCAGTCCATTAATACATTGAGGAGAATAACGGGGATGTTCTTAAAAACTATCTAACCGCAAGCGGCTTTTAACGGTTTTAGTTTTTAACCGCGTCCCCTACAGTTCCCATACTATGTTTCTCTCTGAAGTGAATGCATTGATCATATATTACCGACCGACGCGTTTCTGAACAAGCTTCGTAACTCCCCGTTTTCTGCCGAAGGTGTATATCGAAAAGAGACGAACATAAACGTTCTTAATTATGTACTAATAATGTGCTTTTTATTTATTTTTTCGTTTGCAAAGTCACTCAGTGGTCAAATAAACATGTCTTCTGTCATCTGGAAGAGTAAAACTTCGGAAGTTTAATGAGCCTTTAAGTCAAAATGGATAGAACACGTCAAATGTATATTATGTTCATCTGGATATTCTAGAATGTCTGAAGTTTTCCAAGTGAAACAAGACTTGTAATAAATCTATAAACTGTAATAGTGTACGTAAGCAATTGTATCAGTTTAATTTAGCACATTATTCTGATTTATCTAGAGCTATATCTATGCAAGCAGTTGTAAAACACATTGAAAAAGCTTTTAACATTTAAGAAAGAATATTATGTTAAAAAATACTGCAATATGATTATACCAGAATGTCTTAGATCATGTTTGTGTAAATTTCGAAGTGGAGTTGCTCCATTACGTATCGAGACAGGACGGTACATGACGATTTGCCTGTTGATAAACGTGTGTCCATTTTGTACAACCAATAAAGAAAGTGCCATTTAAAATGAAATTCATGTTGCTTAAATGTAATATGTACAATGATATAAACAATACCGTCTTTGAAAAAGCCATAGTTTCTTTGTTTCTTAACTTTCTGAATTTATGTAATAACGATTGAATGAAATTGTTTTTTACCGAGGTAAATGTGATATATTGACCATTTTTACTGAGGTTAATGTGATATATTGACCTTTTTTACCGAGGTCCGAGGTTAATGTGATGTATTGACCATTTTTACCGAGGTTAATGTGATATATTGACCTTTTTTTTAGGTTAATGTGATATATTGACCATTTTTTACCGAGGTTAATGTGATATATTGACCATTTTTACCGAGGTCCGAAGTTAATGTAATATATTGACCATTTTTACCGAGGTAAATGTGATATATTGACCATTTTGAACTATGCGCAGTAATGTTTGTTTCTAAATTCAGTTTTACACAACCTTTTAAGTATATCTTAATTCAACAATTAGCGATCACTCCTCAGAAGTTGAGATGTATTCGTTCGACTTCGAGCTTGTACTTGGATTGTGACTATATATTTCAGTGAGTGACTTACGTCTCTGTCTTAATTGTGTGTGAAAGAATAGACGGCGCTCATTTAGGCTATAGCATGGTGATAAACGGAAATATAGGTGCGACGTTTGATGACGAAATATCAAAGTCCTATAATAGTGTAATATTTTAGTGTATTTACCTTTGTGATAGTTATAATAGTCTCTTGCAATTTTAATAGTTAAATGGGCATGTGCATTTGTGTATATGTATTTTTTATTGTTTTTATGTGTATGTATATGGATGAGACTATAATAAAAGAATAAATCTAAAAAAATCTGTAAAAACTTCCAATCAAAACAGCATACAAAATTGGAATAATGAATTATGTAGAACTCCCGATACGAATATATACAAATTAATTACTAAACCAAATTATAAGCAAATCGTTTATTTTAGGTTACTGCCGTCATGTAATTGTAAAGGGCTGCTTGCATTTATAACGAGAAATCATAACTTGCCTATAGAAGTAGATGGATGCCTACACATGAACGAAAGTGTACCTTTAACTGTAATGATATAGGTGATGAGTTTCATTATTTTTTAATGTCCACTGTTTCATGACGATAGGAGATTTTATCTAAACAAATTCTATTATACAAGATCTAATATTTTAAATTCAAAAATCTTCCTCAGGGAAGTAACCATATTACACAAGTTAAACAATCTAAAGGAAAATGGACGTTACCTAGCTGCAATATTAAATTTTCAATTTTTGATAAAGGCCAGGTGGCCGAAAATTAAATATTGAGTGAATTAAATTGAACTTGTGTAATATTTTAAAGTTTATAGAATTTTCTAATATTGTAAATCTCAACAAAATTAAAGCTAAGCATATTTTGTGATACAATCATGAAATGCTTAAAAGAAAGAACGTAGGTTGTTAAATTATAAGTATATTTCATACTGTGTGTGGTATTGATTAAAAAGTGTTGATAGTATATATACTCTTATATCACATTCATTAGGTGTGTCTGTATGTGTATATGTATATATGCTTGCGTGAATGATCTTGTGTCCTATGCTGGGTGTGTCTGTATGTGTATATGTATATATGGTTGCGTGAATGATCTTGTGTCCTATGCTGGGTGTGTCTGTATGTGTATATGTATAAATGCTTGCGTGAATGATCTTGAGTCCTATGCTGGGTGTGTCTGTATGTGTATATATGGTTGCGTGAATGATCTTGTGTCCTATGCTGGGTGTGTCTGTATGTGTATATGTATATATGCTTGCGTGAATGATCTTGTGTCCTATGCTGGGTGTGTCTGTATGTGTATATGTATATATGCTTGCGTGAATGATCTTGTGTCCTATGCTGGGTGTGTCTGTATGTGTATATGTATATATGCTTGCGTGGATGATCTTGTGTCCTATGCTGGGTGTGTCTGTATGTGTATATGTATATATGCTTGCGTGGATGATCTTGTGTCCTATGCTGGGTGTGTCTGTATGTGTATATGTATATGTGCTTGCGTGAATGATCTTGTGTCCTATGCTGGGTGTGTGCATTATTTTTGTATTTTGGAAAATTAACAACTGTTAAAAGTTTTTACTCGTACACTAAACATTTACTTTTCTAGTTCCATATTTGCATTGTTTTGAATATTTCGCAGTTTTCCGAACACATTTATCGCCGGGATCACTGCTATAAAAGTTAAATTTCAGTGATAGGGTTTTGACTCAAAGCAAATACCCGAAAAGAAGAACTCAGCAGGCTTAAAACTTGGATAAAATGTTAAACATATTCAATTTTTGGTTTCTTGTGATCAAGTTAAGCCTTCGGCATTACTTGATTGAAATGCTTGGTGGTCAGGAAATCACCCGAATAGAATGCAGCATTTCATTGGGTTAAACTGACGACAGAACACTTTTCGTTGTCCCAATTTCAGTCACTCGTTGTATTAAGATTGTGAAATAACAGCCAATTTTACTCTGCATCCTAGCTCAAACGTACACAAAACATCATGATTTGCAATATGCAATTTATGCAAATTAACATTATGCGAAAGCAAGACGTACGTTGGCATTAGAGTGAATGGGATTTGTAATTATTCAGTTGCAAAATTCATTTTACATACCTGGAAGTATGCACTTTCCTACCTGCAACATGTAGTTGGTTGGAAGTTAGTGGCGTAGAAAATTCAAAGTAGCATACTTTTGTATTTTTGATGATTACAGTTTTTACTATGTCATATTTTGGCGATTTTTATTGAGGTGCATTTCTTGTTATGGACAGCAAATCGAATATATATTAAATAAAAATCCGTCCATCAACGTCTATTTTAACAGAATGTAAATGAATAGCACGCCGATGTGTATTTTTTTCATATTCGGTCCAAAGCGAGACCTTCTGAATTGTCTTCTTCCACAGCATGGATCACTCTGAAGCAAAGTAAGGTCGTACCTGGTTCGGCGGAACACCTTACAATAGAAGTTCACATGATTCGTCATTGCAGTACAGTAATAATAACTTACCATTCTAAAGGATGTATTCCCTCAAAACTGAATGAACAATTTAAGTAATTTTTTCTAGTTTATTTTAGTCAGGTTGCCTTTCTCGATTATTTATGGTACACACACGCCTCAATGTTGAACAACAAATGACATTTAAAAGAAACCAGTTGTAACATCTGCTGTATGTGATAACACGCAAGTTTAATATATTGCTTTTATTTAAATAGATGTTATACAAATTTGTTCTGTTGTTTACCAGCCCGCGTTTAATAAGCAACTGTGCTAATATCTGCTTTTCGGTATGCTCAATTCTCCAATGTCCTTTGATGCCGCACAAATCCAGTCGTAACAATGTTCTCGCATAGTGACTTTGATGAAGACGTATTGACTGTTCACTTTCAAAGATAACAGACGGCCAATTGCAGCAACTTTTTCTGCACCATCAGCATCAAATGTCAGTCGCTAAAAGTTCGCCGGTAAATATTAATAACACGAAGCCGTGTTATAATCCTATTCCCGAACTTGTTACGACCAGGTCGATGTGTCAATCTAATTTGGTGAAGTCCAAACCATTCATGAATCATTTGTGTCTCCAAATCTGACGCCTAAGAACAAATGCTTCCCTAGTTATGGTCAGTCAAACGAGGAATCTAGTATTCCATCTACTTAAATTGATATTTACGCTTCTGTACTCGGCTCAACTGAACACCCTTCGTCTTACAGGGCTGTACGGATGCACAATGCCCAACCGTTCGCTAGTAGTTCTCAGAATCAAAAATTGGCTCTAGCTTTCATGTTATTTCAAATTAAATGACTATGAAACATGTTACATTTGACTTTAAAACACACAGATTTCCATTTATATTACTATATCAGAGAACGTACGGAAAGGTTGTATAAAGGTGGATCTAGAAATTTTATCTATGAAAACAAAATATATCGTTTTGTAAGTAGAAAAAGGTAAAAAAATACGAAGTTTTCGATCTTTGGAAGCAAGAATTATGATGCTGCGGTCATAAGTTAAACGCCGAAGACGACATGAATGCACGCCTATTTGACGTGAATGTACGCCTGTTGGACGTAAATGTACGCTTATTTGACGTGAATGTATGCCTGTTTGACCTGAATGTACGCCTATAAGACGTGAATGTACGCCTGTTAGACGTGAATGTACGCCTGTTAGACGTGAATGTATGCCTGTTAGATATGAATGTACACCTGTTAGACGTGAATATACACCTGTTAGATGTGAATGTACGCCTGTTAGACGTGAATGTACGCCTGTTAGACGTGAATGTACGCCTATTAGACGATCCGTCATATTTTGGCCTCGTGGTGTTATTTGTCTGTCACGTGACAATGTATAAACCCAATAAGTGTATCGAGATAACTACAACCATATTTATGTATTGAATCTTATTGTTATTATAAGATTTTCTGTTTTAAGAAGTTGAAACTCGATTATTCTTATGAACAGAACTGCTCTTACTCATGTGATATTTTAAGCAACAATAATGGTGGTTTCTGTGGCATCTGTGATCATGAACATTTGTGCGAAATCGATCTACATTTTCTTAATAATAATAATAATAATAATAATAATAATAATAATAATAATAATACTTTTTGTATTAAAATAATTCCATATATGATAAGATTTACACTTTCCTTGTAACAGCAATGTTCGAAAGTGAGGTGTTGCTGTTCGAAAGTGAGGTGTTGCTGCTCTTTGGAATAATAGCTATTCCAATAAAATGACTACGTTGTTTATTGGTGATAGAATAGTTGGAATACAATAAAATGACTATAGTTGCAATCCAATAAAATGACTACGTTGTTTATTGGTGATAGAATAATAGCAATCCAATAAAATGACTGCGTTGTCTATTGGTTATAGAATAGTAGCAACCCAATTTGAATTTCAGCAAATTGCTTCATGTATTTCTTTCAAGTCTGTTTCCCAAGTAGTAATCAATGTTTTGCAACGTTCAATTAATACATTAAATCAAAGCACTGTAGTACTGATGGGGGTGGAGCATATAAGATGTAAAATGTCGCTATTGTTTTAGACAAACAGGTCAGTTTGCATACGTTAAATTCCACTTTGAGTATATTAATTTACTATTTTCTTTATTGATTTCTCTAGCACAACATTGAAACAATTCATTTAAAAGACGAAAAGTAGAAATGTGTATGTCGACATTAATAATTGATTCTTACATTTATATTTTTTAGGGCCCTATATCACCCCGTAAACGGAACCGCACTAACCAAAATGTTATGGCGCCGATTTTTAGACACATCTGGATGTTTGCGTATTTTCACTACGGAAACACAAATGCTTTAACTCTTATATGTTTAAGTAGAAATTATCTACGGTTATTGGAAATTTGTGAAATATTTACTAAATAATAAAAAAACAACGCTGACATTATTCATAACTCGATCAATCTCGAATACAAGTCTATTTTTAAACATTTGGGAGAAACCGCAAGTCACATGATCGGCATTAGCATATCTCTATTTTTAGAACGAGTATTGATTGTTTATTGACATAAGCAAGGAGTATAGTTCCTTGGCATAAGGGACAGATCTAGAAAAGTTTCGTTACCGTACACATTTTTAAAATGATAGAAAAAAGCGAAATCAGACTACCGAATCATGTACTTATAAGCTGAAGTTTTTGCCGAAATATACGACTCTTTCAATGTGCATGTTGTCGATATAGTTCGTGACCTGGAATTTGATTTACAAGATGGCGTAATCTTTTGGTCACGTGACCATAGTTGAGCGCGTCTGTATTCATGCGCTTTAATTCCTTTGTGCTGATTAATGCTACAGAATATAAACTTGGAATTTATATGATACGTAATTGTTTATAGGTATAAATCGTCGCTGTATGTTATAATATTAATGTTTTCGTTGAAATAGGCGAATCTACTGTTTATAGTGAATTCGAGCGTTTATCAGGGGTGGAACTATTTGATTAGTGGTTGTTAGGTTTGCATAACACGAAACACGGTTGTAGATTTGCGGTATTGAAAATAAAATCATGATAGCTCTGAGAGCGGCTGCTAAAGCACCGCCCCCCACGACGAAATATTTAGTTCATTACCACAGGGACATGGGTATTATTGTTTTAATGGGTGATATAAATGCTCATCTTAACACAGCTAAATTCATAAAGCGCTCGTTGATAGAAGCATCCGTACCATTTTACAGGAGCTTAAGTTAATATTTATAAAGTCCTTAGATATGTGTACCAGAGCGAAATCTACGTTTGTTTCCAATAATGGTAAAGACGAGTCATTAACAGATCATTATCATTATGCTATATGAACATATGGATTATGTTGTTAAATATGAAAGTTTCGATGATAGTGCCTTAAACATGCCAAATCATAGGCCAGTTATTTGTACAATTAAACTCCCAGTTTTCAATGTTGAAAGTGAATGTCATATTACGCCAATATTACGGGAAAATAAGCCGCATGCTACAGTGAAGACCAAGTTGAAATACTTTCGAAATGGGGAATATATTTAAAATCACTTTACATATACACAGTCTGAAAATCAAACTTTTGACAAAAATTTTAAAGATCCGAATATGTTAAAAACTTAAACAAAAAGCCTTTTAACAAAAAACATTTTACAGAAAACGATTTCAATATTTCTGTTGAGAGGGTAACTCTTGCATGGAGCAAAGCCAAGAGGTCAAAGGCATGTGGTGACGATAATATTTACTACGAGCATTTGATATATACTGGTCCTAATACATGAAATCTGCCTGCAAAACGTTTACTGCAATGCTGAAGTTTTCTTGTATACCAATTCATATAAGGAGGGTAATAAAGTGCGAACAGACCCAAATAATGAGCCCCCCCGGGTGGTTTTCGAGATCTAGAGAACATGGCCATTTATTTTCAGAGATCTGGGGAACATTGGCCATTACTTTCAGAGATCCAGGGATCAAAGGCCTAATTTTAGAGATCTAGGGATATTGTCCTTAATGAAAAAAGTACCTACTTTGATCAATTTTATCAGACATATAAACTTGAGGCACTTGTCTAAATTTCAGGTGGCACATTTTGGCTTTTTCTAGTTTAGATTGAACTTATTTATTTTACTTCGATTTTGAAACAAGTTCTTACGACTTAGACAAATCACGCTCGAAGTCTTCCTGGGTATAACCAGTACTAAGCATTTGTGGAAAAAGTGTCTTGCTCAAGAACACCACATATAGTCGTGGCGAAGGATTGAAATACCCACGACCCTCCGATCACGGGTTCGGTGCTTTACCACTAGATCACGTGGCGTTTTCTAAATCATGGAAACACACATCCTCCAGAATCAAACAACACAATTTTGTTATTATGGTATTAAAAGAAAGGGCTTGATTTGGTACATGGTATTTGTTAAATCAAGACTACCGTTTTTTGTTTAAACATTTTTTTTTCGTAAAATTTCAACATATTTCGATTTCAATCCGTAATAATTTAAATTCAGAAGAAAAATATTAAATAATTGATGATTGGAATTGGTCATCAATTTTATCAGCTTTACTTTGGCACCAAAATAGTTAAATTCAGACCAAGATTCGAATAGTTATTATAGAAATACTAAAAGTGCCGTGGACATTATATATATATTGCTATTAGCCTGCCAGTCTCTTTTTTTCTTACGTGTTAGTCTAGGACCCTGCACAACTTAATCCCATAATCGTATGTACCCGAAATAAATTTTGGATGGTAATTCCGACCAAAGAAACATTTACAGTAATGATGAGTAAAGGCAGAATAGTGCAGTGATTAATATCGTCGATTTCGGATCGTAAGGACTGGTGTTCAATCCCACCCGGCATCTACTTTTTATGCTCCTCCAAAGGGGAGAAGCATATAGTCACCGCTTCGTCCGTGCGTGTGTGCGTGCGTGGGTGTGTCACAAATTCTTGTGCGGGCTATTTCTCTACAACCTCTGGTTGGAATTTTATGAAACTTGCTAGGATGCATCATTTCCAAGTGCAGATGTGCGTACTGTCTTTGTGTTCCGGTTCGATGATTTTTCACGGAGTTATTGCCCTTTTATTCTATTTGTGACCAAATTCTTGACCGGGCTATCTATTTCTCTACAACCTCTTGTTGGAATTTTATGAAACTTGCTAGGATGCATCATTACCAAGTGCAGATGTGCGTACTGTCTTTGTGTTCCGGTTCGATGATTTTTCACGGAGTTATTGCCCTTTTATTTTATTTGTGACCAAATTCTTGTCCGGGCTATTTCTCTACAACCTCTGGTTGGAATTTTATAAAACTTGCTAAAATGCATCATTACCAAGTGCAGATATGCGTACTGTCTTCGTGTTCCGGTTTGATGATTTTTCACGGAGTTATGGCCCTTTGATTATATTTCTGACCAAATTCTTGTCCGGGCTATTTCTTTACAACCTCAGGTTGAAATTTTGTGAAACTTGCTAGGATGCATCATTACCAAGTGCAGATGCGCGTACTGTCTTTCTGTTTCGGTACGATGATTTTTCACGAAGTTATTGCCCTTTGATTCTGTTTGTGGCCAACTTCTTGCCCGGGCTATTTCTCTACAACCTCTGGTTGGAATTTTATGAAACTTGATAAGATGCATCATTACCAAGTGCAGATGCGCATATTGTCTTTGTGTTCCAGTTCGATGATTTTTCACGGAGTTATGGCCCTTTGATTCTGTTTGTGACCAAATTATTGTCCGGGCTATTTCTCTACAACCTCAGGGGAGAAGCATATAGTCGCCGCTTCGTCCGTGCGTGTGTGCGTGCGTGGGTGTGTCACAAATTCTTGTGCGGGCTATTTCTCTACAACCTCTGGTTGGAATTTTGTGAAACTTGCTAGAATGCATCATTATCAAGTGCAGATGCACATACTGTCTTTCTGTTCATCGATGATTTTTCATGGAGTTATGGCCCTTTGATTGAGTCTGTGACCAAATTATTGTCCGCGCTATTTCTCTACAACCCCATTTTGGAATTTTGTGAAACATGCTAGGATGCATCATTACCAAGTGCAGATTCGCATATTGTCTATGTGTTTCATTCGATGTTTTTTCACGGAGTTATGGCCCTTTTGTTGTGTCTGTGACCAAATTATTGTCTGCTATTTCTATACAACACCATGTTGGAATTTTATGGGACTTGCTAGGATGCATCATTACCAAGTGCAGATGCGCATATTGTCTGTGTTTCGGTTCGATGATTTTTCATGGAGTTATTGCCCTTTCATTGAGTCTGTGACCAAATTATTGTCCGCGCTTTTTCTCTACAACCTCACGTTTGAATTTTATTAAAACTTGCTATGTTTGTATTTCGGTTCGATGATTTTTCACGGAGTTATGACCCTTTGATTCAGTCTGTGACCAAATTCTTTTCTGCTTTATTTCTCTGCAACCTGTGGTTGGAATTTTATGAAACTTGCTAGGATGCATCATTACCAAGTGGAGATGTGCATATTGTCGTTATGACGCTATTTCCCTACAACCTCTGGTTTTAATTCTGTAAAACTAGCTAGGATCTGTGCATATTGTCATTTTGTTCCGGTTAAATGATTTGCGAATTAGTTCTGTGAAGTGCAGAGCCACATACTGTTCCTGCTATACAGTTTGGTATTCTTCAACCAAGTAGCCGATACAGAGACAAACACTCTCTTGGGGAGCATCCATCGGTTCCACCGATATTTTCTTGTTTTTATTAGATCGTGTTTACACAATAAAGTAAATTATTTATGTGTATTTATAATTATTTATGTGTATTTATTGCATTTTGTAAATTAACCGTTCAGCTGTTCAATTTTTTTTGTCTCTTCTGTCCTTCCATCGAGATCTTCTTTGGCTTTACTTGCCAAAGGCCAGCAGGGCTTATGTCGTGGTAAATTGTCCATCGTCCATCCGTTAACCTTTTTCTTGTAGAAGCTATAGCATCTCCCACATTTTTCAAAGAATCGTATCCAAACTCGCACAGCATTTGTATAACTACAAACTCTTGAAGTTCTTGAACCAGCGTGATTGAACCACAAATGCTCCCTGCCACAGGGCTTACAAGCACATTTTTAAGGAAACTTAAAAAACAACTTTTCTCTGAAAGTTCAAGCCATAACCCATAGATATTTTAAACAAGGAAAAGAAGACAGTATATGGATTTTGCTTATAATGATGATGTGTAAATAATAATAGAGAAGATTATAGTAGACGTTTTACTTAAGAAACAGTATTTGGTACTTTCAGGGAACTATGTTTAAAACTTTTGGAGATCTAGAGAACAGTGGAAATACTTTTAGAGATCTGGGGAACATGGACAAAATACTTTTGGAGAACTTTGGCAAATAGTTTTGGAGATCTGGGAAACAATATGCATTACTTTAAGAGATCCAGAGAACAGGGACCCTCACCCCCTGGGAGGGCCTTTATATATAACGTGAGATTGCATTATCGTCTCCATTTGTACGCGTGTATGAAAATGTTTTATTGAACAAGATTAACGTTCAAAATAATATTGAAGTCGACTATTTACAGGAAGGAGTATTTGCAATGACATCATTCGTTTTCCCTTAAAAAGTGAATACTGTGTGGAAAAGAGCATCAATCCCGTGTGTTGATGAAAAGCAAACGTTTGACCGACTCTGGTATGACGCTTTGCTTTTTAAACTACATAGTTTAGACATAACTTCGTCCATTTAGAAAGCTATTGTTAGTTTGCAAGTCGCGTTAGATTCAAAATTTGTTTTTCGACTAGTTTATTGTAAATCAGGGGACGAAACAAGGGGGGTGGGGTGGGGGTGGGGGATGTGGGGAGAGTGAGCAGCCCTTCGTTCTATCTCATTTTATAAACGGTCTTATAAAGAGTTAAATTACTTTGAACAAGTATATGGTATTACCACATGTCTAAATGATGCAATTCCAAACTTGGAAATTCATTTTAGTATAATAAACAACGGTGTTTATGAAAATGGTCTCCATCCGATAACATTGTGACGAAAGACGCTTTGTATCTATAGAATTCCTTAACATCAGTGTACAGTGTATTTTGTTACGGCTTTTTTTCTTTGCTATTGATTGATAACTCTCTCTCTCTCTCTCTCTCTCTCTCTCTCTCTCTCTCTCTCTCTCTCTCTCTCTCTATATATATATATATATATATATATATATATATGCAGATCTCTCTGAGCTTGTGAAAAGTACATCAGGTCGTAGTCTATTGGGTGCCATTGTTTGTTCCGACAGGTGTTGTGACAGGTAAGAAACATTGCCGCATGACTACTTTTATTAAGTTCAAACACAGTCCTGGGCAAGGGTTTGAGATGTAAGTTTGATACTATAGGGCAGCTCGGGGTTTCCAGTTGAGAGTGCTAGTTTGACTTCTGGGCATGGCAAGTAGCCCAAGGAAAATTGTTATATATTAACATTTATTATTATTTGTGTGCATAATCCGCACAGTGCACGTTACAACATCTTTAAAAAATATAAGTTGTGATTATAGGTATCTTACATGGATTGGAGGTTTGGATAGAAAATTCCGTCCCGAGGGATAACTGATTTTGGAAGGAACACCAGCAGTGGTTGCTTCGGCGTAATATCCAGAATACATACAAAACTTTCAAAGTAGCACACGCTCAGATGTTGCACTAAACCTATTGGGCTGCAGGTCAGTAGAAAGCGAGATACATTATAAAAAACATAATATTTTTTGGACAATTGTGTCTTCTTTCTACAAATTTTACTGCAAAAGAGTTGCTTAAAACAACAGACTGATTCGGTATATCGAAAATCCGTATAATGAACTTGGTTATTTTTCTGATCTGTTTGTATATTGCAGAAATACGATTTCTTACATATATTCTAAATAACTATGCTTTTTACGGAATCTTCCCTTCTAAATATGAATGGAAAACATGAATGGTTAACATATATTGAAAGAACGAAAATCAGAATGAATCTGAATACAAACTAAAATTAGATTTAGTATACAGTCAATATATTTTAGTTGTTCATCACTTTGGTTACTTTTTAAGAAACATCCACATTTGTTACACGAATACCAAAGTGCAATTCGGACCCCGTCTTTGGACCTCACATTTTGTTTTGAAAATGTTTACTGTATTGTATAGTCATATTGACTATTCAACGGGCCTGACATATTGATTATTTATTTACAATTATATAGGGGCCTATGTACCTTTTTCTCACCGGACCTCGGTGTCTGTACGGATTAGCTTGTACGTTTGGTTCGATCCGATATTTCGATGAAAACAAAAGTAATACTGGATGCGTGTATGTTTCGTCTATGCCGATATTTCAGTTAATGGTGAATATTTAACGAATTATCGTCCTGCTAGCTGTACATTTATTAGTCTAAACAGGCGAACAAGCAGGACATGTAATTGTTTGACTTTTATAAAATGATGAAAGTATAAAAATAGGATTTGACCACTTGACTGTATTGATATTTATTATATGTGAAATAAGTCTCAAGAAATGGATAGGAATTTTGCTATATGTTTGTTTGTTTCTATATGTGCATAAACATTTTCACTATATGCTGGGATATCGGTTAAGATCAGCTTATGGACTCACACCACTATTATCTCCCTTGAGTACTCCGGACCTACAGATGAAGGAGGTAGAAATAAAACTTTAGTTCTCTTTTTCTTCTTTTTTCAGGGCTTTGTACTGCAATGTTTTGTTTTTTTGCTGGCATGGGTTAAATGGTCAGTATTTTAGAAATCACCACTGAAAATTTGATGCTGATACCAGCTTTCTGGACAATTCTGTGTCATTTCAGAATTGTTGGTTCGAACCGCATCTAGGGCGAATAGTTGACAATTTATTACTCTGGAAATTGATAGGTCTCACAAAAGCATTGAATTTAAAAAAAAAACATCCTGGTCAAGGTATACTTTTTTTTCTTTATAATTGCATATCTTGAACCAGTGAAGAATTTGAGCCCAGACACATTCTGCAGAATTTAATTTTTCACTCTGTTTTGGACATAAATGTTACAGTGGAGCTCTGTGGGAAATGTAATAGTGGTGTGAGACGTTATACGTTTTGTCTAAGCCGATATTTCAGTATAGAGCGCATATTTAACAAATTATCTATTACCATCCATTGAATGACATGTGTTGTTCATTTAGCAATATTTTCTGGTATATGGCCTAATTTCATATAACTGTTTATAAGTATTATCAAGGACTTACAAGAAACTTTATTTTGTGTCGGATATACAAATATAAAACACTAGCTGTAAAGCTGTTTGCCGACATTAACAAATATACATTACATTTTTTTTTTTTTTTTTTTTTACTTACATGCATATAGCACGCACGCATGCACGCACGCACGCACGCACGCACGCACGCACGCACGCACGCACGCACGCATATTCATATACACATTGCCCACACCTTTATATACATATAAACAACACCCACATATACAAAGTACTCGTGCATAATCAACCTATATTCCCATACAGTACACACCCTCTCATAAACACACACACACACACACACACACACACACACACACACACACACACACATGTAATTAAACTATTATCTGGTTGGTCACTGATATTCACGCGATCGGTTATGGTGTGGTAACTGTTACGGAGTCAGGGGAGAAAAACAAAATACTATAACGAAATTAATTATTGGAATCTTCTGGATTCGTGAATGAAAGTTTGAACACTTTCGAAGAGATTTATGTTGTCTTCATATGAATGATCGTCTGATCCATATAACAGATTTTGACATTTAGTGGATGGAACAACCTTGTGTTTTGAAATAATTTAATTCTTTGTTGTACAAAAAGAATGCAGTTAAAAAAGTAATGTTCAGCATCTTCCACTCCATGCGTACAGATACATGTTGGATAATTTTCTATATGATTGACGTAAAGATCATGATTTAAGTTACTACAATTATTTTTTAGTCTTGCATGCTGTGCAGATAATATTCGTATACCGTAGTTAAAGTGTTTTGGAACTATAACTGGATGAAAACAAGTATTTATAAGGTTTCGTTTATATATTGATAAGGATGGTGCTTCCCTTAAAGCAACTGATAGTTTATTCCCCAACCAAACTGTTGATGGAATGAAATAATTTGCAAAGAGCTCAGTTCGTCTGGTAATGATATCAAGATCTTGTGAGTTTCTAAGATCGTATGTTGTTCTAATACTAACTGTATCGGGAAATAAATCTATTAAGTAGTTAGGTGTCATACCGTGTTTTATTTTGTATGCAAATATCAATTGTTGATACTTTCTTCTGTCTGATAGAGATAACCAGCCAATTTCTTTATATAATTTTGAAATGGATATTGATCTTGTTGTGCCAGTAACAATTCTGGCAGCTTCATGTTGATTTTTTTCTAAGTTGTCTTTTTCGTAGCAGGTACAGTTATCCCACACTACCGATGCGTATTCTAAAATTGGGCGAATAAATGATATACATGTATAAATTTGATTAAGAGAGTCCCTACGTATTTTAAATTTAACTTTTCTCATCATGCCAAGAATTTTGACTGCAGATTGTATTATATTCTCAATATGAGCGTGCCATTTACCATTATTACTGATTGTAAAGCCCAAGTGTTTTTCAACAAATGTTACAGGAATATTTTAAAACAATAGTGAAGGATAACGAACTTTTTTAGATGTGAATAATATTGCTTCAGTTTTCAAGGGATTGAACGTAACAAACCACTGTTTTGACCAAGCAGATAACATAACTAGATCGTGATTTATTATACCTTCAAGATCTGATATATTTGTAGCAGAGCTCGCTAAGGAAGTGTCATCTGCAAACAAACGTGCAAGACTTAATAAATTGTCTGCTATATCATTTACGTAAATTAGAAATAGTAATGGACCCAGGACAGACCCCTGCGGTCACTAGCATTGACGGACATTGTATGAGAAGAGGATGTGCCGACAAATACCTTTTGGCTCCTACCGGAAAGATAGTTATTGAACCAATTTAAGAGTTTGCCATTTATACCGTATTGTTGCATTTTGAATAGAAGGCCTTTGTACCAAACACGGTCGAATGCTTTAGAAATATCACAGAACACCATACAAGTGTTAAGTTTAGAGTCAGTTGAATTAACAATTTGGTGGTATATGTCGATTAATTGGTATACATTGGAATGACCAGTTAAAAAACCTGATTGTCAAGAATATATAAGATTCTCAGAGATAAGGTAGTTATATATATACTTATACACACAACGTTCCACAAGTTTACCAATACAACTTAACAGGGAAATAGGTCTGTCATTACTAACACACGATGAATCGCCTTTCTTATAAAGGGGCATAACAAGTGCATGTTTCCAGTTACATAGAAAAGATTCCTCACGAATAGACTTATTAAATAAAATACATAAAGGTTTTGAAATTGTACCCTTGGTTAGTTTTAAAATTCTGTGACTTACTAGGTCTGGCCCTACAGCTTTATTAACACCTAAACAAGAAATCATGTCTTCAATGTCGTTCTTTAATATAGTTATGTCGTTAATTGTTCTGTTTGTCCGTATGTTCGGTTCTGGTAGGGTTGATCCTCTATCATCTACGTTCGAGATAGAGCAAAAAAACTGATTTAAACAATTTGCTTTCTCATTGTCTGAGAAACATATATTTTCGGAGCTGTCGGTAAGTGTTGTTTTCAGTATTGGGATTGTTTCGGATTTACTATTATTTTTAACCAAGTTACTTAGGATTTTTCAGTATTGATTTGGATTGTCTGTCCGAGATGTGGCAATATTTTGTTCCAAGTTGCTGAAAAAGCGTTCTTTTGCGTGCTTTTTCAAGTTGTTAACCTTGTTCCTTAAACGTTTGTATTTTGTCCAATCATTTTGGTTTGTACTTTTGGTCGCTATTTTCTTTTGTCTGTCTCTTTGTCTTGAAGTTGTTCGTAACTGTGAGTCGTACCAGGGTTTGTCATTAGGTCGAATTGTTACTTCTTTGGATAGGATACATTTAGTCATTAGTGATAGAAATGTCTCTGTAAATCGTGAACACGAGTCAGTTATGTCAAGTTCTTCAATAAAGTCCCAGTCTTGGTCGGATATCATGCGGTTTAACGTTTCATAGTCACCTTTTTGTAATTCCAGACTTTTTGCTTTGAACATGTTTGTTTGTAATCGTGAAACTTTATTATTAAGAGTGTAGCTTTGTGGTCGCTAACTCGTCTATCAATGTCTATTACGTCAGAGGTTAAAGGTAGTATACTATCGGATATGATAATAGGGTCAAGTAATGTTGCTGAGGTATCTGTCACTCGTGTCGGTTTATCGATTATATTTTTCATGTTATTTATGATGATAATGTTACGTAAGTGACAGTTTCTTTTGCTCAATAAATCTTGGTTTAGATCACCGACAATAACAATATTGGAATTTGATTCGAAAGCACGTTCGATAGAAATATTAAAATTTTCCCCAAAACAAACTGGTGTATTTGGAGAACGATATATATTACAAAGTAAAAAGGAAGACGATATGTAACAAATCTCTACCATATATCTGCATATATATATATACACACACGCACACATATTTTACACATATGCATTTACGGAACGCAAGAAAAAAGATCTAGACAGGTCAAAATATATGAAAGGAAGCATTTGCAAACCTGAACTTCAGCATTTGCAAATATTGCACAGATATAGTTGAAGCTAAATTATCACGTGACAAGCGACTATTTCATTACGTGATTATTTGGCGGGAGTCTCTGCATTATTCATTTAATTAATCTCTATTCTATATTAACAAATGTTCAATGCAGGGGTTAATACTCTACACGAATAATTGTTCCTTGTCGGTCTGCTGTTAAAAACTTGCATTTTGATTTTAAGGCGCATGAATATATATTGGCATAGAGGCTATTTCTAATGAATATGCATGAGTCCAAGATGGCGGTAGACTGGTCATCTGCGTACTACGAAATTTTGAATGGATACCATAGGACAGGGAACCAGATTAAGATGGCGGCGCTCAACTGTTCGGCAAGCCTTTGTACCCTTGTATCCATTACCTGCTCAGTCAAGTGTAAATTGTCTACCATAAATGTTCCTTCTCTTGATAAGTGTTCCTTCTCTTGAGAAGGAACAATGATTTTAAAAACCGTACTGTTTATTCCCGTTTTATATAATTTTAGCATAAGAATGGACGGTATGACACACGTGATCGAACGCTTGTCTTACGTCAAGTAAACAAGTATACAATTTAGAATTTTGTTTGCGTGCATAATTAATGCATTCACGTAGCAGATACGACGTCATTACACGGCTTACATTTCTTTGAAAACCGCCTCGTAGCGGATTTACGCGAAAACTAACTTTTGTTTTAATTATAGAGAATAAAACCTTCTCATATAATTTTAAAACTGTTGAGCAGAGCGATATTGCTCGATAGCTATTTGGATCGGCTTTGTTTTTATTACCACCTTTGAATAATGTCTTAATTATACCTTTTTTTCATTTCAGTAGGTGTATGTGAATATATTGTCATGTTTTTAAATAATTTTATAATCACCAATAGCAGTAATTGTCCACCATACATGATACTTTCATAGTATACTAGGTCATTGTCGCATGATTTTTTCTTTTTACACGTCTTTAGAGCCTCACTTATCATATTTGCACTTATATCTATATCGTCACACCCTGAGGCGCTCAATTGTAATTTTATTTTTGTTGACTCTTCTTTGCTTCTTAACAAATTGTCACTGGCCAAGGGGTCATTAACTGGTGAACAATACAGTTCAGAGAATTAGGTTTTCCAGCAGTTATTAATATCTTTAGGGTTGTCGCATAATACACCCTTAAAATTCTTAAATATTGGAGTTGATTTCTTGTTTGATTTACTTTTATTAATAAATTTCCAAAATGCGTTATTGCCCATTTCAGCCGTATAATCAATTTCTCGTTCTAGGCCATTTATATAAGTTTGAACAGTATCTCGATGAACCTTCCGATATTTATGTTTTGCAAATTTATAATTACAATAACTTGCAGCTTTCATGTCATTATGAAGCGATTCATTGTTCCAGTACGGTTTAATGTACGGTTTAAATACCGCCTTCGGGTTACATGTGTCTACATATACTATATATAGTATTATATAGCGTATCGATGTCTCGAGTCGACAGTATTTTAACTAGTACTGCAGACTTTAAATTTCGTCTTCATTAAGATATCTGCAGTATTTTTCAATATTTTCATGCTTCACATTTTGCCAATTTACATTGTGATACTTACTGCCAGACTAAAACAGGTTCGTATCGGGACATTTAAGTTTACAAACAATTGGGCGGTGTGTTGAAACATTTAGCGAGTTATCATCTAAAATTAAACACGACATACCGTTTTCGAAATCATTTTCTTGCAATAGAATGTGATCTTAAAGTGTTTCACGGTCGCTGTTAAACGGTACGTTACTGAATTCCGCTCCGGTACATATGTCAAAGGCATTTATAGCGACTAATTTATACTTCAGCATTATTTCTATCAACTGTTTACCACGACTGTCAAGTTTTAAATTAAGCTGATTTCTGGAGGGAAGTTCTGTACTATATTCACCCATACAAGTATTGTACCTTTAGTTTTATACATGCAAATCACAGTTTCTATGTCATCGATACATTTTCTATAAATTTCAATTGAATAGTTCTTACATGGTAAATACAGTTGGAAAACATATATAAAACCCGGGACTGGGCATTACTTGGATTCCTAAAATGTAAGGGCTGTCTATGTCTAACGGCGACACGACGCTGTCAAGTCTTCTATACCAGAGAAAACAAAAACACCTTTCCCAACTCGTCTGTTGTTGGGAATTACAAGGTCTGCGTCAGCCATGGAATGACTCATGTATTTGTTATTTATACAATTAAGGAAATGTAAATCGTGGCTGTACAGCCAATGTTCCGCGATTCCACAGATATCTATGGCGTAATGATTTAACATCTCACTCAAATAACTAGCACTGGACATAATGCCCGTTGCATTCAACGTAGCTATGGCAAGATATTTGTTGGCTGCCATATTTACTGGATATCAATGTCGGAATCAAGAGCAGAATATGGGTTGTGATCACTGTAGTTTTGTCTATACCAATCATTTTCCCAGTATCCTATCGTTTGGTGATGCTCGTGCGGAGGTCTATGGGGTACGTCGCCGAAAGCATTCACGCGAGATTTATATGTGTTGTAAGAGACCCAGGGTTTGCATGTGACCCCTCTAGACCAGAAACAGGGATCGTCAGTCATGTAACTGGCATTTTCGTCGTCTTCAACATTGACGCGAATTACTAACGAGTTGCCATTTTTGTGTTTTTCAGTAGTTGTAATGTTTTGCTACAGAAATGCCAGACTAGAGAACAGTAATTAAAATTTGATCTGATAAAGGACTTATTGATCACTTGTATAGATATAATCAGTAATAAGCAAATTCAGTGAATCTATGTCCCTGCTTTTTTATTCAGGCATTCCTAATTTATTGTACGGAAACCAAAAAAAAATGACAAATGCCACAACCCTCAAAATCGAACTTAGCCTGTGTTTTATCAATATAAGCATTGTATTAAATTTCATTTCCTTGGTATAATCGGTAATGGACTCTATTTCTTAAATAGAACTACTGTTACTTGATACTAACATGGAACTGACAACGCAAAACGCAATACAAGAATTGCATATGGGGCCTCAATTATTAAAACCACGTATATGTGTTTCTCACGGAGGTCCGTGATGTCGTAAACCAGATTTATTTACGATATCGTCTGCAAAATGGAAGGCATGTATTATTATTTTTTGCAAAACAGACTGCACGTTTTTCTTATTTTATTTTCTGTTATCAGTCATAATGTGAGTTTTTACTTGGATGTATGAATTAAGGCACTCCATTAACAATGGAAAATCCTTAAAACATTTTCACTCGAGCGATACAAATTTCCAGTTCTCAAATCAGTGACTTAAAAATCCCTTGTATACCAAATACCGCGATATACCTATTACCGCGAATGCCCATGTAATAACAATATCCCAGACATGTACAAAGCTTTTAACTTCCTTTAGCTTGTTTATTACTCAGCAAGCTTAAGTAACTGTATTACTTTTTATTATTGATGCCATTATTTACATGGTTGACAAAGTTTTCGACTCGCAGAAATAGGTATGACCAGTATATACCTAAAACCGCAATATACCTAATAACGAAATGCTCGTATAATAACATTATCTTTGTGTTTAGATATTAAAAAAAACGACAACAATACTGGGGGCATCTCCGAGAGACCATTGTTTTTGTGGTGTCACAAAACTTAGCCTGATTAAACAAGGCGTGAATGGACAACTTTTTTATTATCCTGATGATACTAAATACCGGTGACGTAAGCGAGTTTTGCTCATTTGCACACAGTAGTTAGCTTAACTATATAATTTTAAAATAAATATCACTGATTTTATCAGTTTTCATTAGAAAACAACATTTAGAAATGCAACAAACAATTTACAAACCTTTAAAATCAGCTTTTTAATAAGTAGGTCAAGCCACCATATTTGTTGATGTCGGATACTAAATACTGGTGATCAGGTAAATTATGCCTCTGGATGTTGTTTACTGTGCTACTAGGTAAATGTTCTGTTTTTTTATGAGAAATTTGTCCACATGCTATTATCATTAGAAAAAAAAGAGTTCAATATCTGTTAATTCACTATCTAAAACAGTCTTATTTACAGCTGTATCATAATGTATTTACAATTTTTTTTTAATATTTAAATAATTTACCGTATATTCCCTTATAAACGCCCCCACTCTAATACCCCCCCCCCCCCCCCCCCCCCACCTATTTTTCTGGAAAATCAAAAAATGAAAGGTATATATGCGATTTGAGTGCGTATTCGTCCATCTTTCCCTGATCGATTATTTTGTTACACAGACAACAATTAGCGGAGTGTTTATTACCTTTGAACTCTTAAACCCATTGTTTATATCTTGGGTGACCACATAACCACTTTGGGTTGAACAAATACTTCCCAATATTTGCTGTTTAATACTAGTAAAAATACCGTCTGCCAATTAAAACATTACAAAACGTTGACAATGCGGTTAGTCTGTGTACGCTGAAATCATTGTTGCATGTTGATAAGAGCAAGCATCCAAGTGATTTAAAGTGAAGAGTACACTGACCATAAATTCGGACATTCCAGTACGTAGACTAGTAATTTCATACAGATTTTCAGCTTTTTTTCAACTTATGTCAATTATTTTATTCACTCTCAAATAATTCTGAACCACTTTTTCGGGGATTTAAACCGGATTTAAGGTTTTTTCCATGGCTTTATTGGTTTTATTGTATTTTTAACTGTTGTTAAATTTGATTTTTTTATCTTTTATAAACGACCCCACCTTGTAAAATGTAATGCCCTCGGGGGCGTTAATTAGGGAATATACGGTAAATAATTAATTTATAATACAGTGAGGGCAGTGGAATGTGGAGCCCCTCCTCAAAACTCTGACTGGAGTACAGAACTTTAAATGTGTCCATGCAAATGTCACACTGACCCCACTGAACAAATTCAATAGTGTAGGCTAGGTCGAGAGCCTCTGGTGACAGTTTCTTGCACACACAACACTTTTCCGATTCTGGAACTTCACTGTCCATGGTTTGATCATCACTGTCCTCAAACACAAGATTTATTGCCGATGTGCCAGGTTTTGGAGATTGTTTCTGTTTTTCAAATGGCTTTTCAGTGGGTTTTATTGTCAAACTTTTCTTTGTGGAGACTTTGGTTTTCTTTATGGATTCTGGTTCTGTAGTTAAATGTTTCATTTTTTCTTTGGATGGGGACATCAAATTGCCACATATTGTTGGCTGAGATTTTCTTTTTTTTCCACTTTCTACTGCCTTTGTGATTTTTCTGCTCTCAAGAAAGTTAGTTTCAGGTGGTTCATTTTCTGTTTCATTGTTGGTATGATATATTGTGGATGGAGCTGTTTTTATATCTGGTATTTGTTTCCTTTCAAGAAGGTACATGCCTGTCTTTCTAAATGATGATATCAAGTTCTCGGGTGTAAGTCCTTTGTTGTAAGCCTTGCTGGATATGGCAGCAACATTGCTGCGCGTAATTTGCATGCCAGGATTCTTTCGAAGAAATGTTTGGTATTTGCTGTAATAGCAGTTCTTAAAGGGTCCAAAACATCCTACATCAAGAGGCTGTGTGATGTGCGAGGTGTGTGGCGGCAAAACAAAGACAACATTGTGAGCCTTGCCCTACTCTGTCAAAGTAATGTTGACGTGTCATCAAACAAAATAAATAGAGGGTGTCCATGAATCGAATGCACTTCAGGAAATGGTTTTGAAGATACTCCATTAATATAGCAGAGTTGGACCATCCAGATTCTGTGACTGTTCCGGATGATCCAGGACATGCTGCTTGCAAATGATCAGCATTCCTGGAAAAATATAAAATGGTGGAACATGTGTTCTAGCAGCACTGCCCATTCCAATGATAGTAACATTCTTTCCCCTATTGGAGGTTATGGTTTGTGGGGTGGTACCTTTGAGACATAACACACTCGTTGGTGTGTGCTCCATGACTATGCCCTTTTCATCGACATTCCAAATGTTTTCTGGTCTGTTCTCGAATGTAAACTTATTTATGCATAGAAATTGATTTTAGCGTAAAATGGTTGCTTATGTGTAATTGATACACATGTAAATCAAATATGGTGCGTACCCACAAATTTTAATGCGTCCGATACGCATCTTATCTGGAGCTCTGTAGAAGTACATATAAATAAATAATTTTTATTATTTAATTAAAAAAATATTATGTTTCATTTAGCATAAATAAATCCATATGAATTTTTCATTTAGCAAAATGTGTTGCTCATTTTCTTCCACTATCTTGCGGTTACGTTAGGACACATTCTGATTCTGTGTTTTATCGATACCTTTTCCAAATATTCAGACGTTTAACCACTCATACGTTCATCCGAAGTCAAACACTTTTTTTTCGCATCAGATATTGGGAACAATATGCATCGAGTCAATTGCAAATAAAAAAAAATTATGATATGAAAAAATAATGTTTTTCCATAGCATTCGCACTCACTTTAATAGTCGATCAAATTTAATTTAATTATAATTTAAACAAACTGACCAATTGCAATTATCTTTTTGATCTTACCCAGTTCGATTATTATGCATTTACACCTCAGTGATATTTGCTTCCAATGTGTTTACACGTGTCATAAACCTAAATAAAACTATCATAAATACACGCGCATAAACAGTCATGTACCCAGCCTATGTAACAGTTTCGATAACAAATTAATGTCATGAATCTCACTATTCTATTTGCTTACTAAACGTATTTACGCACTCTCGCTCTGGGTAAAGTGGTGTGTTTTAGAAACAGAAGCAGAAACGCTAATTGATCGTGGGATTATACAATATGATTGGCCAGTCAAAAGGTGTGACCACTAAGTGATAAGGGTCGGCCACTTCATCTGACCGTTTGTACCTGACCATTTGGGATGAAATAGACTGGCCGCTGGCTGCGTTAAAGAGGTGACAATTAAAAAAACTTGTACTTTATATAGGCAATTTACTCGGGGTGGGGGGGGGATTTAGAAGTGGCCACTTAACATAGGTGACCGCTTATAAGAGGTGGCCGCAAGGACAGGTTAGACTGTAGACGAAAACAATTGTTAAATCCAAAAAGGTTCAAAGGTTTTTAAAGAAATACTGAATGTCATCTGAAATTTCAGCTATGTATGTTATACTTATATAAGCCTGTGCCTATATATTGCATTTTTAGCTTGCCAGGACGAAGTCTAAGGAGAGCTATTGCCATGTCTGTAGACACCCAGGTTAAATTTTTGGGTTTAAGTTTAAGATATCTATGCAACCACTCATAGGATGTAAATGAAACTTTGTATGTGTGTTCACCATCATCAATGGAACACACACACAGACAAGAACCGTAACTCTGGATTACATTTTGGCACAGTTATGGCCCTTTTTGGACTAAGACACCCAGGTTAAACTTTTGCGTTTGGTTGCGTTTAAGTTTACGATATCTATGCAACCACTCATTGGATAATGGATGGAACATAGCATGTGTGTTCACCATCATCAATGGAACTCACAGAGACAAGAACCATAAATCTAGCCTAGGTTGTATTTTGGCACAGTTGTGGCCCTTTTTGGACTTAATTGTTCAGGTTAAAAGTTTTTTTATCAGGTAATATATCTATGCAACCACTCATTGGATATGAATGAAACTTTGCATGTGTGTTAACTGTCATTGATGGAACACACAGAGACAAGAACCATAACTCTGGGTTGCATTTTTGCAGAGTTATGGTCCTTTTTAGACTTAGTTTTTCAGGTTAAAGTTTCTTATCAGGTAGGATATCTATCCAACCACTCATTGGTTATGAATAAAACTTCGCATGTGTGTTCACCATCATCGATGGAACACACAGAGACAAGAACTATAACTTTGGATTGCATTTTGGCAGAGTTACAGCCCTTTTTCGACTTGATTTTTCAGGTTAAAGTTTTTTATCAGGTAAGATATCTATGCAATCACTCGTTGGATATGAATGAAACTTCGCATGTGTGTTCACCATCATCGATGGAACACACAGAGACAAGAACCATAACTCGGGTTGCATTTGGCAGAGTTATGGCCCTTTTGGACTTAATTTTTGGTCTGTAGACACCCAGGTTAAACTTTTGCGTTTAGTTGTGTTTAAGTTTTGGTGTTTGTCTCCACTCCAATCTCAATCTTTGCATGGGTGCTGAGTTTTATCCCATCGGCGAGCTTTGTTGTCTTCTGACAACTTTTGTTCTATTGTTTTTCCTTATAAAGATTAAAGTTATTAAACACAAAACATATCATATCATAAATAACTTGTACTAACAAGTATTACAAAAAAAACCCATAAAATTAATCTTAACTGTTCGATTTAAACTAAACAAAAATAGACAGGCACCGTGCATTCTTCAATTTCATAACATAAAGTCATCTGTTGTTATACAACATGGTGAGGATTCATTCGGAACACTCAATGTCAGATGATAATGGCGGACAATACATATTCATCTGAAATGGGACCCCTCTTGTGTTTGAGATCGGTTTATCGGTATACTTAGCGTGCACTGCATATAATTTTATCACAGATTGATGTATTTAATGTTAAGTTTTCAATTGTTTGGATTACTCAAGCTATAAGCCTTAGATGGCCATCTTGGGCCTCTTGTTAATATATATATTTTCTCTGTACACCCACTAAATTTGGTAAAAAAGTTTGTTATTGTTTTATTTTAGGGCAAAAGAAAGACAGAAGCAAACAGGTACAGTATTGTTTTTTTTATGCCCTGGTATGCTTAAAAGTTGGAGATATTTGTCGGGTGTTGTCAGTCCATTTATCATAAAAGTTTGTTACCTACATATTTACACCAATTTACCAAAGATTGGAGACATTACAGCTATCAAGCAGAGATGTATTTTCTCTGCACTCTGGTTGCATCATTTTAAGCTCCACTGGGGCTTATTGTTGTCTCCAAAATTGTTATGGTAGTTATTCCTCCTATCCTTAAATGCCATAAATATTATGTTTTCATAAATATTTGTTTCTTTTTATGGTTTTTACTCTTTTTGAGTAGAAAGTTAGCCTGGAATACTATTTACAGTTTGTATCATATAAAACTTTTGTTTAAAAATCAAACTTAACATTAATTGTTAGAACAAATATGACATTTATTGTTATCCCACTAATTTGGATCTGTCCGTCTGTCTGTCCATCCAACACACTTTAGTTTCACTTAAGAATGCCTAAATCAAGTCTACTATGTTCATAATGACAAAACCCAGGCTAAGTTAGGTTTTCGGGATTGTGACTTTTGGCGTTGTAGATTTATGCCCCTTTAAACTTGTGAAAAATCATTATTTCCGTCTGTCACACTTTTTGGGATTTCCATGCAATAACTTGAAGGGATTATATCAGGAAAACAACGCTATAAATGTCTTAAAAAATGAAATTATTTATAAAACAAATAAAAAGTATCTCATTATCATAAAGAAATAAAATCCAAATGGTTTGGTATGTCAAATCTACCAAAACGTGACATAATCAATATATAAATTGAAGTGGTGGACTTGAAACGAAATCCCCATTCTTAAAATAGACAGCTCTTAAATACTGCTTGATGTCATTCGGACTCTTATTCAGATGAAACAATTTTATTATGTGTAAACCTGTATCAATGATGGGTCTACTCTTTTATACAAGAGCTGTCGGAGGGACAACATGCTCGACTTTTTGAATATTTGTCACAAAAGTACAAATTTGATTGAGACTGATGACAAATCAAAGCAAATAAGAGTTATCTAACTTACAAAATTGACAAAATTGAGTAGGTCTGATAACTGCAATACCTTGTTTGCTCGCCGGGACAAAGTCCAAGGAGAGCTATTGCCATGACACCGGCGGCGGTGGCGGCGGCTGTAGACACCAAGGTTAAACTTTTGCGTTTACGTTTAAGATATCTATGCAACCACTCATTGGATGTGAATGAAACTTCGCATGTGTGTTCACCATCATCAATGGAACACACACAGACAAGAACCATAACTCTGGATTGCATTTTGGCACAGTTATGTCCTTTTTGGACTTGGACACCCAGGGGCGAGTTTTGTTGTCTTCTGAGTGGTAGGTATGATATGGACTTGATGGTACTTGCATGCAAAATTTTAACCAGATTTTCTAAGTCAAAGAAGGGCAATAATTTGAATTCATGCAAGAGCTATCTAACTTAGTAATTGTAGTAGAGTTGATGACTGGGAAGGCTTGTGTAAAATTGCAATCAAATACATTTGAGTTGTTGGTAAGTCAACAAGGGCAATACTTTTGCATTATATTCAAGCAATAGCTATCTAACTTAGTTATTCTAATAGGTTTGATGACTGGAAAGTTTTATGTGAAGTTTCAATCAAATACATTAAGTGATTGGTGTGATATGGAGTTGATGACATATAAAACTTTAACCAAATTTTCTAAGTCAAACAAGGGCAATAATTTGCATTATGTTCATGCAAGAGTTATCTAACTTAGTTACTGTAGTAGGGGTGATGATATATTCCCTTTAAGAATGCCTGAATCAAATTTTTTGAAAGTATAATACATTGTTTATAATGACAAAACATAGGCTAAGTTCGATTTTAGGGGTTGTGGCATTTGTCGTTCTACAGTTATTTGTAGTTTGTAAAAAAAAAATAAAAATTTTGTTTCCGTGCAATAACTGAATAAAAAAGTAAGGGAGAAAGATTCACTAAATTTGCTTATTACTGATATTGAATTTGCATCTTAGAGTAAACTTTCCATTCTTGACATTTATTGTTAGATTTAACTTGCATTCATACATTCATTGTTAGAATAAAACTTTCCATTTATTGTTAGAACAAAAGTTTGCATTTGTTGTTAGAACAAAACTTGACATTTGTTGTTAGAAGAAAACTTGATTTTTATTGTTAAAACAAAACTTGACATTTGTTGTTATACTGTTAAGAGATAAATGTTAAACTCTCAACATGTTTTAGGAGGATGGTTATATACCTGTTCCAGCTTTAAACAAAGCTGATCCTCTGAATCTGTCCATGGAAGATGGTGGGGGTAAAGAGGATGTCAGCTCACAACTGGGGACCCATGGAGCTGCAGAGGGACATGGACACATGGTAGCACAGCATTACAACCAGCTGCAGGAAGCCGGGAGAGACACACGGACGGAAAGTCGAATCTTTTATATGAGGAACTTTAATAACTGGATAAAAAGTGTTTCAATAAGTATGTACCTTACTGTAACTACATAAGTAGCATCATAAGATATATCAAAATATGACCATGACTACTGGTCTATAATAGTCCAACGACCTTAACTCAACTTAGTCAACATTTAATTTGTACAATGTATAAGACATGTCATGTAACTGCATTGCAAACTTAAGATTGCACAAGGATGAAAACCAATGATAGAAAAAATCTTCAGTAAAATTAATCATTTTTTAGCTCATCTGAATAAAAGTTGAGGATGAGCTATAGTGATCTATCGTCGTCTGTCAAATATCATCGTAAACTTTTGTTTAAAACTACAATCCCCTTCTTTTTTTGAAAATCACCCCTTTTTAGCTCATCTGAGCCAAAGGCTCACAGGTGAGCTTTTGTGATTGCCTGGTGTCTGCCGTGTGTCGTCTGTTGTTAACTTTTAGCTTTTAACAACTTCTCTGAAACCACTGGGCTAATTTTTATATAATTTCATAGAAATATTCCTTGGGTGACCCTTTACGAAGTTTGTTCAAACCATCTTGATTTGTCAAAAAACATGGCAACCAGGGGGTGGGGTTAGTTTACTATATAAGCTTTAGTAAAAACTTAAAAAATCTTCTTGTCAGAAATGACTGACTCGATTTTAAAATAATTTCACAGAAATGTTCTTTGGGTGACCCTCTACCAAGTTTGTTCATGCCATCTTGATTAGTCAGAAAACATGGAGGCCAGGGGATGGATTTAGTTTACTATATAAGCTTTAGTGAAAACTTAAAAAATCTTCTTGTCAGAAACGACTGGCTCGATTTTAAAATAATTTCACAGAAATGTTCCTTGGACGACCCTTCACCAAGATTGTTCAAACCATAGTGATTCGTCAAAAAACATGGTGGCTAGTGGGTGGGGTTAGTCTACTATAGAAGCTATAGTAAAAACTTAAAAAATCTTCTTGTCAGAAACTACTGGCTCGATTTTAAAACAATTTCACAGAAATGTTCCTTGGGTGACCCTCTACCAAGTTTGTTCAAGCCATCTTGATTCATCAAAAAACATGGTGGCCATGGGGTGGGGTTAGTTTATTATCTAAGCTATAGTAAAAACTTAAAAAATCTTCTCGTCAGAAACGACTGAGCTAATTTTGATATTACTTCACAGAAATGTTCCTTGGGTGACCCTCTACCAAGTTTGTTCAAGCCATCTTGATTCATCAAAAAACATGGCGGCCAAGGGGCGGGGCAAGTTTAATTAGTAAAAACTTAAAAAATCTTCTTGTCAGAAACTTTTGGCTCGATTTTAAAATAATTTCACAGAAATGTTCCTTGGGTGACCCTCTACCAAGTTTGTTCAAGCAATGATGATTCATAAAAAAACATGGAGACCAGGGGCAGGGGTTAGTTTACTATATAAGCTTTAGTAAAAACTTAAAAAATCTTCTTGTCAGAAACTACTGGCTCGATTTTAAAATAATTTCACAGAAATGATCCTTGGGTGACTTTCTACCAAGTTTGTTCAAGTCATCTTGATTTGTCAAATAACATGGCGGCCAGGGGGTGGGGTTAGTTTACTATATAAACTATAGTAAAACCTTAAAAAATCTTTTTGTCAGAAACTACTTGCTTGATTTTAAAATAGTTCATAGAAATTATCCTTGGGTGACCCTTTACCAAGTTTGTTCAAGCCATCTTGATTCGTCAAAAAACATGGCGGCCAGGGAGCTGGGCAAGTTTAATTAGTAGAAACGTAAAAAATCTTCTTGTCAGAAACTACTGGCTCCATTTTAAAATAATTTCACAGAAATGTTCCTTGGAGGATCCTTCACCAAGTTTGTTTAAACCGTAGTGATTCGTAAAAAAAACATGGCGGCCAGGGGGTGGGGTAAGTTAACTATATAAGCTATAGTAAAAACTTAAAAAATCTTCTTGTCAGAAACCACCCGCTCAATTTTAAAACAATCGCAGAAATGTTCCTTCGGTGACCCTTTACCAAGTTTGTTCAAGCCGTTGTGATTTGTTAAAATACATGACCACAGTGAGGTGCTATAGTAAAAACTTAAAAAGCCTTCTTGTCAGAATCTACTGACCTGATTTCGATGTAATTTTACTGACATTTACCATGGGTGAACCTCTACCAAGTTTGAACTCTTCTATGCATCTGTTGCATCTTCAAACAAATCCAAATTCTAACTTCTTGCCCATCTCGTTTTTCTGGAATTTTGAGTGTACATGTATTATATAATGTACTTAAGTTGGGTGACTCAAGGTCAGTCAGTTGAGTGATGTAGGGCCATCTTGGCCCTCTTGTTTTTCATGCTACTTTTTAGGTACATTTTCACCATCCTCATGATACTAAGTGATATTTCCGCAGATGCTGTGGAAACTGGCATGGCTAATAAAACATTAAGGCATGCCCTCACATTGGGATAGAGGTCTACGTTAGCCAATAACATTGACTCTGCCAAACTATACGTTCTTTCGTCCGCGTTAATCAACACCCACCATTGTGTCCACCTTCTACATTCGTCCTCAAACTCTTCTATATCATTAATCACATCTGTGATGAAAGCTACACTGATGTCATGAATATATTATTTTTTTAATTTACATTTTAAAATGTGTTTAACAATAAAAAACTTTAGAAAATATAATTAAAATGAATTTATTTATATACCAGTACTTACTCAAGCAGTACTTGGCCTTTAAATTTGTATCTACTGCTATTAAGAATGGAGCAGCTTATTTGACTCTTTGTTAATAACCACGGCTATAAAACAAACACACATTAGCGCTAAATAGACCCAGTGTGCACATTCATTGGAAATTTTACTCTTTGTTAATAACCACAGCTATAAAACAAACACACACATAAGTGCTAAATAGACCCAATGTGCACATTCATTGGAACTTTTACTCTTTGTTAATAACCACGGCTATAAAACAAACACACACTAGTGCTAAATAGACCAATGTGCAATTCATTGGAACCTTTACTCTTTGTTAATAACCACGGCTATAAAACAAACACACACATTAGTGCTAAATAGACCCAATGTGCACATTCATTGGAACTTTTACTCTTTGTTAATAACCACGGCTATAAAACAAACACACACTAGTGCTAAATAGACCAATGTGCAATTCATTGGAACCTTTACTCTTTGTTAATAACCACGGCTATAAAACAAACACACACACTAGTGCTAAATAGACCCAATGTGTACATTCATTGGAACCTTTACTCTTTGTTAATAACCACGGCTATAAAACAAACACACACTAGCGCTAAATAGACCCAATGTGCACATTCATTGGAACCTTTACTCTTTGTTAATAACCACGGCTATAAAACAACACACACACTAGTACTAAATAGACCCAATGTGCACATTCATTGGAACTTTTACCATTGCTGTTTTATTGAATATTCTCAAAAAATGTTCAGATTTATATGGCCTGTAAACATAGAGCATCCATGCCTGTAACGTAATTTGTGGATAACATTTTGGAATGAGGAACTGCGCATTGAACCTTCGCCTTCTTGCAGCATTCTTGATTCAAATTCTGTTCTGACATGGTCCAAGAATGGTAGATACATGTTGATTCTCCAATACTCAGATGTCATTTCGTAATTCTGTTCACCAATTAATTGATAAGTTAGAACATGGGCTTCTGTTACGGCCTCAACCGCAGGTTTTATATTGCAACAACAAAGGTAGTGGTGTACAAGACGCTAACATGCGTTGAAGAGCAGCTAAAGTCACGATGAAATAGATTTTCAAAATGCAAGCTCTGTGGTTTGCTGCTTTAGAGTATCCGTGATGGGATAAATCATCAAAGGCAGATGCCACTGCCCTAAAAGCGGACAGAAATGTATGATGGCATCCGCTCCAGCTACCCATCTTGTCTCACAAAGTGACTGCATTTTCATGCGTTTGTCCATTTCGTCACGACTTACAGGGTCTGCTTTATGAGTGTTCTGAAATAGTAGTAGCCATTTAGCAGAGTGGTTGAAAGTGATCTCTTGGACTTTGTCCATCATGTTTCATGCATATTGTTCTTTAGACACATGAACAATCAACAGATTAAGACAGTGCGCCTTACAGTAAACCTTTCATAAGGATTTAAATCTAAAGATGGTACCTGTTAGGAAATTTGAAAGTGTGTACACTGTCCCACTTTGATTTTACTTGATCTACAGATTTGTCGTCAATTTCATCGATATGCGATGGATCGAGAAGAATTTGAACATTCCATCATGTTTAAATTTTCATCGCTTACAAACTTGAAATAAAGCATTTGGATGTTCGGTCTCAATAGACTTTTCCAGGTTTTGTATATAACGTGGAATAATGTTACACAGAAAGAGCCTGAGCGTCCGTACATAATCATCTAGATCTAAAAGAAAAAGTTTGTCTGTTTTTTAAATAAGGCCCAAACCCTCCCCTATGGATCAACTTTTATTGCATGTTTCAATTTTTTTCCTTTTTAACTCGCCGGGACAAAGTCCAAGGAGAGCTATTGCCTTAACTCTGGCGGCAGCGTCGGCTTCTTCGTTGGCATTGTTTGTAGACACCCAGGTTAAACTTTTGCGTTTAAGTTTATGATATCTATGCAACCACTCATTGGATGTGAATGGAACTTCACATGTATGATCACAATCATCAATGGAACACACAGAGACAAGAACCATAACTCTGGGTTGCATTTTGGAACAGTTATGGCACTTTTTGGACTTAGACACCCAGGTTAAACTTTTGCGTTTAGTTGCATTTAAGTTTAAGATATCTATGAAACCACTCATTGGATATGAATGAAACTTCACATTGTGTTCACCATCATCAATGGAACACACAGAGACAAGAACCATAACTCGGGGTTGCATTTTGGCAAAGTAAAGGCCCTTTTGGACTTAATTTTTCACCCAAATTAAACTTTTGCGTTCAGTTGCATTTAAGTTTTTCTGTTTGCATGGGTGGTGAGTTTTATCCCATTGGCGAGCTTTGTTGTCCTCTGACAACTTTTGTTTTAAAAATCACTGTACGGATTTCAAATGATACGCACGGGCGTATGTGCTTATCCCGATTGACGGGCCTGGTATAGACATTTAAGTATAAAATTTTCGGACAAGTCTATTTTCCATCCAGAGGAGTACTTTTTATCAGTCCACTTGCCCCACGGACGAGTGCTTTTAAAGGTTTTCCCAATCACTGCTTAGTCCATACAAAATTTGAAAGGAAGTGATATGTGAAACCTGATGAGCGACTTGGGCCCATATTGGACCTCTTGTTTTAGAATACCAGTATTATATAATAATAAAAGACAATATTTTTACTTAATATTGGTACACAAAAGATGGTTCATGCAAAGAATATATATTTCATGAAACCTTCATTCTTAAATGTTTGTGGTTGATCATAGATGAAACACTGCAGAGGTTGAAGAGAGAGAAGGGACACGACAGGGACATAGCTGTGCTTGATCTGTGCTCTGGGAAGGGTGGAGACCTCCTTAAATGGAAGAAAGGGGGTATAAAGAAAATAGTGTGCTCTGGTGAGTCTTGGCAACCATAGGATTATTGATAAAATAAAATAATATTTATCTACATTCTTCCTAAGTATAATTTATACACATGATTGTATTTATTGTTAAACAAAAATGACAGATTTTTTAATCATTTAAGTCACTTTTCGAAATAAAGGAGGGTTTGACTGTAGAACGAATGTTTTAATTGGAACTTTCCTACAGGGTATTCACTTGACTGGATTGTACTTCAGAAATGGAATGTATTAATAAATAGTCACTTCACTTGATGCTTGAAAACATAAGTTAGTGGTTCTAAGTTAAATAGGCCCAGTATAATTGCCATAAGTTATATAACTAAAATGGAAATATTTAAAAGAAGAAAAAAATTGCAAGTAATTGATTTTGTTTAAATTTATCAGGAATCAATCAATCATATAGATGAACGATTAGCCTTGATAAGTACTTTTTCTGTCATCTTTAGTGATAATTGTTTGTAGATATTGCGGCAACATCAGTGGAACAGTCTGAGAGCAGGTACAAGGACATGGTTGATAGAGAGCACTACAAAGATAGAATTTTCTCCGCTGAGTTTATTGCTGCAGATTGTTCAAAAGTATTACAATTTCTATCTTGACATAATCACTATACTATTATTGGTCTGCTTGAATTTTAGAGTGTTATTTACTGAAACAGTGAAACCTGCCTTAGGAGACCATTCCAGGGGAATTTGAAAAATGGTCTCTCAGGACAGGTGGTTTCTTATTTGGGTAAACTATGTTTTATCATATTTTGTCTGATCATGTTATACATGTACATGTACAATAATATAAATATTAAATTAACAACAACAACTGTTACAGTAAAAATGACAGTGATTCATTTAAAATTTAATTTCATGATATTTAACCATTTAATATACACGATAGATGTCAACATTTTAATAACTTGGAACTACTTTTACTGATAAAGTCATTAATTGTTCTCTGCTTCAAAGTCTGACCATACTGTAAACAAATCATATAGCAATTTATTAATAAAGAAGACAATAATATTAATTTGATAGAATTCCTTTAAGGGGAGGGGGATTGTTTTTGGGGGATTTTGATAAGGTCGCACACAGCAGGGGGTCGTTTATCACAGGTGGTTGCTACTGCTGGTTTGATTTTCATTAACAGGATGTAAATGCCATGGTTGATTGATTGCTGCAGTTCACTTACTTCATGTGAAGGGTACAAAGAATATATTGCTATTTGTGTACATATACCTGCTTTGGTTAAAATTGTGTTGATGCGAAATAAAAACAAACTTTGCATATTTGGTCTTTGTAATGTATTCAATTTGTATGCACATAGATTTATAAATCACCTTTTGGTATGAAGCGTAATATTAAATACAAGCTCGATTCTTGTTTAGAGTCGATTGAAGGACTTGTACAAGGACAAAGAGACGAAGTTTGACATCTGTAGTTGTCAGTTCTCATTCCACTACTGTTTTGAGAGTTTGTCGCAGGTGGAGATGATGTTGCAGAATGCCGTGGAATGTTTGAAGCTTGGTGGATACTTTATAGGAACTACACCAAACTCACAGGAACTTATGTAAGTTTTATACTCAAACCATAAAGAAACAATTCAGGAAAGGGATATTAACTTTTCTTTTGATTTCTCTTTAAGTGTAAATATGAATGAATTGGATTTTCCCTGTATCAAAAAAGAAAGATCAAAGTTAGTATTTTTGTTATAGAATTTTGAAAACAATCTGTCAAAAGGTAAGTAATGATTGTTTATAACAGGTTTTTATGCCAATAATGGTGACGGGCATTAATTGTTACTCCTGTTCGTCAGTTATTTCAACTTGTGCAATAAAAATTGGTTTCCGATCAATAACTTATGAAGATTAATAGGTATTTAATATTTCATGTGTAGCTGTATAATTATAAAAAACTGGTCAAGTTTGAAATTTGTCAACACTGGTTAAAAAAATGGCACTTCTTTTACTTAATTTTTGGTAAAAAATTGGTTTCTGATCAATAGTGTGTTGACAGACACATTTCTAGTTAATTTATAAAAAAAACTACAATCATCATGCACCATACAACAAAAAACTGAAGAAAAGTTGGTTGGGTATTATACCTACACGAAATGAAGGATCCTATCCAAAATACAGTTTAATGTCTTTTTACAACTACAAAACCCAGGTCTTCTGTGTTTTCCAAAAGCACTTTTGTTGTTTCATTTGAACCCAGTTACTTAGATACAACAACAATAAAGGTCAAGGTTCACAAACCACCAAAAATGGCCCTGTATAATTCATTAAAATTAAACTTTATTTTTTGGGTGTGGGTGGGGGGTGCGAAATTTGATTTTTTTTGTCTCTCCGCGATGAAGGAGAGATGAGATTAAGTTGTTGCTTTTCAGTCGGTGGCGATGGCGGCGGCGTCAAACATTTATATTTAGCTCCAACGTTTAGTTTTCGTTTTACAAATGCTAGGACACTCATACTTGGATCATAGTTACAACTAACACCCTGCATCACATTATACACTGCAGATGCTGAGTGTGACCTACATTTCATGGTCCATTGACATTGTTTGATGCTGAATTTTGCATTTAGCTCCAACGTTAAGTTTTCATTTTTACACTATTTCTCAATAAGTACTAGTGCTAGGACACTCATACTTGGATCATAGTTACAACTAACACCCTGCATTATATAATGCAGATGCTGAGTACTTTTCTTCTTTTTTTAAAAATTATTCTTTTTCTATTTTTTATTTATTTTTTTTTTTTTTTGCTTTTTTTTTTTATTTTTATATTTTATTTTTTTTATAAATATGTATAACTTAGACTTAAAGTTTTTTTGTTTTTTTTAAATATGTTTTACTTAGAAATACTGGTTAAAGTTTTGTGTGCAACTACCATCAAGTTTATATCTCAAAAATCACTTAATGTATTTGATCGAAACTTCACACAATACTTCCTACAATATTTCGTAGTCATTAAACCTACTACATTAACCAAGTTAGATAACTCTTGCATGAATATAATATTTTATTTTTTTTCTCTCCCATGTGTGTATTTATGGTCAAAGCGAACACGGCGAGACATATCATTCCGCGGAATTCTTGTTATTTTTATTATATTTTATTGGGTCACCAGAGACTTTTGTCCATCATTGTGCATCCGTAAACAATTAACATTTTTTAAAAAAATTTCTCAAAAACTGTAAGCTCAATTGTAATAAAATGTTGTATGCTGCTTTGGTACCTAAGGGTGAATCAAAATTGTGAATTGCATTGTCCCCACCCCACTGGGGCCTTCGGGGCAGGGTCAAATTCAAGGTAAACTTTAAAAATATTTTTCTTACTATTGGAAGCACTGGGAAAGAAATGGTGAGCATGATTATGGACACATATGGGTCCTTTATAAAAATTTTAATTGCATATCCCTAGGTCTCACGGTTTGGCACTGGGGGTGGGGCCTAAAATAAATAAGTGCGTCTTTAAACAATTCTATTTCGACTTCTCAAAAACCTTAAGCTCAATTGTAATGAAATGTAGGCAGCTTTGATACCTAAGGGTGAATCAAAATTATGAATTGCATTGTCCCCACAACCCTTGGGCTTTAGGGACAGGGCCAAAACAGTCAAACTTTAAAAATCTTCTTACTATCAGAAGCACTGGGAAACAAATGGTGAGCATGATTATGGATGCATTTGGGTCCTTTATAAAAATTGTGAATTGCATGTCCCTGAACCTCATGGTTTGGCCTTGGGATGGGGGCCTAAAGAATTTAAGTTAAACTTCTTCATGCTCACAATTTGTTTCTGAGTGCTTCTTTTAATAAAAAGGAAGCACTCAGAAACAAATTGTGAATATGACTATTGACACCTTTTTTTTTATAAAATTTATGAATTTCATGCCCCTGGGTCCCACAACAATCAAATTCAAGGTAAACTTTAAAAAATCTTCATCTTGTTATAAGTAGCACTGGGAAACAATTGGTGAGCATGATTATTGACATCTATTGGTCGTTTATAAAAAATGAATTTCATGTCTCTGGGTTTCATGGTTTGGCCTACTTTGCTAAATCTATATAAGAAAAAATGACAAAAAACGTCATTTCTGATGCTGATGTCTGTATTTACTCATTTGAACTATTTTTGGTGCGATTTGTTGTTGCTGACATGATGGTTAATGCTTATGTTTTATTGAGTGGCCCTCCCCACTGTGACCTTAGGCATGGGCCAAAACAGTCAAATTTAAGGTAAACTTTATAAACTTCTTATTATTGGAAGCACTGGAAAACAAATTGTTTAAGCACAATAAATGAGGTCTATGAATCCATCACAAAAAATGTAAATTCCATGCCCCTGGGTCTGACTGTTTGACTCTTGTGGTGGGTACTACTTTACTAAATCTATATAAAAGAAAACGATGTGATTTGTTGATGCAGATATGATATTCAAAATCCATGTTTGGATTTTGCTGCTTCCCAAAGGAAAAAGTTGGAAAATAGATTCATATAGCTTTATGTCATTAAGGATGATCAGGTGACTGTTAAGGTCCATGGGCCTCTTTTTCTTTTAACAAACATAATTTTTGTATTATGATCTTATGCTTTTCACCTAAAACATTATCATGAAAGTGTATATGTACAAGAAAAATATGCATTTTCCCTACATTTTAAGCCAATTTAGGTAAATCTATCATGTAACAGTGAAGGCATTCTTGTTACCAGACAGTATCTATGCATATTTCTCAGATTGTACCAGACAATGATTAGAATAAATATCTTTATGTAGTCAGAATGTCTTTATAATCAAAATAAAATATTGATGCCAAAAATAGGACAAATATGAGGGAAATGGGCACTTTCCTTAATTTTAACCTCTTTTGAGCCATTCTATAAACAGAATAACATAAAATTAAAAAATAAAATATACTTATTTTAAAAGAATTGATTATATTTGATAACTTTATTGAAAAATATATACCAGGTATTTAAAAGTACATAATGCATTTTACACGGCTGATGTTTAGGCTTTGTGAAACGGGTCCTTCATAAATGGTTTTATTTGACCATCTTTTCAGGAGAAGATTGCGTGATTCTGATGGCATGTCATTTGGTAATGAGGTGTACAGAGTGTCATTTGAACTGGATGACAAAGACAGCATTCCTTTGTTTGGGGCCCGATACAACTTTCACCTGGAAGGGGTGGTAGACTGCCCTGAGTTCCTGGTCTTCTTTCCAGTGTTAGAAAAGTAGGTGATTTTTTTTGTTGTATGCGTTCAGGTTCATATACAAGTACAATATATATTTTCATTCCCGCCAAAAATTTTTTTGGGTGGCATATAGTAATCGTAGTGTCCGTCTGTCCTTCTATCTGGTATTTTGTTTCCGGTCTGTAACTTTGTCATGCAAAGATGGATTTTGTTGATACTTGCTACAAATGATCAACATCACATGACAACATGACGCAAGTAAGACCCATACCCATACCCATACCTCAAAGGTCAAGGTCACACTTTGAGTTTGTTTGACAACACTTTCAGTCTGTTTGAGATTTCGTGTCTGGCCTGTAACTTTGTCATGCATAGATGGATTTTGTTAATACTAACTACAAATGATCAACATAACATGACGATGTGTTGTGCATTACACTTGAATCCTAATTCAAAGGTCAAGGTCACTTTCATTTTGTTTATTGACACTGTTCAATTGAGATTTCGTGTCTGGTCTGAAACTTTGTCACCTATGGATAAATTTCAAAAATACTTGGCTCAATTCATCAGCATGACATTACAACATGTCACGTGTAAGACCCATATGTGTACCTCAAAGGTCAAGGTCACACTTTGAGTTTGTTTGACAACACTTTCAATCTGTGTGAGATTTCTTGTCCGGTCTGTAACTTTGTCATCTATGGATAAATTTTAAAAACACTTGGCTCAGTTGATTAAGTGTCGCATGTAAGACCCAGAACCTTTCCTCAAAGGACAAGGTCACACTTTCAATTAGTTTGATATTGCGTGTCTGGTCTGTGACTTTGTCTTTAACTTGGCTCAATTTATCGAGATGACATGACGATGTGTCATAAGTAAGACCTAGTACCTCAAAGGTCAAGGTCACACTTTGAGTATGTATGACAACACTTTGAATCTGTTTGAGATTTTAAGTCTGACCTTTAACTTTATCATACATGGATGGATTTGAAAAACACTTGATCTGTAACTTACATTTAGGAATTTTAAAATAGCTTGACACAAGTGATCAGCATGTCATGATAATGTTTTACCTGCATTTAACTGTTGAAATACCCAGACCATTATATCAGATGTCAAGGTCAAGGTTACACAGAGGTCAAGGTCATGCTTTAATGTAAAAAAATCATGAAATTGCATGTCTAGTCTGAAACATCAGTCCATTACTCTTGATATTCATGGATACGTTGCTACCTATTTTATCATATATTGTTATTTTTCACAGACCATTTGGGGGGCATGCGACACTTAACAGTGACATTTCTTGTTGTATATATAATGTATATATAACGTAAATAAAAAAAGGCATGTTATCAATAATGCTTTCCCCCATAGCAACAAAAATAGTTTATTTATATAGTATTATATAAGTTACCTGTCAAAAGGTATGTAAAATATTGAAGAAATAATTGTAGAAATGAAATCTGTTAACACCAGTGTAGTTCAAGGTGCTACATAAGAGATGGCAAGAAAAGAATCATAAATAAAAAATACATTTTAAAAAAGGATTGAAATAATTTTTAACCAGGTTTTTCAAAGTTGAAAACCTAGTTATTAGATTGGCGAAGTCGGCGGGCAGGTGGGCGGGCGTATGGGCGGGCGGCGTGAAGTTTTTCGTTCCCGTTCAGTAACTAGAGTATTTTTCATTGGAACTGAACAAAACTTATACAAAGTTTGAACCTGTATAAAATCTAGACCATGTTCGATAACCAGCCAATACGGACCACTATCTTCAGAGTTATGGCCCTTTAATTAGTCTAAAATGCTAAAATTGCCCGTTTCCGCTCAATAACTAGAGTATTCTTTATCAGAACTGGAGCAAACTTACACAAAGTGAGAATCTCTATAAAATCTAGGCCAAGTTCAATAACCAGCCAATTCAGACTATATCTTTAGAGTAATGGCCCTTTAATTTGTCAAAAATGCTAAAATTTACCATTTCTGCTCAATAACTACAGTATTCTTATCTGAACTGAAGCTAACTTACACAAGTGTGTATCTCTATAAAGTCTGAGCCAAGTTCCATAACCAGCCAATTCTGACCATTATCTTTAGAGTTATTGCCCTTTAATTAGGGCTTTTCCAGAATTAAATGTATGGGGGGGTCGGACGGCAGTATAATTAAAATTTTATGCCTGGTTGGTGTTTTCATAAAAAAAATGATGCTTGTGGGGTAATAGTTTATTAAAATTTTATGTGTTGCCAGTACTTACTGTAACTTTGTCTTATGTGGATGGATTTTGAAATAGCTTGACACAAGTGATCAACATGTCATGATGATGTGACTACCTGTAGAAATACCCAGACCTTTACATCAGATGTCAAGGTCAAGGTCACAGTTTAATGTAAAACACATGAAATTGTGTGTCTAGTCTGAAACGTCTTTATTTTCACAAACCATTTGTGGGGTATGTGACACTTACCAGTGACATTTATTGTTACATATAAGAAATGATATATGTATTGAAAACTAAAAATTTCAATTAAAAGTATTTCTTTTTCGTAGTAAATAACTATTTGTCCAGTAAGAGCGTATTTTCCATAAGGGATATTCCTAAAAAAATACAATGGCCACTATAAGCCACTAGAGCATCCTCGGGCCTCTTGTTTAAAGAGGTCTTATGCCATTTTCAACAGGTTGTATGTGTTGGAGGAATATCTTAGTATGAATCTGGGTAGAACCATCAACAATCCTACTGCAAGTTATTGGCAAAGTTTTGACATATTTCTTTTGGACTGAGCTTGGCTTGAACCTATGACCTCAGTATTAGTATAATATGACAGGCAGAGGTATCCTGCTACACTTAAATAATTTGTTTTTAAATAAACGTTTGTTTAGTTTTCTATAAAGTTATTGAAGAGAAAATAAAGTCAGCAATTTCACTACCATTTGTATAATAATGTGCTTTTACTTGTTTTATTTAAGAATGGCAGAAAAACATGGCATGAAGTTGATGTATAAAAAGCCGTTCGCTTCATTCTTCAAAGAATATGTGGAGGACCGTGAACATAAGAATCTCCTTGGAAGGATGCAGGCTTTGGAGGTATTTTTTTTAAAGGAATTAATTTAAGGGAAAGTCATCATCTCTAGGGCTCTAACTAGATCAAAAACTTATGTTCAGGAAGAATTGGAGAAATATTTACCATTTGAAGTTTAAATTTGAATTAAATATCACCACTGTTCAAGATTGGAAAACATTTTAAGGTTTTAAATAAAGGTGAAAGGGTCTATTGGGGCCAGTTAGGGGACTTGGCTTTTTACCTAAGATTACTATTGAAAATAGCAAATTCTCTTTTTCTCTTGATTTAATGTCTGGAGCATTGTTTAGTTATAACAGTGGAGACTGTCCTTTAATTGATTATCCATAAAGGGCAGGTAGGGGCCCAAAAAGGGATAATGTTTTGAATTTCAAAAATCTTTTCAAGAACTGATGAGCAAAATTTGTTCATATTTTGGTATGCATGATCAATATGAGTAGGGCCTTAAGATTGTTCAGGTATAGGGGATTGGGGCCCAGTTAAGTTGATTTTTACATGGCAATGCTTTGGGAAACAGATAACACTCAGTTTCTCATATGCTTTTTTTATCTTTAATAAACGCCCCCACCTTGTAAAATGTTTTTTTTAATGGAAATGATTTTGCCTATATTTTCACTAAAGCATTGTTAGGTGAAGGAGGTTAAGATTTGTAAAAATGACTGGGTTTCTATGTCTTAAGGGGTCAGGAGGGGCCCCAAAAGGGTAAAAATTGGGAATAAGTAAAATTGTTTTCTTAAGAACCGGTATGTCAGATTTGTACATATTTGATATAAATTATCCCTAAGTGTAGGGGTTTGATTGCAGATAAAATTTAGGGGCTAAAATATATAGGGGCCCTGTAAGGGGACTTAGAATTTTACATAGGGATACTGTGGGAAAACAGAAAATTATTTTTTTTCCATTTATTTTGAAACCACTATGCCAGTTAAACTGAAACTTCACATGGATGTTTCTACTGCATAGGAGACTATACAAAAGATTTATTTTTTCTATCTAAAATTCAAGATGGCCGATGTTTCTATTGCATAGTAGAATTTCAAAAAGTGCTATGGCCACTATGAGTCAGTAGAGCGTCCTCAGGCCCTCTTGGGCCTCTTGTTAACTCTAGGGACACCATTTGAACAAATCTAACAAAACTATAGTTGGTCATGACAGGGCTCAAACTAGAGGGCGACGTGGGCGACAAAGTCGTTTTTTTCTCCGTCACTTCGTTTTTTTTTTTGGTCACGGCGAAGTTTTAAGTCGCCTTAAAATTAGCAACATCGCTTTTTTTCTGGATGCTAGCGAAGTGCAGATTACAACTATAACCAATATTTGGTATATTCTCTAATCCGTGCATAAGTGTCGCCACACATGTGAGAATGCAAATTGCAATATTCGGTTACTTCTGATCCAAATATCCCCAGGCAATTTTCGGCATTTATGTTTACACCCCGTGCCAACATCTTATAGGTTGCTAGGCAACGCAATCGTTTGGCTGACCAAGATCAAGGTTTCCCTTGTATAGAGTTAAAACATCCAGCGTCTAATTGAAACCGATCTTTTTTTTTCAACTGTCAATCAAAGTTTTCCATGAACAAAGTAACTTTCCACGTATGACGTAATCATCCTTTGTGTTTGTGAGATGCATAGTTGATTGAAAGAGTGTAATTCAATTCTGAATTATACGTTTAAAATGAATAATTTGCGCGTTTGATTTTTAGAAATTACCGATGATTAAAGAGGTATTGATAATTATGTTGCCGCTAACTGTCGTCTATAAATATGTTCGAGTCGAAATAAACAAATTGAACTGAATCGATTATAACAACTGTTAATTCGGTGTCTGTGAGTGATGTAAAGAATTCACATAAAAAAAATTGTTTTGTTACTCAATTTGTTTGTTTAAATCAGCTGGTTTAATTACTCTTAATATTTGTGATCCGACCTATAACTACAAAGTTTGACTTCTAAAAAGCCTTGAAATATTGGAAACAACAGAAAGTACGAAATATTTAAAAATGAGAATTAAAAAGGTCAAGTAGGAAACAGTTAGTTTAAGCAGTGTGTAGACTGCAGCGGGGATAGCATGTAACACAGCATCTGAAATTTAAAAAATGTGTGTTTAATGTATGTTTCATGAACTTATGATTATGTTTTGCATTTTAATAAAAAAGTGTTTATTTGGTAAAAAATAAAAATGATATGTGAACAGAGAAATATCTTTTTGATTACTCTTTCGGAGATAAAGTTATAGATAAATAGCATTTATCTTCAGCTTTTACCAGGTACTAGTGTTCCATGTTCTTTGCAAAAAAAAAATTAAACAATAATGAGTGGCATGAAGAATACAACTACCATGAAAAAGTAAATTGTAAGTTCATTTAGCTGTATCTTTATTCAGAAAGTTAAACTCCCTGTTCTTTAAGAATATATCACACAAAAACTCGTTCCTTAATTACAACATCAGATAAAAGACAAGAAGGCAGTCAACCAATACATTTGATATAAATCAAAAACAATATAAAACATTATAAAAACAATATAAAACAAAAAAACACATAATAACATAGCATTAATTTTAATGAAACTAAGTTTTCGTGTAACCGCGTGACGAAATTTACCACTTCTCCCTATTTTTTCTCCACTTCTCCTTTTTTTTGGATGAAGGAGAAGTCACTTCTCCCTAAAATTCAGACCCAGTTTGAGCCCTGTCATGATTACTACATAAACATTTTGAAAATCTGTTTGGCTGTTCATGAGAAGAAGATTTTTTAAGTTTTGGGACTATTTTTAGTAATGGTGGCCATCTTGAATTTCAGATCGAAAAAAAAAAAAAAATCTTCTGTATAGTCTCCTATGCAATAGAAACACCCATGTGAAGTTTCAGTTTAATTGGCCTAGTGGTTTCAGAGAAAGTGCTGCTAACAGATGACGGACGACAGGCAACGCGCCATCGCATAAGCACTTCTGGCCTTTGGCCAGTAGAGCTAAAAACTGCTCAACTCATTTTACCTAAACTTGCTAAGGAGTATTAGTATGAAGTCTAGTTCTGTACACCATGGTGGTATTTTGGTCCATTGACTTTTGGCAGAGTCAATTATTTTTAGCTTGACTATTTATAAAATAGGGGGCTATTGTACTCACCCTGGCATCGGCGTTGGTTTTTCGGTTAAAAGTTTTTTATCAGGTAAAATATCTATGGAACCACTCAATGGATATGAATGAAACTTCATATGTGTGTTCAGCATCATCAGTGGAACACACAGAGACAAGAACCACAACTCTTGGTTGCATTTTGGTGGAGTAATGGACCTTTTGGACTTAATTTTCCGGGTTAAAGTTTTTTTATCAGGTAAGATATGTATGCAACCACTAATTTGATTTTAATGAAACTTCACATGTGTGTTCAGCTTCATCAACAGAAAAAACAGAGACAAGAACCATAACTCTGGGTTACATTTTGACAGAATTATTAACCTTTTAGACTTGAAACATTTGGTTAAAAGTTTTTAGCAGTTTAAAGTTTTTGAGCAGGTACATATTACATCAACCTATCATCACATATGAACGAAACTTCATATGTGTGTTCAGCATCATCACCTTAACACACAGAGACAAGAACCATAACTCTTGGTTACATTTTGACAGAATTATTAACCTTTTAGACTTGAAACATTTGGTTAAAAGTTTTTTAGCAGGTTAGAGGTTTTTAGCAGGTACATAATTATTTTATCAACCTATCATTGGACATGAATAAAACTTCTCATGTGTGTTCAGCATCATCTAGAAACTCAGAGAGACAAGAACCATAACGCTTGATTGCAATTTGGCAGAATTATTGCCCTTTTAGATGTAGACATTTTGTTCGAGCTTTTTAGCAGGTTAAAATTTGTAGTACAAGACCTTCAGCTGACCTTCAGCTTAGATGTTTTACAAATAAGGTTGTGACCCTTTCTTAAATATGTTCAAAATCTTAACCCTAGAAGCAAATTTGCCCACCCTAAGGGATTATATTGTTATTATATATTGTATGTATGGAAAAGTTAAGAAATATTTTTCTACCAAAATTAAAGGTAAAATTACTCGCTCTGACAGATATAATTATTCAGTTCCTTTTTCTTTTTTTAAAAAAAAAAAAATAATTTATTTGTTTTTTTCCAGTTTTTTTTTTTTCATTTTCGTGAAAGAGTATCCAGCTGTGTATGCTGGTACAAGATAATTACAACTATAGATCCATTTTCATGAACTGGTACCAATATATTGCCATATGATGTGAAGTTAGTGCATATAATATTGTATATGTAAAACATTGAAACAATGTAGAATGTGAAAGGGTATACAGCTGCGAAAAACTGTGCATGCTGGTACAAGATTATTTCAACTATAGATCCTTTTCATGAACTGGTACCAATATATATTGCCTTATGATGTGCATATATTCCAACAACTGAGAATGTTGAAGGATAACTGTATGTGTTAATACAAGACTAGATCCATTTACAAGAACTGGTATATTACCATGATTTGAAGGTAGTGCATATATCGCATAATTATGTAAACATTGATAAACTATTCTTGAAACAGAAGATCATCTCAACTATGGCTTACACTATATTTTAAATTCTTGCTGGAATTATTTCAGGTATTGTTTAATTAACGGTAGTATTTCTTGATATGCTTGATCATTTTATATTATTCTAGTCATGCAATTTTAGTATTTAGGGTTATTATACATACATGGTGTACCTTACGTTAGGTATTGGCACATCTATTGGGTTATTTGTCAGCAATGGTTAATGAATATATAAAGCAATTTTAAATTTGAAAAACAAATGTAACAAATGACAAATGCTGAATTATATAATGGCAATATGAGCCATCCATTCACTTTATTGTTTTCAAAAATACAAAAGTGTTGATTATGAAAATAAATACATGTATTTATTTTTAACAGACAAGCAGTAATTATAGCTTAATTTTACCACCTCTGAGTTTTTAATTGTCTTCCATTTGGTACTTATTTTATGAAAAAGATGTTGTTTTAGAAAAGCATTGAAATAGTCGAACGCACTGTTCCTCCGACAACTCATGTTAATTATAAATCTTGTTAAATCTTTTGGCCAAATTTACTTGGGAGTATCGGTGTGTCATTTGGAACAATACTACTTTTGGGTTCAGCAGTTTACTCACTTTGGAGCCCAATATAAACTGTTGTTAAATGTATCCAAATATTTTGGCATATAACACAGTACAGTGGTTATACATTATTTTATAATATTTGTTTATGGGAGATACCTTGTATTATTGTTCGAACATACCTGGCCTCATTATTGCATACTTACTGGCCTTGGGCACCTGCCCAAGCATCTTTTTTTAGGAGAGGAAATCTATAAGCTTGTCTTTCATTCCAATCCTTTTGACAAAATTGTTTGTAAATATGTAATCTTGTAAGATATTCAAAATAAAATATGTTTAAACCAAGCATCAGACATTATGGAGCAATCCTTGAGCCAGACACTTCTTCATTTTCTCATGAGTTGTATATAGCATTGTTTTAAAGATTGATTGATTGATTGAATATTTAGCGTCATTTTTATGCCACCGAGGGCTAACAGACGATCAGTTAACCTAACCACTGTTTCCTGGGATTAACCAGTACTCGAGCACACCCCATCTCCCTAAGTAACTGATAACTTTCCCACTTGAATCAGTGGTGAGAGACGAATGATAATTAGACACAATGTCGTATATCAATCATCACGGAGACTGTTGCCGGGCGGGGGATTCGAACTCACGACCCCTGGATTGATAGTCAGACGCGTAACCGACTGAGCTAATCGGGCCCGGCTTGTTTTAAAGAATTTATGCTTAAAGGTCATCTATTATTCATTCAGACATACCCACCAGAAGAAGGAGGCAAATTGATGGGCTTGGCAGACAGTGATTACAAGCAGGCTAAGTTATTCCTTGAGGAACTGAAGAGGTCAGAATCTGAAGAAGACCAGCAGCATAGACGCAGACCTTTGTCTATAGTAAGTACTATCACGGTGTAATATTGTCATTAGAAAGAAAATTCCCAAACCATTTACATAAAATAAAAACTGACATTGTCACACCTAATTTTACCAAACCATTGTAGGTATAAAGTACTGATACAGAAATCATTGTGGAATTGACACCCAAAACATTGTATGAAATATGTTCATGTACTATAAAACCATTCCAAATCTGTTGTTGACGTTCACATTAACTCCTGTTAAAAATATGTCTGTATAGTCATTGCAGTGATACTTGTTTTATGGTTAAGAATGTGTCTGTATAGTCTTGCAGTGATACTTGTTTATAAAATCAGGTATATAAAATTTAATGATTATAGTGATAGCTGTTGGCCATACAGACTAATTAGGACAGTTCTTAATTCACTTTTCATTACAGGTTATCAAACTCATTTAAACGAATTCTGTTCAGAAAAATAAAAGTTAGTCATAAGGCCATTATAAATCAATTGCAAGATTATCATCCAAATTTTTATTTTTTATGTTTTTAATTTCAGAGCGGCAACAAAATAGACTGTATCTGGATTAATGGACAGTTGCTTGTTTAATCTTACAATGTTATGTATTTGTATTTTACAGGGAACTCTGTCAAAGGCAGAATGGGAGTCTGTCAGTATGTATTAATCTTGGTATTTGCATTTCAATGTAAAATTTAAAAACAATTGTGACAGAAGTTTATTGACGTTTTAAGTCTAGTAATATAAAGAAGAGATATCTTAGTTGATTTAGTTGAACAGACCCAACAATATCTCACAGAATATTAGATGTCTTTTATTGGACAAGTATTACTTTTTTTGGAATAGGGCACCTTAACTAAGTTCTTATCTCTGTTTTTTGTCATTTTCTCTTATATAGATTTAGTAAAGTGGGCCTCACCTCCAGGGCCAAACTGCGATACCCAGGGACATGCAGTTCACAATTTTTATAATTGAACCATATATGTCCATAATCGTGCTCACCATTTGTTTGCCAGTGCTTCCTATAGTTAGAAGAAGATTTTCAAAGTTTAGCTTAAATTTGACTGTTTTGGCACTGCCCCCAAGGCCCAAGGGGAATGTAAATTGTCTACAACACACGATAACGGACAAAAGCGATTGCAAATGGTCTATTGAGACAAAGTCTCAGGTGACCTAAAAATTGACATTACCATACTTTCACACTTTGCAACATATTCATGGCAGTAAATAATTAGGGTCTTCACTCAGTTGCTGTGGTCTTGTTTTTAGTTACTTGGCTCTTAAGTAATTTATCCCAACTCATAGTCTCGTATCAATATGTCCAACTCAGTAGGTCTTATATTATTTTGTTATTTTATGTTTTATTTACAGCCATCTATTGTGTGTTCATGTTTCAAAAAGTTCGAGACATGGAAACAGGTGAAAATTGGACATGTTCAACATCAGAAGATGGATCCAGAAAACGTCCAGCCCAGGAAACTGTCGAGACAGATTCCCCAAAAGTTCTCAAATACTCCTAGCACTTGATTATCTGGAATGTCTGGAAGAGTCTCAATATAATGACACTGCCATGCCCATAGTCAAGATGGAGGTGCAGTAAGCCTCTTTTTAGGGCAAATATTTTATCACATGCTATGTTTATTGTGCCATGCTATGACATGTGAAAGAATCAGATAGTTTAGCATGCATGTCATTGTGTGATAAATGAAATACTCATATGATGGATGGTATATTTCAGTTAATACTAAGTAATTTATACTAAATTATGTAAAAAATTGGTGCTTATATATCACATAAAAAATGAATATCTTTTGAGACATGTATTAAATTGCACATAAAGTTGATTGAGGGGCTGAACAAGAAATGCAGATGTTGGTAAATTAACAAACAGGGGGCAGAAGAAGCAAAACATATTGAGGGAGAATGTTTTGCTGGAACTGTTAATTTTTAATACAAATATGGTTGGTCAGAGACAGAGGAAACAAATATATATTGTGGAAGATGAACCATTTGTATTATCAAGTGGCCAAAAAAATCGCATTTTGCTCTGTTGAATAAGTCGTAGTAGAAGTGGTGCAATTTACAAAAATAATGCTGTTGCACTTATTACAAAAAGATTTGCGTGGTCATTTGGTAGCATCGATGTTTCATCTCTATACAGCGATGGCAATTGCCTTTGTTTCGTGATGTTAAGAAAGTTGTCTGCAAATGTAACCTGAAGCGGCACTTCTCAGAGTTTTTACACCACTTCATACCATTATGTCACATGGGTTTGCTACTGTGAGCATGTTAAGTGCCTGGAACTTGGGGTAAGTATGCATCCTTATACTCGTGAGGCAGTGTGTAACATACCAGGCTCCTAAGTTCAAAGTCAAGATTGTATGTAGGGTGAAAAGGCACTTTGCGTTAAAGTTTTGATGCAAGTTGTTCATAAAAGTGTATAGCTTGCAGTTATATCATTGGAACTTGGTATACGTGTACATGCTTACACTGTAAGGCAGTTGTGCAACATATTGAGCTACCTAACTTGAAAGTCAAGGTCATATTGCAGGATGAAATGGTTACATATGCCGTAAACTTTGCGTTTAAGTTTTGGTGCAAGTTGTTCATAAGTGTGCTTGCAGTTATATCATTGGAACTTGGTAAAAGTACATATTTGGTTTAAACAGATTTATTTGCTATCAACATGTTACATATATTCAATATTCAGCGATACATAACAACAATTTTTAGCTTGTATAAAGTATCTTTTCTGACATGCTTATACTCTGAGGCAGTATGTAATATATTGGGCTCCTTACTTGAAAGTCAAGGTCATATTGCTGGGTGAAACGGTTACATATACCATAAACTTTGCATTAAAGTTTTGGTGCAAGTTGTTCATAAGTTTGCTAGTATTTATATCATTGGAACTTGGTATAAGTGTACATGCTTATACTCCGAGGCAGTATATTGCACTTCTAAATTCAAGGTCATATTGCAAAGTGAAAAAGTTCTTGATATATTTTGGTGTATAGAAAAAGGAGAAGTTGAGCTTATATTTCTATGTTAAGTTTATATGCAAGTTGCATACATAGACATTACTTTACTTTTGTATTACAATTCTTATGTCTATTAATTTGGCTTTATACATTTTTTTTTGTTAATGTGCATCATATAGAACATAAATTTTTCACTTTGGAGCCCAAAACTGTCGTGGTATATCTATATGAACTGTTGTATCTAGATTGCTATAATTTGGCATAGAACAATGTACAATAGGTATTTGTTTTAAATATGGAAAATACCTTGTCTTGTTTTAATATGCCTGGCCCCATTGTCCCATGCCTACTTGACCTACCATTTTCTTATTTTGTTTTGTATTAATTTAGAATACTTTATTACCATGCTACCCTTACACATCCCTCTCTCTAGAACATTTATTAGTGTTACAGAAATACCATCATTTCTACTAAATTTTGGTTGCATTTACTACATGTATATGAACATATGATTATGTCTGCTTATACTTGTGTGGGTTTGTAGTTAATATTGATAACGTTGTGTATAGAGAGTAATCCTAGCATGGCTTCATTTCTGCTTTGACAAAATAGCAATATTGATTATGTTCTTGCCATCAGTTGTGTCACACCCAGGGCCACTAAAATAGGTTGATATTTCAATTGTTTGAACAGCGTTACTATGAAACATTAGGATGTTTAATTGGTAAAACAAATGAATTGTATTTTATTTACTGTGCATCTTCACTTGTATTACATGGAAATTATGCTGGCATACATCCCAAATAAAGAATATTGTATTAAAAACCATGTTTTGTTAAACAGTTTTGTTGCATATTTATTGATACAAAACCAATCACTATTAAAATCAATTTACTATTTTTATCCACTCACCTTCTCAAATATTATTGTGAAGAAGTTCATCTGTCTGTCACAAAATTTTGTAATTGCAGCTTCTGCATTACAATCCCACCACCGAATGCGCAGGAGGGGGATTGGAGCATTAGTCTTGTTTCTGCACAAACCTCAAACTTTTAACTTTACAGTGAATTAAGAAATGAAGACAATGTGTTTAAGACAATGTATTCCAAACAACTCGCACCATCCTAAGGTCAAGGTTGCTGCAGGATCAAACATCGATTGGCTATATTTTCCATTTTGGGCAGTAAATTTAAAGTGGATAGTTGGGTTTTAAAAATGTTACTGGAATGTTAAGCAAATAATTAAAGGACTAAAGGTCCCAAGAGTCACCATTTGTTTGTTTGTTTGAATATTTATTCATCTTTATGCCATCTAGGGCTAACAGACGATCAGTTAACCTAACTGCTCTTTCCTGGGATCCAGGAAGGTTAAACAGTTCTCAACAAGTAACTGATAACTTTCCCACTTGAATCAGCTGTGAGAGACTAGTGAACATGAGACATGTCATTTATCAATCCTCATGGAGACTGGCTGGATTGGGATTCAAACTCATGAATCATGGTTTGATAATGATGCGCTTGCCACGGGAAAATACTCATATTAACCAATTATGAAGCAATTCTTGTTTGAAAGCTGTAGCTAGTTCAAATAAGAGGCCCAAGAGGACATGAATCATTCTACTTGCAACAGATGCTACATGTCAAATATCTAAGGTCTAGGCCTTAAACTTTCAGAGAAAATGATCTTTGGAAGGCGTGCGTAGCGGGATGACGCTGCCCATAATATAATTTTGTTCTATAACTTTGTTATACAGATACTGTTGATGGCAATTCTTCCGACCGATTTTTGTTCTATCAAATGGAGAGCAAAACACTTCATATATGTGTTAGTCAAAGCATACCGTTTCCACTAAAATGACATGTAATTCAAACTACTGTGCATTAATATAGCAACGGTAAAAATAGTACCCCCCCCCTCCTTCAGTGTCCCAAGTGACAATAAATATATTTTGGCCACCATTTTTTTTTGTGTGTGAAATGCACGGAAAAATTGAAATTGTGCTCTCAATACCATGGTTTCAGATTGACATTTGATTTGGAATTATTTATATTAATAAAAGAAAGGCTGGAATACTTTAAAAAGGTAGTATACTTTCTTTGTTTATTCAAAATATCTATCGATTTGAACTAGCGCAGACAAATAATTGTTTTTTCCGTGTTTGTTTTTTTATGAAAATAAGTGGGTTATTATGGACGTTTACGCTTTTTTTATTTTTTCATACATGTACTATAAAAATGAGAACTTCTAGTATGCCTGCCACATTTAAAGTATTATCTATAACGACGAAAAACATACAAAATATAAGATTTTTTTAACACCACTTCGATTTTTTGTGGTGGTGTTGAAGTCAGCAACTTATATGGAGGTCATCTCAGAAGTGGAGGGAGGCAACCCATGTTATATTAGTATGTTGTTTGTTCATTTTTAGCTCTACTGGCCAAAGGCCAGAAGTGCTTATGCGATGATGTGTTGTCTGTCGTCCGTCGTCTGTCAGCAGCACTTTCTCTGGAACCACTAGGCCAATTAAACTGAAACTTCACATGCAAGTTTCTGTTGCATAGGAGACTATACAGAAGATTTTTTTTTTTTCGATCTGAAATTCAAGATGGCCACCGTTACTAAAAATAGTCCAAAACTTAAAAAATCTTCTCATGAACGGCCCAACAGATTTTCAAAATGTTTATGCAGTTATGATGACCAACTATAGTATTGTTAGATTTGTTCAAATGGTGTCCCTAGTGTTAAATATGACCCCGCCCCGACGGTTCAATTAGGGGACACGTCATTATAATATTTTTTTTTTTTTTTTTAAAAATGGAAATGATTTTGCCTATATCATCACATAAGCATTGTTTGGTGAAGGAGGTTCAGATTTGTAAAAATAAATGGGTTCCACTGTCTTAAGGGGTCAGGAGGGGTGCCAAAAGGGTAAAAATTGGGAATTACTAAGTCGTTTTCTTGAGAACCGGTATGTCAGATTTGTTCATATTTGGCATAAATTATCCCTATGTGTAGGGGTTTGATTGCAGATAAGAATTTAGGGGCTAAAATTTATAGGGGCCCTGTAAGGGGACTTAGAATTTTACATAGGGATACTATGGGAAAACAGAAAATTCTCTTTTTCTTTCATTTATTCTGAAACCACTAGGCCATTTAAAATGATACTTCACATGCATATTTCTGTTGCATAGGAGACTATACAGAAGATTTTTTTTTTCGATCTAAAATTCAAGATGGCCGCCGTTACTAAAAATAGTCCAAAACTTAAAAAATCTTCTTCTCATGAACGGCCCAACAGATTTTCAAAATGTTTATGTAGTAATGATGACCAACTATAGTATTGTTAGATTTGTTCAAATGGTGTTAATAGGGTTAAATATGACCCCGCCCCAACGGTTCAATTAGGGGACACATGTCACTATAATATATATTTTTTTTTTTTTAGAAATGGAAATGATTTTGCCTATATCTTCACAGAAGCATTGTTTGGTACAGGAGGTTCAGATTTGTAAAAATGAAAGGGTTCCACTGTCTTAAGGGGTCAGAATTATACATATGGGATACCATGGGAATACAGAAAATTCTCTTTTTCTTTCATCTTTTCTGAAACCACTAGGCCAATTAAAATGATACTTCACATGCATGTTTCTGTTGCATAGGAGACAATACAGAATTTTTTTTTTTCGATCTGAAATTCAAGATGGCCACCGTTACTAAAAATAGTCCAAAACTTAAAATCTTCTTCTCATAAATGGCCCAATATATTTTCAAAATGTTTATGTAGTAATGATGACCAACTATAGTATTGTTAGATTTGTTCAAATGGTGTCCCTAGGGTTAAAATTGACCCCGCCCCGAGGGTTCATGAGTCAGTAGAGCGTCCTCAGGCCCTCTTGGGCCTCTTGTTTTCTATCTAGTTAGCAACCAAGCTGTGCAACTTTCCCATGGGCCAAAACAGCTTCTAAAAATAGCAGGTTCCAAAATGTTTAGAAATAAACAATTTAGGAAATAGTCTGGTACTGTACTCCTTAAAGAAACCAACATTGTTATCTCCCCTTGATCATGGTGGCGCTGATTTAGAACAAATGTTTCTGTAAAGAATTCAAGATAGATCGATTTATGTATATTATCAGTGCTTCTTTTTGGTAATTTTATGAATATTTCGTACATTTACAATAATTGGAACTGAATGCATGTAAATGATTTTCTGTAAAAGTGCAAATATTGATCATATAATTTATTGTGTGTATGATGAGTATATATGGTGAAAAAGTGGGTGGTTTTGATTTTTCAGTTTCATAGTATCATTTTCTAAATCACTATGATCATGTGTTTGATAGGTCGTTCATAAATGTGTTGGTTTATTATATCAAAAAGGCATACAACAAGAGGGCCAAGATGGCCCTATATCGCTCACCTGACTGACCTTGAGTCACCCAACATAAGTAGATTATATAATATACTGTGCATGTACGCTAAAAATTACAGAAAGACGAGATAGGCAAGTAGTTAGAATTTTTATTTGTTTTGAAGATGTAACAGATGCGTAGAAGAGTTCAAACTTGGTAGAGGTTCACCCATGGTAAATGTCAGTGAAATTACATCAAAATCAGGTCAGTAGAAGGCTTCTGAATTTTTTACTATAGATGCTAAGTCTTCGAACTAAGATAAAAATCCAGTTCCAGCACAAAACTAACCTGTTATGTTTGAGAACGGTTTCAAACTAAAGCATCAGACTAAACTATTGTGCATGAAACAATCCTCAGTTCCAGCACAATAAATATTCCTATGAGTTTCAAACACAAGCCTTCCCAAAGTATATCACTTGAAAGAATCTTTGTTGCAGTGCACTCTCCCCCAAAAACAATTAAGCTCCTCCTCCAAGATTTCAAGTACAGTTTGACACTGAAAATCTCAAACAGACTTCTTGCTGTGATGAAACTAGCTAAAAATATGGTATTGCTTTATTATGATGCAGTAAACCATTCCTGTCTGAACAATAAAAACTCTTGACTTTTATATTAGAATAACACCTACTTTAAAATGGTTAATGATATTTGAATAATATTCAATATTGATTATAATTGTATCATTCATCGTTTTATGATTAATTGTCTTTTAAAACTATTATCTAGTATAATATTGTATAATAATAGCAAAGAAAAAGTTTATTTAAAGAGTTTATTACCTCTTCTTATAATAATTGCTATATACAGACAAAACAGGGGGAGTAATTTGACATCAAAACTAACTCACCCCCTGGCTGCAATGATTTTTGACGAATCAAGATGGCTTGAACAAACTTGGTAGAGAGTCACCCAAGGAACATTTCTGTGAAATTATTTTAAAATCGAGCCAGTAGTTTCTGACAAGAAGATTTTTTAAGTTTTTACTATAACTTATATAGTAAACTAACCCCACCCCCTGGCCGCCATGTTTTTTGACGAATCAAGATGGCTTGAACAACTTGGTAGAGGGTCACCCAAGGAAAATTTCTGTGAAATTCACTCAAGGAACATTTCTGTGAAATTATTTCAAAATTGGCCCAGTGGTTTCAGAGGAGAAGTTGTTAAAAGCTAAAAGTTAACGACAGATGACGAACACCAGGCGATCACAAAAGCTCACCTGTGAGCCTTTGGCTCAGGTGAGCTAATAAAAAAAGAATCAAAACTGTACACAGTTATGACATCATCAACTAAAAAATTAGAAAATATCCATATATTTGAATTCAAAATTTCTTTTATCTGTCTTTAGATCTGTATGAGCTAATTGATAAATTTGTATATTATAATCTGACAAGATTTTAAAGAAAGACAATGTGAATGGCAAAACTGAATTAGCGAGTCTTCCCTCCAGCAATTCAGGCCTTTGATTAATATTTTACTTAAAATGTACTTATAAGCCCTGTGGCGGGGGTATTTGTGGTCAAATCATGCTGGTTCAAGAACTTATCTGAGATCTTGTGGTTGTATAACTGCTGTGCAAGTCTGGTTAAGATTCAATGAAAAATGAAGATGCTATCGTGTCTACAACATTTTCCCTATATATATATATATATATATATATATATATATATATATATATGCAAAACAGCGACCCCTGTGTTGGCCCCAAATTTTACCCAAGGGACCCCGACTGCAACAACTCTTTTAGGGGACCTCCATGCAGTGCTACATGTAGAATATATAAGGTCTAGGCTTTAAACTTTCAGGGAAATTGTTTTTTGAAGTTTCTCTAAAAATGTGCTTATAAGCCCTGTGGTGGGGGCATTTGTGATTGAATAACACTGGTTCAAGAACTCGTCTGAGATCTTGTGGTTATTACTGCTGTGGAAGTTTTGGTTGTGAAGATCAAACATAATTTGGCTATATTTTTACTTTCTGACAAACTGCTGTGAATGGTCCAATTTTAAAATGATTTTATAGGAATGTCGAGCACATGAAGACGGTGTTGTGTTCAACTCGCATCATTGTAAACTAAAGGCAAGGTAACTGTGGAGGTTGAGGGTTATATGGTTGTATTTTCTCTTGTTATATTTTAAAAAATATTAGGCACATGAAGACAAAATTTATATGATGACGTCGAACACGATTGGTTGTAACATGATTGTAACTAACATGATCGGATAAAAGTTTAAGGATATACATACCCGTATAGTATATTTCATTTGAAAGCATCTCACTAGAGAGCAGTTAACATAATAATGTGATAGGTAATGTATTTAACAATGTGGTTTATCATGTTAAATGATATAAAAAGCTTATTATGCTGCATTAAGTGTGAATTGTGATCAATATGTTTGTTAGGGTTGATGTTGTTCTCTTGTCTGGAAGTATAGATAGGAGAGCTTCAACATAGTTTAAATCATTTATTTTTTTTTTTCTGCAAAATGATTTATCATTTAGATACATGTTCTACATGATTTGCACTGTGCTGCAATGTTACTAAGTAAAATGGGAATTTGTTCCAGTCAGTGGACCAAATATTTACTCAAGATGTATGGTTACACTTCTGTCCTGAATCGGCTGTAGAATCTACCAAATGTTGCAAGCAAATGACAAACAGACTTCATTTTTTGACTGAGTTGATTGAGACTCAAGTTGTGAAAGGCAAGAGATTGCTTTCCCATACTTTGGTTAAAATACTGTACTTTTCAGGAATTATTATTGGATATTTTGGTCGGTAAGTAAATAATGAAATCTTGGCTATGACTATGGAAATCGTAACGATTTAATTGTTTTTCTTTGGAGTATTTATACCCATAATTCTCAAAATAAAGGCTTTTACTTGGTCATTTTTAATGGCCTATTTATACAAATATGAGTCATCTGTAGTTCTGAATATCTCCAGAAATTACAATATAAAAGACGGGGACCAGAAATGTGTAAATAAGACATCGGTGTGATTTTAATATCACTTGATGGATGATCAACTGACAGTCCTTTCAAAGTAACAGAGCAGTTTCACATGTACAATGTTATGATACAAATGAATGTTTCTACAAAGTTAATATCACAGATAATACAAAATATTTGTTTAAATAATCTATGCAATGCAATAAATACAACATAATTTACAATATATACAGCATACACTTGTTTTCTTCTTAACTGATGGCAATCTCAAATGTTTTATTAGAACTTCAGCTTGAGAGTAATAATTTAAAGTAGTCTACAACACTGAACAATAAACAGTTCTGGTAAGTATTTGCCATGTAAGGAGATTTCCCAACACTTGAGGAAATTACATCTTCTTATTTACAATAATCATTGTTTTGAATAATCCTACAGTGACAAACATAAGATCAACTGAATTTAGTACTAATAGTATCCATAGAATTACAAGTTCTTGCGTCACCCACAATTCAGAAAAAACATGGTATCAAATTAATTTAAACATTTGGTATTTTAAAAGTGATGATCATGCACACAAGTTTCATGTTCCATGTCTTTTCTTACAATTTTGTCTACATTAATATTAAAACTTGTAAATATATAATCTTTAAGGTCTTTACAAAATATACAATGATAGTAAATCTAGCTGACTGGCAGTAAAGGTGGTGGCTTTTTTGCTCTACTTTCCATTGCTAGTTTTTGTCGCAGACGTCTAACTTGGTTTAATAATCCTATTTCCTGTTCGTCAAATGCCTTTCTCCTAGAATCCAGTGAAACTGCAAGCAAAAAACAATTAAATGTTAAATTAATCATATGATAGAAAATCCAGGCCTATTGTTTCCATGTAAATTAAATGACAGAGGTCATATAAACTAAACTACAATGTTATGAGAGGTTGTTCTATTTTTAAGAAAAAAGGTTCTGACATCTGAAGATCATTTATTAGCTCATCCGAGCCGAAGGCTCAAGATGAGCAATATTGTGATCACTCTTCGCCTGTCAGTCCGTTAACAATTGCTTTAAATGACTTCTCTGAAACCACTGGACAGATTTTCACAAAATTTTGTGTGAAGCATTCTTACACAAAGCTCTCTCCGGGGGTTTATCAGTACATGTACTTTTTCTTCTTCAAAATTTCAAAAATCTTCTCGGAATGTGCAAGGCTTTGATATTTTGCCTGTAGTATCATCTAATGAGTTTCTATCAAGTTTGGTCAAGCCATGACCCTAGGGTCAAAATTAGCCCCGCCCTGAAAACATGTCAGTTTAACATAGGGAAATTTACATTTGAAAATCTTCTTAAGAATTATCCAATCAAATTCGTTCATATTTGGTATAAATGATCCCTATTGACTAGGAATTAGGGCCCAGTAAAGGGATGTTGATTTTTACATATGTATACTATGGGAAAACATAAAATTCTGCTTTTCTGATCTATTTTAAGTATTATTTCAATTATCTTCATGTCTGCAGCATTACTTAGACATAACAGTTGAGACAGGGTCCTGTAAAGGGGATTTGATATAAATAAGGGGCCAGCAGGGGCCCACAAAAAGATAAAATTGTGAAATTTCAAAAATCTTCTTCTCTGAACTTTGATAATTTACATATAGTATCATCCAATGAGTATGTATGTTTCTTCAAGCCATGACTCTAGGGTCAAAATTGGCCCCACCTCGGGGGCATGTCAGTTTAACATAAAGAAATTTACATTTAAAAATCTTCTCAAGAACTGTCCAATCAAATTTGTTCATATTTGGTATAAATGATCCCTATGGCTAGAAGTTTAAAGTTTATTCAAATAAAGGGGCTAGGATGGGGCCCAGTAAGGGGACTTTGTTTTTTACATAGTAATACTATGGGAAAACGGAAAATTCTGTTTTTCTCACCTATTTTATGCATTATTTCAATTATCTTGAGTTCTGGAACATTGTTAAGTCATAACAGTTGAGACTGTGTCCTTTAAATGGGATTTAATATCCATAAGGATAGCAGGGGCCCCAAAGAGATTAAATTGTGGATTTTAAAAAATCTTCTTGTCAAGAACTGTCCAACCAAATTCATTCATATTTTGTATAAATGATCCCAACGAGCAGGGGTTTCATGTATGTTCAAATGGAGGGCCAGGATCTATTGGGGTCCAGTAAAGAGACTTTGATTTTTACATAGGAATACTATGGAAAAACAGTAAATTCAATTTTTATCAGTTGTTATGGGAATTATTTTCATCATCTTGAGATCTGGTATATTGTTTAGTCATAGCAGCTGAGCCCCGAGACCTTTAAAGGGTGTTCAAAAACTTGTCTTGATACTGCTGCATGAATAATTTAGTATGTAAAGAGTCTGCTTGAAATTAGGGGCAAGGGTAAATTGGAGTCCAGTAGAATGACTTTCACTTTACATGGAAATGCTATGACAAAACAGATAATTCTTATTATTTCATCTACAATTATAACCAGTTCTTCATAGTGACATGTAAAACCAGATGAGCGACTTATGACCCCAAACCCCAGTGTATTTTCATATATTCTAAAGTGGAATGGAATACACAGCCTTTCAACCCTAATAATATGTAAAACAGTAATTATTATCCCACCATCCTTAGTGTAATAGTGTTTAAAATATTATTTGACAAAACTATTTGACAGAACCGTAAAGGTTCATGAACTTATCACCCTACAAAGCTTTCACAGCTCTCTGTCCTTTTTTCTTCCAAGCTGCCAGGTCTAGAAAACAAGAAGACCAAGTGGGGCTGAGGCACCTGCCTAAATAAAAGGTTTGTTTTCAAGGATATTAACATGAAAAAGATGGGTAACATTTCCTCTAAGTTACCCTATGTAAAACTGACCTCTGTAACAACCCAAATTTGACCCCAGGGACCAGCCTTGATGATGCATGTCAAATATTTAAGGTCTAGGTTTTGCACTTTTTGTGAAAAAGATACTTTTAAGTTTCTTATAAAAAGTAATTATCAGACACCAGTGACAGTCCCAAATCTGAAACCACAGGTCTGGTCTTTGTACTTTTACTTTAGACTTTTGTATTTGCAAATTCCCTATAAAAACTTATTTGCCCTTAGAAAGGGCATTAATTTAATGGATACTTAAGGCTGTAAATGGAGGATTACTGAACCTTCTCTGCTAGTTTCAGTCAAATGCCAATGTTGGTTCAAGAGAAGAAGCAAGGACAAGATTTTTAATTCCGAAAATGCAGTCAACCAGAACCAATCATAGAACCAGAACATAAAAAAGGGATATGCATAAATAGACCTCACACTGATCATTCCAAGTATGTTTTGGCTAAATCCGACCAGAGATGTCAGAGGTAATATCCGGACAAGATTTTGTAACAGACAGATGAACAGACGGACAACACAAAAAGAAACAATGTCTCCAAGAGAGGGGAGACATAATAATCAAGTCAAAGTTGTATCACACAGAGTGTTTTATAATTATGTTCTCTCCAAACTTATCAAACAACGCTATGGTCTTACTGGCAGATGCAAGTGACTCCGAATCTGTCGTAGTTTCCAATGATTTCAGTAGCTCCAACCGACTTGTGCCTTCCAGGTATGACTGACCTAGTCTAGATTCTATAATTTATAAAACAATTATCAGCTATAAGTATGTATTGATTGCTCAAACAGCACACATTCATAATCGCTGATTGACTAAGTGTTCTGTTCTGTTGTAGAATCAAATCTACTCTAATGGTCAATCTAAAGAGCCACAGTGCTCTAATAATCACTACGAAACCCAAATGGCACATTGGTGATTAAATGGGCCAAATGGATGCAGCAAGAATCATACCAATGGTCAGCTTATTGTGTTCTCTTCTAATTATAATGTAACTGTACTATTGGAACTGGTTAATATATTTGTGTAACTGAAAAATTTGTTCAGCAAAGTTATAAAAAAAAAAATTCTACTTCACTAAAAGTGAACCAGTTAATGAATTGGTAACATACTGCAGACTGTAAAAATGTGCTAATGAATCAAGTCCCAAAAATCAATCATTTCAAAACAAGTTGCTGAAAAATTATTATTTTAAGGAATAGTTGCAATATGATGACAAAACCAATCACATTGAATTTAGTATTATTATTGTATAATGTTTTTTTTAAGATGGTGCCCATTTTCTCAAGAAGTGTGGTATCAATAAATTGCTATCGGTATGCCCAACCTCTTGAAGTTGTCTGGGACATCTTCTGTCGATTTTTTAAATATTTACTGATATTATTTATAAAACATTACAATTTATAGTGGTCTAATTGAATAAGTGTGTCAAATTTCCTATAACAAATAGTGTCCACAAATTTTATGGACACACCTCTTACAATGGTTGTATCAAATAATATCGATGTGTTTATGAAGTTTATTACTATAATATAAGAAGTCAGAAACACAGAAAACTCTTTAACATAGAACTTTAGGTTCAAAAGCATCATAATTCAACTACTACACGCGCGACATTGTGACCCTTACCATACGGGGCATCTATGGCATCATAATTAAACTACTACACGCGATACATTGTGACACTTACTATACGGGGCATCTGTGGCATCATAATTAAACTACTACACGCCAGACATTGTGACACTTACTACACGGGGCATCTGTGGCATCATAATTAAACTACTACACGCGAGACATTGTGACTCTTACTACACGGGGCATCTATGGCATCATAATTAGACTACTACACGTGAGACATTGTGACACTTAATACACGGGGCATCTATGGCATCATAATTCAACTACTACACGCGAGACATTGTGACCCTTACCATACGGGGCATCTATGGCATCATAATTAAACTACTACACGCGAGACATTGTGACACTTACTATACGGGGCATCTGTGGCATCATAATTAAACTACTTCACACGAGACATCGTGACACTTACTATACGGGGCATCTGTGGCATCATAATTAAACTACTACACGCCAGACATTGTGATACTTACTACACGGGGCATCTGTGGCATCATAATTAAACTACTACACACGAGACATTGTGACACTTACTACACGGGGCATCTATGGCATCATAATTAAACTACTACACGCGAGACATTGTGACACTTACTACACGGGGCATCTGTGGCATCATAATTAAACTACTACACGTGAGACATTGTGACACTTAATACATGGGGCATCTGTGGCATCATAATTAAACTACTACACGCGAGACATTGTGACACTTTCTACACGGGGCATCTGTGGCATCATAATTAAACTACTACACGCGAGACATTGTGACACTTACTACACGGGGCATCTGTGGCGTCATAATTAAACTACTACACTCGAGACATTGTGACACTTACTACACGGGGCATCTATGGCGTCATAATTAAACTACTACACGCGAGACATTGTGACACTTATTATACGGGGCATCTATGGCGTCATAATTAAACTACTACACGCGAGACATTGTGACACTTACTATAAGGGGCATCTATGGCATCATTATTAAACTACTACACGCGCGACATTGTGACCCTTACCATACGGGGCATCTATGGCATCATAATTAAACTACTACACACGAGACATCGTTACACTTACTATATGGGGCATCTATGGCATCATAGTTAAACTACTACACGCGAGACATTGTGACACTTACTATAAGGGGCATCTATGGCATCATAATTAAACTACTACACACGAGACAGAGTGACACTTTCTATAAGGGGCATCTATGGCATCATAATTAAACTACTACACATGAGACATCGTGACACTTACCATACGGGACATCTATGGCATCATAATTAAACTACTACACACGAGACATCGTGACACTTACTATACGGGGCATCTATGGCATCATAATTAAACTACTTCACACAAGACATTGTAACACTTACTATACGGGGCATCTGTGGCATCATAATTAAACTACTACACGCGAGACATTGTGACACTTACTATAAGGGGCATCTATGGCATCATAATTAAACTACTACACGTGAGACATTGTGACACTTACTATACGGGGCATCTGTGGCAACATAATTAAACTACTACACGCGCGACATTGTGACACTTACTATAAGGGGCATCTATGGCATCATAATTAAACTACTACACACGAGACATCGTGACACTTACTACACGGGGCATCTGTGGCATCATAATTCAACTACTACACGCGAGACATTGTGACACTTACTATAAGGGGCATCTATGGCATCATAGTTAAACTACTACACGCGAGACATTGTGACACTTACTATAAGGGGCATCTATGGCATCATAATTAAACTACTACACACGAGACATCGTGACACTTACTATAAGGGGCATCTATGGCATCATAATTAAACTACTACACACGAGACATCGTGACACTTACTATACGGGGCATCTATGGCATCATAATTAAACTACTACACATGAGACATCATGACACTTACTATACGGGGCCTCTATGGCATCATAATTAAACTACTTCACACAAGACATTGTGACACTTACTATACGGGGCCTCTATGGCATCATAATTAAACTACTACACGCGAGACATCGTGACACTTACTATAACGGGCATCTATGGCATCATAATTAAACTACTACACACGAGACATCGTGACATTTACTATACGGGGCATCTATGGCATCATAATTAAACTACTTCACACGAGACATCGTGACACTTACTATAAGGGGCATCTATGGCATCATAATTAAACTACTTCACACGAGACATCGTGACACTTACTATACGGGGCATCTATGGCATCATAATTAAACTACTTCACACAAGACATTGTGACGCTTACTATATGAGGCATCTATGGCATCATAATTAAACTACTTCACACAAGACATTGTGACACTTACTATATGAGGCATCTATGGCATCCTCTGTGAGGTCCCTGCCATGGTCTTGTGCCTGCTCCGCCTCCCTCTCCACAAAGTTGAGTCTCCTTGTGTTTGCCTCCATACCCATTCGATGCTGTACAGCCAACTCCTCTTCACCAACAACATTCTCCATTTCCTTTACATCAATAATAAAAATATTATCAATGATCACAATGCTGTTTTTGCTGAAGATATTTCTACTGATAATTAACAAAATTAATTACGTTTATTCAGTATGGCGGTTTTGCAGAAGAAATATAAATATTTTTTATGGCCTATCAAACACCTCAAAGATAAAACCTAATTGTCCCTAAGAAGGGTAATGTAAGGAATTACAGAACCATGTTACTATCCTCTGATGGTACATTTATCACACACATTCACATGTATCAGTAAAGCTTTCATCCTGATAAGTCATCTAACACTCCAACATATTCACATAAACCCTTCTTTCCTGATAATTCGTCTAACACTCCAACACATTCACATATTCACTTCTATCCTGATAATTCGTCTAACACTCCAACACAATCACATGTTCCCTTCTATCATGATAAATCGTCTAACACTCCAACACATTCACATGTTCCCTTCTATCCTGATAATTCGTCTAACACTCTAACACATTCACATGTACCCTTCTATTCTGATAATTCATCTAACACTCCCAACACATTCACATGTACCCTTCTATCCTGATAATTCATCTAACACTCCCAACACATTCACATGTACCCTTCTATTCTGATAATTCATCTAACACTCCAACACATTCACATGTACCCTTCTATTCTGATAATTCATCTAACACTCCAATACATTCACATGTACCCTTCTATTCTGATAATTCATCTAACACTCCAATAAATTCACATGTACCCTTCTATCCTGATAATTTGTCTAACACACCAACACATTCACATGTACCCTTCTATCCTGATAATTCATCTAACACTCCCAACACATTCACATGTACCCTTCTATTCTGATAATTCATCTAACACTCCAATAAATTCACATGTACCCTTCTATCCTGATAATTCATCTAACACTCCAACACATTCACATGTACCCTTCTATTCTGATAATTCATCTAACACTCCCAACACATTCACATGTACCCTTCTATCCTGATAATTCATCTAACACTCCCAACACATTCACATGTACCCTTCTATCCTGATAATTCATCTAACACTCCAACACATTTACAAGAACCCTTCTAATCTTATAATTTGTCTAACACTCCAACACATTCCCAAGTACCCTTCTATCATAATAATTTATCTAACACTCCAACACATTCACAAGTAATCATCTATTCTGATAATTCATCTAACACTCCAACACATTCACAAGAACCTTCTATCCTGATAATTCTTCTATCACTCCAACACATTCAATTGTACCCTTCTATTCTGATAGTTTGTCTAACACTCCAACACATTCACATGAACCCTTCTATCCTGATAATTAATCTAACACTCCAACACATTCATATGTACCCTTTTATCCTGATAGTTCGTCTAACACTCCAACACATTCATAAGTACACTTCTATCCTGATAATTTATATTACACTCCAACACATTCACATGTACCCTTCTATCATGATAATTCATCTAACACTCCAACAGATTCACATATACCCTTCTATCCTGATAGTTCGTCTAACATTCGAACACATTCAAATGTACCCTTCTATCATGATAATTCATCGTACACTCCCAACACATTCATATGTACCTTTCTATCCTGATAATTCATCTAACACTCAAACACATTCACAAGTACTCTTCTTTCCTGATAGTTCGTCTAACACTCGAACACATTCACATTTACCCTTCTATCATGAAAATTCATCTAACACTCCAACACATTCACAAGTTACATTCTATTCTGATAGTTCGTCTAACACTCCAACACATTCACAAGTACCCTTCTATCATGATAATTCATCTAACACTCCAACACATTCATGTGTACCCTTCTATCCTGATAATTCATCTAACACTCCAACACATTCACAAGTGCCCTTCTATTCTGATAATTCATCTAACACCAACACATTCACATGTTCCCTTTTATCTTGATTATTCGTCTAACACTCCAACACATTCACATGTACCTTTCTATCATGATAATTCGTCTAACACTCCAACACATTCACATGTACCCTTCTATCCTGATAATTCATCTAACACTCCAACACATTTACAAGTACCCTTCTATCCTGATAATTCATCTAACACTCCAACACATTCACTTGTACCCTTCTTTCTTGTTAATTCATCTAACACTCCAACACATTCACATGTACCCTTCTATCCTGATAATTCATCTAACACTCCAACACATTCACAAGTACCCTTCTATCCTGATAATTCATCTAACACTCCAACACATTCACTTGTACCCTTCTTTCTTGTTAATTCATCTAACACTCCAACACATTCACATGTACCCTTCTTTCTTGTTAATTCATCTAACACTCCAACACATTCACATGTACCCTTCTATCCTGATAATTCATCTAACACTCCAAAACATTCACAAGTACCCTTCTATCCTGATAATTCATCTTACACATCAACACATTCACATGTACCTTTCTATTCTGATAATTCATCTAACACTACAACACATTAATTTAACACTCAAACTCATTCACAAGTACCCTTCTATCCTGATAATTCATTTAACACTCCAACACATTCACATGTACCCTTTTATACTGATAATTTGTCTAACACTCCAACAAATTCATTGGTTCCCATCTATCATAACAATTGGTCTAACACTCCAACACATTCACATGTACCTTTCTATCATGATAATTCATCTAACACTCCAACACATTCACATGTTCCCTTTTATCATAACACTCCAACACATTCCCAAGTACCCTTCTATCCTGATAATTCTTCTAACACTCCAACATATTCACATGTACCCTTCTTTCTTGTTAATTCATCTAACACTCCAACACTTCACATGTATCCTTCTATCATAATAATTCATCTAGCACTCCAACACATTCCAAAGTACCCTTCTATCCTGATAATTCATCTAACACTCCAACACATTCACAAGTATCCTTCTATCATAATAATTCATCTAACACTCCAACACATTCCCAAGTACCCTTCTATCCTGATAATTCATCTAACACTCCAACACATTCCCAAGTACCCTCTTTCTTGTTAATTCATCTAACACTCCAACACATTCACATGTACCCTTCTATCCTGATAATTCATCTAACACTCCAAAACTTTCACAAGTACCCTTCTATCCTGATAATTCATCTAACACATCAACACATTCGCATGTACCTTTCTATTCTGATAATTCATCTAACACACCAACACATTAAATTAACACTCCAACACATTCACGAGTACCCTTCTATCCTGATAATTCATCTAACACTCCAACACATTCACATGTACCCTTCTATCCTGATAATTTGTCTAACACTCCAACACATTCACATGTACCTTCTATCCTGATAATTCGTCTTACACTCCAACACATTCACAAGTACCCTTCTATCATAATAATTCATCTAACATTCCAACACATTCACATGTACCCTTCTATCATATTAATTTCTCTAACACTCCAACAAATTCATATGTTCCCATCTATCATAACAATTCGTCTAACACTCCCAACACATTCACATGTACCTTTCTATCATGATAATTCATCTAACACTCCAACATATTCACATGTACCCTTCTATCCTGATAAGTCGTCTAGCACTCCAACACATTCACATGTTCCCTTTTATCATAATAATTCAACTTACATTCCAACACATTCACATGTACCCTTCTATCATGATAATTCCTCTAACACTCCAACATATTCACTTGTTTCCTTGTATCATAATAATTTTTCTAACACTCCAACACATTCACATGTTCCTTTCTATCACAATAATTCGTCTAACACTCCAACACATTCACATGTACCCTTCTATCATGATAATTCTCCTAACACTCCAACATATTCACATGTTCCCTTCTATCATAATAATTCTTCTAACATTCTAACACATTCACATATTCCTTTTCATCATGATAATTCCTCTAACACTCCAACATATTCACATGTTCCCTTCTATCATAATAATTCGTCTAACATTCCAACACATTCACATATTCCCTTTCATCATGATAATTCCTCTAACACTCCAACACATTCACATGTTCCCTTCTATCATAATAATTTATCTCACACTCCAGCACATTCACATGTTCCCTTCTATCATAATAATTCGTCTAACACTCCAACACATTCACATGTACCCTTCTATCATGATAATTTATGTCACACTCCAACACATTCACATGTACCCTTCTATCCTGATAATTCATCTAACACTCCAACAAATTCACATGTACCCTTCTGTCCTGATAATTTGTCTTACAATCCAAACACATTCACATGTTCCCTTCATCCTGATAATTCATCTAACACTCCAACACATTCATATGTACCCTTCTATCATGATAATTCATCTAACACTCCAACACATTCACAAGTTCCCTTCTATCATTATAATTCATCTAACACTCCAACACATTACATATACCCTTTTATTATGATAACTCATCTAACACTCAAACACATTCACATGTACCCTTCTATCATTATAATTTATCTAACACTCCAACACATTCACATGTACCCTTCTATTTTGATAATTCATCTAACATTCCAACACATTCACATGTACCTTCTATCATGATAATTCCTCTAACACTCAACACATTCACAAGTACCCTTCTATCATAATAATTCGTCTAACACCCCAACACATTCACATGTACCCTTCTATCCTGATAATTCGTCTAACACTCTAACACATTCACATGTACCCTTCTATTCTGATAATTCGTCTAACACTCCAACACATTCACATGTACCCTTCTATCCTGATAATTTGTCTAACACTCCAACACATTCACATGTACCCTTCTATTCTGATAATTCATCTAACACTCCCAACACATTCACATGTACCCTTCTATCCTGATAATTCATCTAACACTCCAACACATTTACAAGAACCCTTCTAATCTTATAATTTGTCTAACACTCCAACACATTCCCAAGTACCCTTCTATCATAATAATTTATCTAACACTCCAACACATTCACAAGTAATCATCTATTCTGATAATTCATCTAACACTCCAACACATTCACAAGAACCTTCTATCCTGATAATTCTTCTATCACTCCAACACATTCAATTGTACCCTTCTATTCTGATAGTTTGTCTAACACTCCCGACACATTCACGTGAACCCTTCTATCCTGATAATTAATCTAACACTCCAACACATTCATATGTACCCTTTTATCCTGATAGTTCGTCTAACACTCCAACACATTCATAAGTACACTTCTATCCTGATAATTTATATTACACTCCAACACATTCACATGTACCCTTCTATCATGATAATTCATCTAACACTCCAACAGATTCACATATACCCTTCTATCCTGATAGTTCGTCTAACATTCGAACACATTCAAATGTACCCTTCTATCATGATAATTCATCGTACACTCCCAACACATTCATATGTACCTTTCTATCCTGATAATTCATCTAACACTCAAACACATTCACAAGTACTCTTCTTTCCTGATAGTTCGTCTAACACTCGAACACATTCACATTTACCCTTCTATCATGAAAATTCATCTAACACTCCAACACATTCACAAGTTACATTCTATTCTGATAGTTCGTCTAACACTCCAACACATTCACAAGTACCCTTCTATCATGATAATTCATCTAACACTCCAACACATTCATGTGTACCCTTCTATCCTGATAATTCATCTAACACTCCAACACATTCACAAGTGCCCTTCTATCCTGATAATTCATCTAACACCAACACATTCACATGTTCCCTTTTATCTTGATTATTCGTCTAACACTCCAACACATTCACATGTACCTTTCTATCATGATAATTCGTCTAACACTCCAACACATTCACATGTACCCTTCTATCCTGATAATTCATCTAACACTCCAACACATTTACAAGTACCCTTCTATCCTGATAATTCATCTAACACTCCAACACATTCACTTGTACCCTTCTTTCTTGTTAATTCATCTAACACTCCAACACATTCACATGTACCCTTCTATCCTGATAATTCATCTAACACTCCAACACATTCACAAGTACCCTTCTATCCTGATAATTCATCTAACACTCCAACACATTCACTTGTACCCTTCTTTCTTGTTAATTCATCTAACACTCCAACACATTCACATGTACCCTTCTTTCTTGTTAATTCATCTAACACTCCAACACATTCACATGTACCCTTCTATCCTGATAATTCATCTAACACTCCAAAACATTCACAAGTACCCTTCTATCCTGATAATTCATCTTACACATCAACACATTCACATGTACCTTTCTATTCTGATAATTCATCTAACACTACAACACATTAATTTAACACTCAAACTCATTCACAAGTACCCTTCTATCCTGATAATTCATTTAACACTCCAACACATTCACATGTACCCTTTTATCCTGATAATTTGTCTAACACTCCAACAAATTCATTGGTTCCCATCTATCATAACAATTGGTCTAACACTCCAACACATTCACATGTACCTTTCTATCATGATAATTCATCTAACACTCCAACACATTCACATGTTCCCTTTTATCATAACACTCCAACACATTCCCAAGTACCCTTCTATCCTGATAATTCTTCTAACACTCCAACATATTCACATGTACCCTTCTTTCTTGTTAATTCATCTAACACTCCAACACTTCACATGTATCCTTCTATCATAATAATTCATCTAGCACTCCAACACATTCCAAAGTACCCTTCTATCCTGATAATTCATCTAACACTCCAACACATTCACAAGTATCCTTCTATCATAATAATTCATCTAACACTCCAACACATTCCCAAGTACCCTTCTATCCTGATAATTCATCTAACACTCCAACACATTCCCAAGTACCCTCTTTCTTGTTAATTCATCTAACACTCCAACACATTCACATGTACCCTTCTATCCTGATAATTCATCTAACACTCCAAAACTTTCACAAGTACCCTTCTATCCTGATAATTCATCTAACACATCAACACATTCGCATGTACCTTTCTATTCTGATAATTCATCTAACACACCAACACATTAAATTAACACTCCAACACATTCACGAGTACCCTTCTATCCTGATAATTCATCTAACACTCCAACACATTCACATGTACCCTTCTATCCTGATAATTTGTCTAACACTCCAACACATTCACATGTACCTTCTATCCTGATAATTCGTCTTACACTCCAACACATTCACAAGTACCCTTCTATCATAATAATTCATCTAACATTCCAACACATTCACATGTACCCTTCTATCATATTAATTCCTCTAACACTCCAACAAATTCATATGTTCCCATCTATCATAACAATTCGTCTAACACTCCCAACACATTCACATGTACCTTTCTATCATGATAATTCATCTAACACTCCAACATATTCACATGTACCCTTCTATCCTGATAAGTCGTCTAGCACTCCAACAAATTCACATGTTCCCTTTTATCATAATAATTCAACTTACATTCCAACACATTCACATGTACCCTTCTATCATGATAATTCCTCTAACACTCCAACATATTCACTTGTTTCCTTGTATCATAATAATTTTTCTAACACTCCAACACATTCACATGTTCCTTTCTATCACAATAATTCGTCTAACACTCCAACACATTCACATGTACCCTTCTATCATGATAATTCTTCTAACACTCCAACATATTCACATGTTCCCTTCTATCATAATAATTCGTCTAACATTCTAACACATTCACATATTCCTTTTCATCATGATAATTCCTCTAACACTCCAACATATTCACATGTTCCCTTCTATCATAATAATTCGTCTAACATTCCAACACATTCACATATTCCCTTTCATCATGATAATTCCTCTAACACTCCAACACATTCACATGTTCCCTTCTATCATAATAATTTATCTCACACTCCAACACATTCACATGTTCCCTTCTATCATAATAATTCGTCTAACACTCCAACACATTCACATGTACCCTTCTATCATGATAATTTATGTCACACTCCAACACATTCACATGTACCCTTCTATCCTGATAATTCATCTAACACTCCAACAAATTCACATGTACCCTTCTGTCCTGATAATTTGTCTTACAATCCAAACACATTCACATGTTCCCTTCATCCTGATAATTCATCTAACACTCCAACACATTCATATGTACCCTTCTATCATGATAATTCATCTAACACTCCAACACATTCACAAGTTCCCTTCTATCATTATAATTCATCTAACACTCCAACACATTACATATACCCTTTTATTATGATAACTCATCTAACACTCAAACACATTCACATGTACCCTTCTATCATTATAATTTATCTAACACTCCAACACATTCACATGTACCCTTCTATCTTGATAATTCATCTAACATTCCAACACATTCACATGTACCTTCTATCATGATAATTCCTCTAACACTCAACACATTCACAAGTACCCTTCTATCATAATAATTCGTCTAACACCCCAACACATTCACATGTACCCTTCTATCCTGATAATTCCTCCAACACTTGAACATATTCACATGTTCCCATCTATCATAATAATTCCTCTAACATTCCAACACATTCACATGTTCCCTTTTATCATGATAATTCCTCTAACACCCCAACATGTTCACATGTTCCCTTCTATCCTGATAATTCATCTAACACACCAACACATTCACATGTTCCATTCTATCATAATAATTCGTCTAACACTCCAACACATTCACATGTACCCTTCTATCCTGATAATTCATCTAACACTCCAACAAATTCACATGTACCCTTCTGTCCTGATAATTTGTCTAACACTCCCAACACATTCACATGTTCCCTTCTATCCTGATAATTCATCTAACACTCCAACACATTCACATGTACCCTTCTATCCTGATAATTCATCTAACACTCCAAAACATTCACAAGTTCCCTTCTATCATGATAATTCATCTAACACTCCAACACAATACATATACCCTTCTATTATGATAATTCATCTAACACTCAAACACATTCACATGTACCCTTCTATCATGATAATTTATCTAACACTCCAACACATTCACATGTGCCCTTCTGTCTTGATAATTCATCTAACATTCCAACACATTCACATGTACCTCCTATCATGATAATTCCTCTAACACTCAACACATTCATATGTTCCCTTCTATCATAATAATTCGTCTAACACTCCAACACATTCACATGAACCCTTCTATCATGATAATTTATCTCACACTCCAACACATATACAAGTACCCTTCTATCCTGATAATTCATCTAACACTCCAACACATTCACATGTACCCTTCTGTCCTGATAATTTGTCTAACACTCCAACATATTCACATGTACCCTTCTATCCTGATAATTCGTCTAACACTCCAACACATTCACATGTTCCCTTCTATCATGATAATTCATCTAGCACTCCAACACATTCACATGTACCCTTCTATCATGATAATTCATTTACACTCCAACACATTCACATGTACCCTTCTGTCCTGATAATTTGTCTAACACTCCAACATATTCACATGTACCCTTCTATCCTGATAATTCGTCTAACACTCCAACACATTCACATGTTCCCTTCTATCATGATAATTCATCTAGCACTCCAACACATTCACATGTACCCTTCTATCATGATAATTCATTTACACTCCAACACATTCACATGTACCCTTCTATCATGATAATTCATTTACACTCCAACACATTCACATGTACCCTTCTATCATGATCATTTGTCTTACACTCCAACACATTCACAAATACCCTTCTATGCTGATAATTCATCTAACACTCCGAACACATTCACAAGTACCCTTCTATCATGATAATTGATCTAACACTCCAACACATTCACATTTACCCTTCTATCATGATAATTGATCTAATACTCCAACACATTCACATGTACCCTTGTCCTGATAATTTGTCTAACACTCCAACACATTCACATGTACCCTGCAATAATGATAATCTATAAACCATTCCAAAACAATATTTACTCTTTTATCCTGACATTTCTTCATGAGACTGTGGACCTCCTGTTCCAGACTTCTGTTTTCTGCACCTATCTTTGACAGCTGTAAATATACATCATTCCATTAGAACGTACTTGGATTTGACTACCAAAAGGAGTCCGAGTAACTGAGTTTCATTCTCTTTTTTCTACACAAAAAAAAATGTGTGAAAATTCTTAAAACCCAATAAAACAGTTGATATATAACAATTACACCAAGCCATGTTTCACACTAGTCTCACATTAAATACTTGATAATTATACAGGAGAATTTTGTGAAATTAAAATGTCTCGTTGATATCTCTTTATCGCCATGTGAGGCTATGAATGAGTCAAACTATCAAAGACCAAGTCTACACAAATAACATCAGCTAGAGATGCACTACTATATCATGACATTTGTCTATTATTGAAGCAAAGTTAATTATGTGTTTATTAATTATCTATAGAGAACTATGTCAAGGTCTCCATAATAAAGCTGCATGGTTTTAAGTAGATCTATCTCTTTCACAATTATGAACCAAATTTGGTGACACTTAATTTATTAATTGAGGAGGTCAAAGTGATCCAAACACAATGCTGCATGGCTTTGAGTAGCTATACACATTACACATCTGTGAAAACATATGGTGACTCTGGGGCAAAAAGTTGCAAAGAAATAGTTAAAGATAATTAAGTTAAATATTTGTAGAGATCAAGGTCATCAGAAAAATGCTGCATGTGTTGTGTAGTACATATAATACGCAATAACCAACTATTGGCGCAATTTGTGAATCTAGGTCAGTTTACGAGAAACAGAAGAAAACACAAAAAAATAAAAATTTTGTAGGCTAAGTTAATTATCCATAGAGTCAACAAAACATTCTGCATGGTTTTAAGTTGTACATGTACTAACCAAAACAACTGTGGACCATTAAATGCTGGTGACTGTAAATAGACTAGTTTCAGAGAAACAGAGTTAAATGCAAAACCTGCAATTGTGTAGGCTAAGTTATATAGATCTTTAGAAGCCAAGTTCACCAAAACTGCATGGTTTTGGTTATGGCTACCCAAATATAAACCAAATTTAGCAACAAGAAGCCATACAGTTTCTGAGAAACGGAGTCAAACACATGTACGTAGAGTAGAAGGTCACCCAAAACATGAGTAGGACTATCCATTATACAGCCACAAGAAAAGTAACACCTGTCGAAACAATAAACCAGGCATTCATGCATGTTATTCCAAATGTTGAGTAATTCGACATAACCAAGTACTGATGTACAAAAATGTAGTTATAGAAAAATGCAATCTAGCTTGCTATTTTTTGTTTGTTTATCAAACAATTGTTATAATAATTGGTTTTAAAAATCTGATTGAAATTATTTATATCAAATTTGGGAGCCAAAAAAATACCGGGATATATTGGACTGCATTATATGTAAATGCATTATATGTAAACCACAGTGTATTTATATATATATATATGATTTTGTTACCTACATCCATAATCATGAAGTTACAGCCATCATGTGACTATTCTGTAGAGTGTGTGCTAACTTACCTGTACATTTTTAAGTTCCCTTTCAAGGTCCTCTAGCCTGTGTCGGTGCTCCATTTCATTACCGGCCCATATGTCAATATTTTTCTGTGAGGCCCTGGCTAAATTCTCCTCCATCACCTGCAAACAAGCAGATTAAAATACTGGAAGTGAAAAACACAAAATATCACAAGGTTTTAATTTTCTCTCTATTTGTTAAGATTCATGAAAATAAACCCCCATGAAGATTTAATTTATATTATATAAAAAGAAGTGCCCAAGTTTCCCATTTCTCTGTCAATAATGTATTTGTAGCATATGGTATCATTATCAATGTAACATCAATTCCGATGAAAACTGAAGGTACTGTTGTGTTTACAATTTTTCAACCATTGATGAAACCCTTGTTCTCTAATGTGCTCACCTTCCGTGCTTCCATTTCTCTCTCCCGCTCGACTTCTTTCAATCTTTGCTGTATTCTGTCCTCCATTTCCGCCTGTTTACGATGCATGTCCTGTTCTGTACGTAGATGATGGGAGGAGGTTGAGTACTCTCGGAATAATTCCTTTTAAATACATGCATATAGGTCAAACATCATATAAAGAAATTCTACAAAATGCCTTACACTTACACAATTGTAAAATTTTCAAGTGTTACTGTTTATCTGTATGTTGAATACTATTTCATGCATGCCTCTACCCTGCCAACTTGGCCATATTTTTTCAGCACCAGATTTTAGAAGTATTTACTTATAAATATTTTGTTTGAATAATTACTTGCTCATATAATTAAGTTAATTAATTATGAATTCATGAATACAAGTCATGTTGGCATCAATTAAAACAATAAATTGACACCAACTTCAGTCATTATCTATACCTGTTCAATCATTATATTTACCTGCTCAATCATTATCTATACCTGCTCATTCATTATTTATACCTGCTCAATCATTATCTTTACCTGTTCAATCATTATCTATACCTGCTTAATCATTATCTATACCTGTTCAAACATTTTCTTCTTCAGGTGCAGTTCCATGTTCCGTATTTCTGCCTCCTCAATGGCTCCCTGTGTTTCTTGGTCACGTAATAATGCCTAAAACGACGGTATATAAACATGTCATACATGATACTGAAGAGCGATTCAAAATAAATTTCACAGTTAATCGCTTACTTCAAAATATTGTAGTCTTGAAATGTGGTCTCTTGTAAACCATATACACTTATGTGAAATTATGACATACTATCTATAGTTAGGACATCTAATACAGGTAGTTTGTATTGCAGATTTGTACTAATTTTACGTAACCGATAATCTGTTGTCATACTACAAAACATCCCTAATATGGTAGGTTTCATCTAAAAATAGTATAACACAGTTTCACAATAGCCTAATGGGAGTGTGAACATTTGTTAACACAAATATCATATGTCCAAGAGGACAAGCTATTAATTCAAAAGTAGGTAATTACAAAAAATGTTTTGCTGTATGAATATGTTAATGTATGCAAGTGTGATACCAGAGTGTGCATTTCTTATGGGTATTTTTGGAGACATAAAGTAAATTATGCAATATGAAGTCCTCTACCGATTGACAACAATATATGGAAGTAGGTTCTGACAATTACAGACAATATTTTGAGGTGTTTCCATGTATTTCCATGTGTAAAAATGGTTCACAATAAACGCAGCAAAATGCAGACAGGTAAGTTGGCTAAACATTATGATTCATCATCATGTTATGCTGAACAATTTTAGTACAGTATATGGAAATACACAGCCTTATGGCTAAGTCATATATGTGACCTTCACTGCCCAGGTTTTGCTTCCAACACATAATCATGTTATGTCGAACACTTCTGTGATGCTATTAACACAAAATTTGTTAAAACTATGTCAAGTGGCTTCAGACATGTCGTTTGAAGCAAAGTTTTTGGATTAAGGACGATGAAAGACAACAGACATGTGGCGATCAGAATAGCTTATCTTAATCTTTCCCCAAACTAGCTTTACTGTCTGGCCTCTTCCATGCTGCTTACCTACATTGGTTTGAGTCTGTGACATTGGATAAATATCTGTGACATAATGACCAAATAAAATGTACAAACATATCAGGTACTGACCTTTCTTTGTACTTCATCATCCAATCTCTTTAGTTCTGCTTCACGTTGACTTCTCTGAAAATGTAGAAACTTTCTTCTTGCAGCATCCAGTAACTGTAGTTCCTTAAACTTCACTTCTCGATTCATAGCATGCAGTCTGCAGGAAAGATTATGTGTTTGCGTTACTTTTAAAATGGGTCTATGCCATTTTTAACTCATACGATTTAGTTTGGCAACATGTTAATGAACAGCTCCTTCAATAAGTAACTTGTAAACTTTCTCACACAGCATCTCTTGAAGGCAGCATGTTAAATAAATTAGCAGATCTATGAAAGTTCCTGTGTTCAGACTGAAAATGATTCTACAGATGTAAGATTATGTCATGAATATCACAGTTCAGTTTCCAGAGACACAGCTGACCTAAACTACATGTATATCTAAGACCGAGAGATACACTAAACTACATGTATATCTAAGACAGAGAGATACACTAAACTACATGTATATCTAAGACAGAGAGATACATTAAACTACATGTATATCTAAGACAGAGAGATATACATTAAACTACATGTATATCTAAGACAGAGAGATATACATTAAACTACATGTATATATAAGACAGAGAGAGATACATTAAACTACATGTATATATAAGATAGAGAGATACATTCAACTACATGTATATCTAAGACAGAGAGATATACATTAAACTACATGTATATATAAGACAGAGAGAGATACATTAAACTACATGTATATATAAGACAGAGAGATACATTAAACTACATGTATATCTAAGACAGAGAGATACATTAAACTACATGTATATCTAAGACAGAGAGATACATTAAACTACATGTATATCTAAGACAGAGAGATATACATTAAACTACATGTATATATAAGACAGAGAGATACATTAAACTACATGTATATCTAAGACAGAGAGATATACATTAAACTACATGAATATCTAAGACAGAGAGAGATACATTAAACTACATGTATATCTAAGACAGAGAGATATACATTAAACTACATGTATATCTAAGACAGAGAGATATACATTAAACTACATGTATATATAAGACAGAGAGATACATTAAACTACATGTATATCTAAGACAGAGAGAGATACATTAAACTACATGTATATATAAGACAGAGAGATACACATCTTAAAATCAACAAGTAATATAAAAGGTTTTACATAACCATTCCTACACACATGGTATGACCACCCGTTATCACTTTGTATATGCAACCTTTTTTGAAAGGATAGTTTAAAGAAAACAATTGTAGCTTTAATTCACTTTTTGTTTAACCTCCATTTCAATGTATCATAGTAAAAAGAATTCCACGGAATGATATGTCTTGCCGTGTCCGCTTTGACCATTAATACACACATGGGAGAGAAAAAAATTAAAATATTACATTCATGCAAGAGTTATCTAGCTTGGTTAATGTAGTAGCTTTAATGACTAAGAAATATTGTAGGAAGTATTGTGTGAAGTTTTCGATCAAACACATTAAGTGATTTTTGAGATATGAACTTGATGGTAGTTGCACACAAAACTAAGTAAAATATATTTAAAAAAACAAAAAAACTTTAACCAGTATATCTAAGTAAAACAAATTTATAAAAAAATATATATATATATATATATATATTTCTAAGTAAAACACATTTAAAAAAAAAAAAATAAAAAAAAAAAAGAATAATTTTTTTTTAAAAAAATTAAAAAAAAAAAGTACTCAGCATCTGCATTATATAATGCAGGGTGTTAGTTGTAACTATGATCCAAGTATGAGTGTCCTAGCAGTAGTACTTATTGAGAAACAGTGTAGAAATGAAAACTTAACATTGGAGGTAAATGCAAAATTCAGCATCAAACAATGTCAATGGACCATGAAATGTAGGTCACACTCAGCATCTGCAGTATATAATGTGATGCAGGGTGTTAGTTGTAGCTATGATCCAAGTATGAGTGTCCTAGCACTTGTACATGTTGAGAAATAGTGTAAAATCCAAAACTTAACATTGGAGCTAAATATAAATGTTTGATGCCGCCGCCGCCGAAAAAGCAACACCTTTATCTCGTCTCTCCTTCGGTGCGGTGAGACAAAAACAAGCAAATTCAGGGAACTTGGACATCGAAAATTTTAATATCACAATATATATACATGAATATTGAACATTTATCATTTCAGACAGCTAAATAAATTGGCAAATCAAAATTGATCAATTTTCACAATGTTTTCATCAGAGTACACTGTATTGTCTGTTAAATTTGCATACAAGTTATGGATTTCCTTCATGAATGCAGACCTGAAACAAGAACCATTTAGGTTGGTATCAGCTATACCTCTTTCTCTGATCCACAAGTTTTTGTTCCTCATCATGAATCATCTTACGCCGCTTGTCCTCGGCCTCAAGAAGCAGTTTCTGCTGGCGGTACCAGGCCTCCTCCTCCTGCTGACGTAGCTGGGTCTCACGCTGCGTGTCCATTGATACTTGTCTGGTTAAGTAAATTCAGAAATTATACTAAATTGCATAACACTAAAATATTTTGTGAAAAAAAAAACAACATACAAATCTTTTTAGTTCTACAATTCCAATGCTTTAACCATGGAATTCTTAAAAATATATGTCTATAGTAAAAAACAAGTTTGAATATAGATAAGTTTGAGTAAAATAAAATATATTACAAGTTGAATAATAAAATACAACACTAGAAATGTGCCCATAGCTCTAAACGTCTAACGGGCAACAACTCCTGTAAAAATTGAGGACTGTTGACAAATATTGATCTGTATTTTATTAGTATACAGATGCACATCTATATCATTAAAACACAGATCATTTCAGAAGTTATTCATTGACAGATGCACATCAAATATCATTAAAACACAGATCATTTCAGAAGTTATTCATTGACAGATGCACATCAAATATCATTAAAACACAGATCATTTCACAAGTTATTCATTGACAGATGCACATCAAATATCATTAAAACACAGATCATTTCACAAGTTATTCATTGACAGATGCACATTAAATATCATTAAAACACAGATCATTTCAAAAGTTATTCATTGACATATGCACATCAAATTAATTAAACCACTGATCATTTCAGAAGTTATTCATTGACAGATGCACATCAAATATCATTAAAACACAGATCATTTCAAAAGTTATTCATTGACAGATGCACATCAAATATCATTAAAACACAGATCATTTCAGAAGTTATTCATTGACAGATGCACATCAAATATCATTAAAACACAGATCATTTCAGAAGTTATTCATTGACAGATGCATATCAAATTAATTAAAACACAGATCATTTCAAAAGTTATTCATTGACAGATGCATATCAAATTTATTAAAACACAAATCATTTCAGAAGTTATTCATTGACAGATGCACATCAAATATCATTAAAACACAGATCATTTCAGAAGTTATTCATTGACAGATGCACATCAAATATCATTAAAACACAGATCTTTCCAAAAGTTATTCATTGACAGATGCACATCAAATATCATTAAAACACAGATCATTTCAAAAGTTATTCATTGACAGATGCACATCAAATATCATTAAAACACAGATCATTTCAAAAGTTATTCATTGACAGATGCATATCAAATTCATTAAAACACAGATCATTCCAGAAGTTATTCATTAACAGAAGACAACAAATTGACTGACAGGGATAACACTTAACTTGAAAGTTACTGGGCAGACGTGACTAATTATTCAATATAATGAAATACAAAGCCTCCATATGCCTAAGTCATAAACATGATGTTTGAGACAGCCACCCAGGTTTTGTGTGACATGTCATTATGCTGAACACTCTAGAGATGTTATGTGAAAATTGATTCATGCATTTGAAAGTTATAAGCCAGACACAGACAACAATGCAGTATAACCACAATATGCCAATGTCATGTACATGAGCTTGATCTTTAATGTAGCCGCCCAGGTGTGCCTAGGTGTTGAGCATGAATGTCATGCTGAACACTTCAGTTACGTTATTTGAAAATTGGTCCATGCATATAAAAGTTATGGAGCAGATACAAAGGTGTGGATGTAAGGACGGACTGACCAAACTGGACTGGTAGAGTACAACCAGACATAAATGTACAGACCAGACTACAATGAGTGCGCCTAGCTAGAATACAAACCATCGACATAATATCAAGGCATCTACAAAACCAATAGATTTGGTGTCAACCATGACTTATATACTATGGATTTACATGCAACACATCTGGACTGGACGGACAATTTACATACATGAACTGATAGATTTATATGAGTAGGATCGAGTTAAGGATTCATGACTACTCACATGCTATATATAGGACAGATTTATATATACCATGACAAAAAAATCAGGCATATATATATGTATACAGGTATAATGGAATCATACCTTGTGAATATGCATCTAAAAATTAAAACAAGAGGCCCAAGATGAACTGAATTAATTTTTTACATAAAATGTGCTTATAAGCCCTGTGGCGGGGGCATTTGCGGCCGAATGATGCTGGTTCATAGACTCGCCCGAGATATTGTGGTTATATAACGGCTGTGCAAGTTTGGTAAAGATATAATGAAAAATGAAGGTGCTACTTTGTCTACAAGAAAAAGGTTAACGGACGGCTGACAAACAATTTACCATGACAACAAATCAGGCATACAGTGTTGTGATTTCAATTATCTCCCTTTATGAAATAGCATTATTCGGATTTCACTGTATCTTCATGATCCAACGAGTTTCCATGTCTGTCCTTTATATTGAGTTTCTATTGAAGTGGTTGATTCCATAATCTGCGAGTTCTTGATTTGCATTATAGCTAGTCTGGTCTATAGATTTTTGTAGTTCACAAATAATCATCCCCATATAGATACTTGTATATACACACACACACCTATCTATAAACACTGACTGTATTAATGTTGCTCCAGACCAGTAAAGAAAGTAAACAAAGCAATCACTTTGAAAGTAAACCTACAGTTATGATGCATGTGCAAGGCACACTGCCTCATTGTGCTTTACAAGTGTACTAAATTTGATAGAAATATGTGGTTTTCAAGCTATGCTCTCGGCAAGCAAAGTTCAGAAAATTGCAAAAAGGGAAGTAATTTCCGATATATGTGTGTATATACATGATGTAACTTACCTCTGTCTAAGGTAATCCATTTCCTCCAGTCTGATTCTTTCTCTCTCCTGCACCTACAAATTTCAAAACATTTGAATATCAGCTGGTTGCTTATCAACACATTTGTCTAAGTAGGATTCAAGTGAGATTCAGATTGCCATCATGATGAAATTATTTAAAGGTCTCTTTTTACGATATGTTTTTAAAAATAAAGAGTCCTAAATTGGCCCCAAGATGCTCACTTGATTTCACCTGTCAACTCTTTTCAAATTTGAACAAACTTAAAACCCTTGCTAATATTGATCATGTATACCATATATGAACAAATTTGGCTTTGAGTGCTTGAAAAAAAGATTTTTAAAAATTCACAATTTTATCCATTTTTTGCTCCCTGCTGGCCCCTTGGATATTAATCCCCTTTATATCAGGATTTCTCAAAATTTTAAAATTAGCTAAAAACATTTTTTTCAAAGAACCATGCCTATATATACTCACTGACCCCGTATTGCCAAAAAGATGATATATTTAAACATGCCAAAATAATATATTGAAAAGGGCTTTCCTAACTTGTGCTATGAGCCTAGTTTGGGCTAAAATGCTGGTTCATAGACTCGCCCGAGATATTGTGGTTACATAACGGCTGTGCAAGTTTGGTAAAGATATAATGAAAAATGAAGGTGCTACTTTGTCATCCATTATACAGGTTTACATGTATATTCGTCTAAGAATCTGAATGATAATATGAAGATCATCAAACAGTATTCAGCGCCGTCTATTTTAAGAATGGGGATTTTGTTTCAAGTTTACCACTCCAATATAAATATTGATTTTATCACATTTTGGTGGATTCGGCATATTAACTTTTCCGATTATATTCATTAATGATTGTGAGATGCTCTTTAACCATTTTGATAATTTTTTTATTTTTGGAGACATTTATAGCATTTTATCCTGATAATCTCAACTATTATGACTAAACAATACTACATAATCTCAGGATGATTATAGTAATTCCTTAAATAGATCAAAGGACTTAATGTCCTAAGAGTCGCCAATTAGCTTGTTTGTTTAAAAAAATGAAAGTCATTTTTATGTCATCAAGGTCTAACAGACAATCAGTTAACCTGACCACTCCTTCTTAGGATCTTTGATGATTAACAAAATTTTAACAAAATAGGCTGTTTGATTCTTCAGGATATTTTTAAATTCACATTTCTCAGTGTTTTTTTTACCCCAAATATGTGGTGAAATTCGGCCCCATTCCCCCCCTCAAAATATTATGTTTTTTCCCCCTCATGTCAGAAAAATTTCCTTAAAAAAAGTGGGGTTTAATGCCAGTTTAAAATAATGAAGAACAGGGATGTTGATCTGTTTACTGTTTTAAATATACATACTTATGATTTCTTTTGTTTTTTTATTTTATTTTATGACCTATTGAAATTCCCCCAAATGCTCATTTTCCCCCCTTCAAAAGGCTATGACCCCTTTCCCCTGAAAGTAAAAAAAACACTGTTTTTGTATGTTAAACCTGGTGTTAACCAAAATGTCATGGCTTGAACAAACCTGTGAGAAAATGATAAGAGGATAATACAATGCAAAATATCAAACCTCCAGGCTTTCAGAGAAGATTTTTTAAATTTTGAAGAAAGAAAAAACTGATAAGCCCCTGGAGTGGGGCCAAATTTGACCCCAAAGAACAAACTTGAGAGTTTTGTGTATAAACACCAAATTTGGTGAAAATCTGTCAAGCGGTTTCTACTTCTTTAAAGCAAAAGTTAACAACAAATGATGGAACAGGACAATCACAAAAGCTCAGTGAGCTAAGAAACAAGAGGCCCAAGAGGGCCTGAGGATGCTCTACTTACTCATAGTGGCCATAGCACTTTTTGAAATTCTACTATGCAATAGAAACATCGGGGTATGTCATTTTTAACTCTAGGGATACCATTTGCACAAATCTAACAAACTATAGTTGGTCATCATTACTACATGAACATTTTGAAAATCTGTTAAGTTTTGGACTATTTTTAGTAACGGTGGCCATTTTGAATTTTAGATAGAAAAAATAAATCTTTTATATAGTCTCCTATGCAATAGAAACATCCATGTGAAGTTTCAGTTTAATTGGCCAGGTGGTTTCAGAATAAATGAAAAAAAAAGAGAATTTTCTGTTTTCCCACAATATCCCTTTGTAAAATTCTAAGTTCCCTTACAGGACCCCTATATATTTTAACCCCTAAATTCTTATCTGCAATTAAACCCCTACACTTAGGGATAATTTATATTAAATATGTACAAATCTGACATACCGGTTCTTAAGAAAACAATTTTACTAATTCCCAATTTGTACCCTTTTGGGGTCCCTCCTGACCCCTTAAGACATAGGAACCCAGTCATTTTTACAAATCTGAACCTCCTTTACCTAACAATGCTTTAGTGAAAATATACGCAGAACTATTTCCATTTTAAAAAAATAAATAAAAATATTATATTGACATAAGTCCCCTAATTGAACTCTCGGGGCAGGGTCATTTTTAACCCTGAGGACATCATTTGAACAAATCTAACAGAACTATATCTGGTCATCATTACTACATAAACATTTTGAAAATCTGTTGGGCCGTTCATGAGAAGAAGTTTTTTTAAGTTTTGGACTATTTTTAGTAATGGCGGCTATCTTGAATTTCAGGTCGAAAAAAAAAAAATCTTCTGTATAGTCGCCTATGCAATAGAAACACCCATGTGAAGTTTTAGTTTAATTGGCCTAGTGGTTTAAGAACAGATGAAAGAAAAAGATAATTTTCTGTTTTCCCATAGTATCCCTATGTAAAATTCTAAGTCCCCTTACAGGGCCCCTATAAATTTTAGCCCCTAAATTCTTATCTGCAATCAAACCCCTACACATAGGGATAATTTATTCAAAATATGAACAAATCTGACATACCTGTTCTTAAGAGAACGAATTTAGTAATTCCCAATTTTTACCCTTTTGGGGCCCCTTCTGACCCCTTAAGACAGTGGAACCCAGTCATTTTTACAAATCTGAACCTCCTTCACCAAACAATGTTTCTGTGAAGATATAGGCAAAATCATTTCCATTTTGAAAAAAAAAATAAAAAAAATATTATAATGACGTGTCCCCTAATTGAACCCTCGGGCGGGGTCATATTTAAGTCGAGGGACACCATTTGAACAAATCTAACAAAACTATAGTTGGTCATCATTACTACATAAACATTTTGAAAATCTGTTAGGCCATTCATGAGAAAAATATTTTTTAAGTTTTGGACTATTTCAGACTTTATATTTTGGCCATCTTGAATTTCAGATTGAAAAAAAAAATTCTTCTGTATAGTCTCTTATGCAATAGAAACACCCATGTGAAGTTTCAGTTTAATTGGCCGAGTGGTTTCAGAGAAAGTGCTGCTAACAGACGACAGACGAGACGACGGACGACAGACAACGCGCCATCGCATAAGCACTTCTGGCCTTTGGCCAGTAGAGCTAAAAACTAAAGTGAGTTATCTAAGCTGTACTGTTTTTAATTTAAATCAAAAATTTGATTGATGTTAATTGATACACACCTGGTAGTCAACAATAAACTTTGGGTATTTGTTGAAAACTGGGTATTGGCCATGTGTTAAGGGTTTAAATTCATCAAGAACTCTACGTGGGTGGAGTGAGTCTGGTGTAGCCTCCATGATACGGTATGCCTCTTTTAACACTAATTTCATGTCAACTGCATTACGATGATGAAAGAAATACTGTAAAAATATGAAAATATATATAATAATACCGTGACCATGAAACAATGAAGTATACTTGAGTTCTAGCTGATCCATCAAATATAGCATGGCGCTAATATATACTGAAATCAAAATGCAGAAATTTAGGTCTTCAGACACTTGAAATATGATGAAAGAACTAAAAAAGTAAAAGTATATTTTATATTGTTTTGTTTCGTAAAACAGAAAGTGAATTAAGTTTTGCCATGCAGTACTGGTTGACAACAATAATCAAACTATCGACATTTTAACATTTACCAACGGCATTTTGAAAGTTGTTTAAATACTGAAAATCTGTTCAAAATTTGCCACAGGAAATGTGAACAGGTAAGCTTAGACTATTACCTTAAAGTCATCTAGTTCTACACACTGCATGAGAGGTCCGCGTGCACAAATAGCGTAAGCTGCTACAACCATCAGCAGAAATGATGGATGATTACTGAAGGCATTGTCGAACAACATCATCCATTCTTCCTTGGTCAACACTTCAGAAAACAGCGTCTCCAGTAATGGCCATGCGTAGATCTAAAAATACAAACATTTAGAATTTTTAACTTTTTATTTCACGATGATTATAAAGGGTAGCGTGTCAATGACAACAAATAATTCTTTTTTAGAATTGGATGAATTCACTTTTACCACTCCCAACTAAAAACATATTTTTTTGCCATATTTTGGCAGATTTGAAATTCAAAATCATTTGTATTTCGTAAGTGATAGTTAGTTCTTTACATTAATTTTAAACTTAACTTTTTTCCAGACATTAAATAAGACTTTTCCTAACAAACTGCCCTTAAACAGGCTGCACATTTTACACATGTCACATGTGATGCCCTGCATGAAAGGTATTCCTAATGTGGTAAGACCGCAGAGGTGGTCTAGTGATGGAACATCCTTCTCACATGTGAAAGGTTATGGGTTTGATCCCTGGCAGGGTCATACAAAAAACTTGAATTCAAAAATGCTACAAGAAGCTTCCTCCCTTGCACTCAGAATTTAGAGCATAGTTCTAGGTCTTGTTGACACAGTGTCAGTATACTATATCATACTCCAGTGTGGGGGAGGGTTCAAGGGCCATTACTGAAATGTAGCAACTATCAGGTGCATAAAACAATTTGTGCATGTGTTACTTCACAACCAATTAAAATGATTAGATGATGTGTGCACTATTGTGATGATTGCTAAAAATAAAATGTTGACATAGGTCATGACTCGTACAATAATCCATTCTGATTAATTCTGTAACTTATAGCTCTAAGTATAACATTTGATCGCGATATCCACTGGAGGAACATAACAATGGACTAAAATATGGTGTACGATCAGGGTTAAAAGCATCGGTATCGGTGCACCGCTGTTATTGGAGCACCGTTAAAACAAATATGTTGGTGCACCGATAACATATACCGGTGCACCGTTAAAATATATTGGTGCACCATTAAAATTGTCGGTCCACCGTTATAATATATGGATGTACCGTTATATACCGGTGCACCGCTATACAATATCGGTGCACCGCTATATTTTATCAGTCAACCGCTATATTTTAAAGATGCACCACTATATTTTTATTAATGCACCGCTATATTTTAACGGTGGACCGATGATTTATTACCGGTGATTGTTGGTAGCCTCCTATGATCTCTGTAATGATTTTGGAACGAGGGTTTTGATTGGCTAATGCCAAAGATCCTAGTACAGCGGTGTGACAATAGTGGTGAACTGATATATCTTATTTAACAGAGTAACGCTATTAAATACCGGTGGATCAATAAATAAGTAACGGTGCATGGGTGATAAATAGTCGGTCCACCCTTAAAATATAGCGGTGCATCGATAAAAATATAGCGGTGCATCTTTAAAATATAGCAGTGGACCGATAAAATATAGCGGTGCAACGATATTATATATGCACTGATATATTTTAACGGTGCACCTGTATATTTTATCGGTCAACTGTTAAAACAAATATGTTGGTGCACCGATATAATAGCGATACACCGGTACCGGTGCTTTTGACCCTGATCGTACACCATACTAGAAGATGTACAGAACATGTGCAACGAATAGTGGACACAAAAGTGATGAAATAAATAAATGTTCCTTGATCCTTCCTGTTCAGATGGGTTCAAACTAATAAGTCCATTGTCTAGTAACAGCAAGGATTAAAATTGGGAATTACAATCATTAGGGTTTTTAAGTTTTTACAAGTGAAAGGGATAACATAAATAGGACCATGCAAGGGGACTTTTGATTTATATATAGGAATACTAAAAACAAAGGAAAACCAAAACAATCATGTTTTCTCATCCATTTCTTCATTAATAATTTTTAGTTTGAGATCTGAAGCATTGTCTCATCATAGCAAATTAGATTTGATTCAATAAGAAAGATTGAACTTCCATAAGAGACCAGAGGATTGAAATTGTGAAATTAAAAAAATCTTCCTCATAAGAACAAAGCTGTCAAATTTGTTCAGAAATTATTGACCCCAGTTTCATGATTTGAGAGAGCTTCATATAAGAATACCTCACACAAATTGTTTGAAGCAAAAGTTACCAACAGAAGAACAGACAGATGTTCTAACAACTGGATATTTAAGTGACTTCTGTGTGCTAAAGTTTAGCCACAAAATATAATTTTAGTCACACAAAAGATAATTTTAGCTACACAAAAGCATATTTTTAGCCACATAATTTTTTTAACTGTCCAAAATATGATTAACACTAAACCCTAGGTACTTAAATATCCATTTGTGTGTGCAGACAGGCACAAGGCAATCACAAAAGCCCACCTGTGAGCCTTTGGCTCAGTTGAGCTAACAAATAAAAAAAGTACAAATGGGAAGATAATTCTATCATTATTCAAGATAAAGAGTTGTTATTCTTTTGCTCTGCACTTCAACACATTGCCCTTCATCCATTTTTGAAGTTATATTTGATTTATATTTGATTCCCTTCCATATTTTTGAAGATATGCTCCATTTAAGAAAAGATAAAGTACAAAAGATAAGATGTTGTCTTGTTGGATTCCTATACAGTACTTATAAGTTATGTTCTTGACCAGGATTCAGACAGATACAGGCACAAATGAACATAATGACAGCTATATGCTCCCCAAGGGTGAGCATATAAATAAGAGATGAAAATCTTATGATAGTAAAAAATTAGAGGACTAATCCAGTCTAAGGCGCTGTCTCAAGATCATTTATCTCTCATCGCTAAGGTCTTAGTTTTGAGTTACACTTGCTCCAAAACCATTTTGTGAGACAGTTTACCAGTTACTTGCAGATGGACTGTGGTTCTACTCAGATTCATTCTGAGGTCTTCCTTCATTAATAAAACTGGATATGCTATATATAACCTGAAATGTGTTGGAACTGGCATTAAACCCCATTCAAAAAAAGGGTTATGCGTCAATATTGAAGGTGTAAGGTATAATCCAATAAACTTGCACAATAAAGTATATATTTATTACAGATATTGAGACCACTGTTTACAAGTAAAAAGCATACTGTACATGTTCATGAATTTAAGTATATACATATATAAGTTATACTTTCCATATTTACAAATAAGCACTAAGCTGTGAAATAGTTTCTGTCACTTCATATTTACATTGAACACTCACTACCATGTTACAAACTGTAAATAGTCTTCTTTTGATTTCATAATTGTGCAAATCAAAATTATGTTTTCATTTTACAAGCATGCAATATTAGAACGTTTCTTACCCAAAGTAGTACTTTTTTAAAAAAAATATTATCTATTACAAACATATAATATTAAAACTCCTGAATAAAAAACTTGTAGCGGTAAAATTATTTCTCTATTCCAATAAAGAAAATTTTTTTTTTTAACAAAACGTGTAAAACAACAATTTGGTGTCAGTTAATCACTGTATGTATTTTCCAGTTCATCACCGCTGGAGGAGTAGGCATCCAAGGCACGTACACTGTGACGACTGAACACTTGAGAACTGTTGACAATGTCCGACAACTGCTGTATTATATCTCCATACAACCTTGGAGTAGTTCTCGGCACCTCCCCAGACAATTCTGTGCATATATTCAACAGTTTCTTCTCTACCTGCATCTTCTGCTTTTTTGGTTTAGTATTGTTAGTGCGATTACGTTTATTGGCAAACCAAGCTTTAACTTGACCAAGACTCAGTTTAGCCAGTTCAGCTAATGTTTGCTTTTGCTCATCATCTGGATAAGGATTATCAATATGACGCTCATACCATTCATTTAATATTGCCACAGACCGGCTATTTAGTTGACGCGACTTTGATTTTGAGCTAGACACTTCACATGATGATGGTAGACTGATTTTTAACAGTTGCAAGCTTGCGGTGACACGGTTAGTGAGATGCATCCTCTGCTGATCATGATGAATATGAACGTGATTCAACTCTTTCTGGTATTGTGATGCACTCAACATATTGTCTTCCTTCACCTTCAGAACTGCTTCATTTCTCTCATTCTCTATCTGTGCACACTGCTCACTGTAAAATCTCTGCAGTTCTAGAACTTTCTGGTTGCCCGTTGGAATAATCTGTTGAAAGTCTGACTGTAAATTAGCCTCCTGAACAGCAACAATAGCGGGATCCAGCCCTACTTTTTCCATCTCATCACACTCGGTCTTTATTAATGAAGCAGGCAGGTTTGTTGTAACCTGCACATCCTTGATAAGCGTTGCCTGAAGCTCGCGGAACATTGGGTTGGCTGCCAGTTTAACATACTCTCCATTCACTGTATCAACTTCCATTTTGGGCTGAAGAATTGCAGCCATTGTTCCTGGTTATGATGACAACAATATCACTTGAAGATGCTGATGTGTAATATATAACTTCAACTTGTATCCTTTCAATACTTTATCAGTAACACTATTTTATCATTTCAAATATTCTTGTAAATTTTTTTATGAATCTGCAGAATTCTAACTCATGTGACAGAAGAGAATTAAATTAAGTCCAAATATCTGTCACTCCACAATATTTGTATCAGCATAAAAGCCAGATGATAAATGTTCCCACAGTATTACTTAATAACAACAACATCCAATAAAGTATGACACCTTATGATAAATAAAGTTCATGAAAGTTCACACTAAATATTCTGAATCTTGTTTCTCCAATATAATGCATTCAAACAACTGACACTGACCACAGACCAATTATAACTGTAAACCAATATCAATCATGCCTGTTAACCTGTTTTTCTCACTCATGTCCATATATCAGCCAAACAAACAATCAGCAGCTATGAAGAGAAAATCAAATTATCAATCATGCAGTAATTGACCAATCAGGACTTGGCTTGCTTGTTTAATGTCAACATTACTGATACTGTTCACTCTGGGTGTATTTTAATCTGTCACAGATGAAAGCCAAGATAAACATTGTGAGTGATGTATGGAAAATCAATGTCAATACCATTATAACTGTCACTGGGTAACTCCATAAGCAATTTAAATTCCATACTTTTATTCGCTTCAGTTAAATTCACATTTTATAAAAGTTAAAACAAAATCAGTTTTGTATTTATATATCAGCCAACAGCATCACTATTTGCTCAACATACAACAGTAATAATAATAACACTAATTATAGATTTTTGCACCCAAATGTTCATTCCATTAAACACCTTATTACATTAACCATATTATCACTGGAGTATACAGTTGATTTGTCACCATTACGAAGATAAACAACATAAAAACAAAACCTCAGAACTTTATTATTTTATTTCTATTACATTACCCATAGAAACCTGAAGTTCTATATTTGCTTTAGAATAATCCTTGATCGTGTATACCATAGGTGTCTCTATATAATTCCACCAAAATATGAACCTTCGACCTCCCACTTGCAAGGTAGATGCCTTAACTACTAGGCCATGGGGAGGAGAGGGGGGTGTTTACATATATTTATAACAGTCACAAAGAGGAGGTTTGCTTGAAGCAGAGAAATGGACATATGATTATGAAATCGTGGAAGTGGTAAACGATTCTAGTTTTTTAGGAGTAAAATTTTATTATACAGGGTCCTTTTTATTGAATTGACAAGACTTGCTGGCAAGGGACTCAAGAGCTACAGCAGTGCTATTACATAGTGTTAAAAATGTTCATTTTACCCCTAAAACACTATTTGACTCATTCGTTGCATCCATTTTAAACTATGCTTATGAAGTTTGGGGAAACACCAAGTCAAATCCATTTGATCAAAGTCTACAACCCAAAGTATTGATAAAAGTACAACTCAAAACTTTGATTGAAATCTACAACCCAAAATATTGATCAAAGTCTACAACTCAAAACATTGATCAAAGTCTACAACCCAAAACATTGATCAAAGTCTTCAACTCAAAATATTGATCAAAGTACTACAAGTAAAGAATCAATGATTAAAGATTTTGAATTCTGAGAGGTTTATTCTGCAGTAAAGTGTATTACCTGAAATACTATATATTTATGTGACCTATGTTTACATTAGTGACAACTACTTGCCAGTAAGTGTTGTATTCTCTTACTAGAATAGAGCCTACAATTTCAAAGTCTATCACAGTTCTTTTTATTATTTTTACCATAAGATACAAAAACATACTTTAATCTTACAAAACTATAGTTGGTCATCATTACTACATAAACATTTTGAAAATCTGTTGGGCCGTTCATGAGAAGAAGATTTTTTAAGTTTTGGACTATTTTTAGTAACGGTGGCCATCTTGAATTTCAGATCGAAAAAAAAAAAATCTTTGGTATAGTCTCCTATGCAATAGAAACACCCATGTGAAGTTTCAGTTTAACTGGCCTAGTGGTTTCAGAACAGATGAAAGAAAAAGAGAATTTTTTGTTTTCCCATAGTATCCCTATGTAAAATTCTAAGTCCCCTTACAGGGCCCCTATAAGTTTTAGCCCCTCAATTCTTATCTGCAATCAAACCCCTACACATAGGGATAATTTATGCAAAATATGAACAAATCTGACATGCCGGTTCTTAAGAAAACAAATTTAGTAATTCCCAATTTGTACCCTTTTGGGGCCCCTCCTGGCCCCTTAAGACAGTGGAACCCAGTCATTTTTACAAATCTGAACTTCCTTCACCAAACAATGCTTCTGTGAAGATATAGTCAAAATCATTTCCATTTTAAAAAAAATAATAAAAAATTATTATAATGACATGTGTCCCCTAATTGAACCCTCGGGGCGGGGTCATATTTAACTCTAGGGACACCATTTGTAAAATCTAACCGAACTATAGTTGTCATCATTTCTACATAAACATTTTGAAAATCTGTTGGGCCTTTCATGAGAAGAAGATTTTTTAAGTTTTGGACTATTTTTAGTAATGGCGGCCATCTTCAATTTCAGATTGAAAAAAAAAAATCTTCTGTATAGTCTCCTATGCAATAGAAACACCCATGTGAAGTTTCATTTTAATTGGCCTAGTGAATTCAGAGAAAGTGCTGCTAACAGACGACAGACAAATGCACCATCGCATAAGCACTTCTGGCCTTTGGCCAGTAGAGCTAAAAACAAAATTAATTTGAAAAAATTCAAACCTAAGTTAAAATAAAAAGGTTAACCTAATGTCTTAGAGGCCAAATATATGGAAACCTACATAACTTGGTTATTTATATTGGTAGTATAACATAATATGAACATGTTTATAAAGTTAAGTCAACATATTATAAGTAGTTTGTTCAGAAACAGAAAAAACTCAGCTGAACATAAAACTTAAATCTGATAAAGCAAGTATTACGGAAGTCCATTAAGTAGGTCAATGCCAGTGATGTAATAATTTTTAACAGGATAGTGATCAGTTTACAGAATCAGAAAAAAATATATACAGACCTGTAAGTTTGGGCAACTTCAATAACAATAGTTCAAAATTTAACAGCCAGTTTTAAATCATTGATGAAACAGTATGACAACAGTTCTGTCAGGATGTTAATGTGCTCCTCTTGTAATCAATTCTGATATATTTTAGGTGTTAAGTCCCTTGATCCAATTGTACATTGTGGATTTGTGTTAAATAAGCTTGGATGATGATCTTGGTCTCTTATTCATGCATCTAAGAGAACAAGATCCCCAGCCTGCAGTGTTATGTAAACGTCATTTGACTGACAACACTCTTCTAACCCGAAAGCTTCCTTATGCTAGGAAAAAAGAAATGTTAGTTCACATCAACTAAGGTTATTGGGGATTTCATATCAGAACTCAAATTTATTTGCAGTTCCAGATTTCTATGAAGTATAGAAAGCATTCATAGTGGTAGTCAACTTAGTAATCCAAGGGATCTAGTTATTAAAGCAGTAATGGAGAGACATATGAGTGGCTCTTTAAAAGAATATAATACTTTACAACTTCCACTTAAACGCTCTACTTGCATAAGATTTAGAAAGTGGTCTCTTTCCCTATCTTATAAAAGATAATTAAGTTTCTACTTGTCTGCCTCATATTTTTAATATTTTGAAATCTTCCAGCAACAATAATTCTATCTATCAGGAAAGCCTTTTTTCTGATTATAGATTTATTCTAGACATGTACAATGAAAGGATATGCTCAAATTCCAGTTCTATATAGCCTTTCCAGACATTAAAATGAAATTTGGTAAAAGTGTTTGAACTATGAGATATTTTTGTATTTCAGTAATAACCACGCATTAAAATGAAATAATTTGTAGAGGAAATAGAATATTCTTTCCAGTTCAGATAGCAAATTTTGTCAACCTCCTGATGTAATTATTGATATCCTTGCCCTTGCTGATGTTACTTTCTTACTATTTTTGCTAGGAGAAACCAAGGTCTTACAATCTACCTATTCCATCAATAACATGATGCAATCCTGAGTTAACATTGCTAACCTCTCATGTGGATTGTTTTTAAAAACAAGAGGACCAAGATGGCCCTATATTGCTCACCTGAGTGACCTTGAGTCACCCAACTAAAGTAGATTATATAATACATGTACACTCAAAATTCCAGAAAAACGAGATGGGCGAGTAGTTAGAATTTTGATTTGTTTTGACGATGTAATAGATGTGTAGAAAAGTTGTGCGATAACAATAGTATCCTTGTTTGGATATCTGGATATCAGATACCAAAAGAAAGTTTTTATATATCAATATAAAGAAAACCAGCCTCCCCTCCTGGCGACTATGTTTTTTGACGAATCCCAAAGGCTGGAACAAACTTGGTAGAGGTTCACCCATGGTAAATGTCAGTGAAATTACATCGAAATCTGGTCAGTAGATTCTGACAAGAAGGCTTTTGAAGTTTTTCTATAGCTGCCTATATAGTAAACTAGCACCTCATTGTGGCAGTCATGTTTTTTGACGAATCACTACGGTTTAAACAAACTTGGTAAAGGGTCACCCAAGGAACATTTCTGTAAATTATTTTAAAATCGAGCCAGTTTCTGACGAGAAGATGTTTTAAGTTTTTACTATAGCTTATAACAGTAAACTAACCCGATCCCCTGGCCGCCATGTTTTTTTACGAATCACTACGGTTTGAACAAACTTGGTGAAGGGTCCTCCAAGGAACATTTCTGTGAAATTATTTTAAAATCGAGCTAGTTGTTTCTGACAAGAAGTTTTTTTTTTTACTAATTAAACTTGCCCCGCCCCCTGGCGGCCATGTTTTTTGACGAATCCCTACGGTTTGAAGGGTCCTCCAAGGAACATTTCTGTGAAATTATTTTAAAATGAGTCAGTAGTTTCTCACAAGAAGATTTTTTATGTTTTTACTAATTAAACTTGCCCCGCCCCCCTGGTGGCCATGTTTTTTGACAAATCAAGATGGCTTGAACAAACATGGTAGAGAGTCACCCAAGGAACATTTCTGTGAAGTTATATCAAAATTCGCCCAGTGGTTTCTGACAAGAAGTTTTTTTAAGTTTTTACTAATTAAACTTGCCTGCCCCCTGGCAACCATGTTTTTTGACGAATCAAGATGGCTTGAACAAACTTGTTAGAGGGTCACCCAAGGAACATTTCTGTGAAGTTATATCAAAATTGGCCCTGTGGTTTCAGAGAAGTTGTTAGAAGCTGAAAATTAACGACGGACAACAGACGACAGACACCAGGCGATCACAAAAGCTCACCTGTGAGCCTTTGGCTCAGGTAAGCTCAAAAGACTATGTCTTGATAAAATAACTAAACCTGTTAGAGGACCTTTTGCATGACTAATTGTCATGTGTGGTCAACTTTTGCTGTAAATAACAAACCAACTTACCTGTGATGTGACAGTGAACTTGACAAACCAACTAACCTGTGATGTGACAGTGTACTTGACAAACCAACTAACCTGTGATGTGACAGTGTACTTGACAAACCAACTAACCTGTGATGTGACAGTGTACTTGTCAAATCAACTTACCTGTGATGTGACATTGTATTTGACAAAATGTTGTAAGAGGTATCTGTCATGGTGAGCAATCACATTTTCTATCATCCCCAGTATGTTGATGGGAGGATTAGGGAAATACTCAAACCAATGCTGGGCCCAGTTCACTGCAATATACAACATCCTCATTATACTCAGTGTTTTAGGTCTAAACAAAATAAATGCTAGGTTAGTGTTTCATCCTGAAGATAAATAAAGTCAATCATTAGGCCTATACATTTTTTAAATTGCTTTTTAAATACTCAAAATCTTATTGCTAGTAGGTATATATATTTTTTTCGTTTCCATGTTCTCAAAAAGTATAATTTATAATTAACAACTTGCTTTCCTCGTAGGCTACCAGTTTCAATATTGATGAAGAACGAGTCGGAACGTTACCCTAGTAGTATTATTTCTGTGACGAACGAGCTGGAAATTGTTCACATGGTTTGAATATGTTAAAGCAACACATCCACGTTTAAACTTTTTTAAAAAGTTTTTCAATTGAGTTGTGAGCACATTTCCCATACATAAATATATGGTCAGTGAGCTGTATATGTGCTAACAAACACTATCCAGAATGCTTTAGAATTATAAAAAAAGATGTCCAAATTATAAAGCGTGACAAACGCTTTATAAATTATTTTTAAATTGCCGAGGATTCCAACTTGGCTTCAAATTGAATTATGCGAGTTGTATTAAAAAACCTCACGTTTTAGTGTGTAGTGTACTTTACCTGCCTTGAAAGTCATTTTGACAATTTATTTTGACTCGGGTGAGTTACACGCTTGTTTTATAAAGTGTTAGTCACGCATTATAATTTGGGCATCATTTTGTTCCGGATTGTGTTTATATGCTCATATACAGCTAATTGATCATATGTTTGTATGGGAAATGTGCTCATAACTCAATTAAATTTTTTTTTTAAAAGTTCAAACGTGGATGTGTTGCTTTAAAGGCACAGTTTGCAAAACATAAGTATCTATTCTTCACAAAGAGTTTCGCTGAAGTATAGATGCATAAAGACTGCATATTAAGTGGCACGCTGACTCTTTGTCATTCTGTAGTCAACTTTAAGCCGCACTGCATTATCCAATCAACACTTCACACCTACCACAATGAAATCTATGATGTAATTCTTTCATTTCTTTGATTTTCTTTTTGTACATGCTTACATCACAGAATTGTAACTTTTCAAACTTACATGTACATGCATTCCAAATTTAGGGTATTTTTTCTTCAGCCCAAAGCATGTTCCCTCAGATATGGTGTATTAAATATACACTGGATAAATAAATGGTTTATGGTTGTTGTTTTTTTTGGGAGTGGGGGAGGGGATTTGGTAAATATTATGAATGTTCACACTTAAATAAACACTGTGCTACCAATAACAATACTTGTGAGATAAACTTTTCAGTGCACAGAACATATTTCACCATGAACAATGTTTCTAATTAATGGACAAAAGTATGTATTATTTTAATATTATCATTACGTAAAGTGAAAACACGCCGAATATTGGTTAAACATTGTGCCTAAAGTGTAACCAGGGAATAAAAATTCCACCATCCTATTTTACGAGTGGAAATTGGTCAGAGAAAAGATTTACACATTCAGTGCTAAAATTGTAGCTAAACTGGTGGTTTACTTGCTTCATTGAATCTTACCAATTCAGGGGCAGAATATTTGTTGAGAATTCTAGCGACTATGTTGGAAATGAAACCGGAAACTAAAAACTGCAGCTTGCGACTACTATATGTTGGTATTCTGTATTGTTTGCAGGGCTCACACTGTCGGTATATCAAGGACATTTCGCAAGTAAATAAAACAAAAATTTCTGGAAAAAGTTTGTCTCAATATGTTATAAGAAAACATCAAAGAATGAATAAATAAAACACAGTTAAAATGGTTTATTTGCGTATACAAAACCATTTCCTTCTTTGTATCAAATTGCCAGGATGTTTGGTTGCAATAAAAGTCGGCACCTTTTATTTCAGAGTGCGGCTCCATTAATGATTCTTGCAATAACAGGAAGCTTTAGGGTTCACTAAGAATTTACTGTGAAAGTGTGTTTTTTAAATCAATAATAACTTTAAAAGACACAAAAGATAAAAAATATATTATTCAACAAAATTTGAGAAATATAGTTAATTTATTTCAATAACATACATTAAGAATACAAGCAAAAATATATTTATATTTATTTTAAAGTAACATTTCTTTTTTAGAAATCTACAATTTTCTAACACATTCTGTTAAATTTTGAAAGAAGATATCATAATGATTCTAAGAACAAGTTTGTTGTCACACCAGTAGTGTTTTGTTGGTTATTTCACACCTGTTTGTAGGACAAGTGAATATGGCAACAGGACCAGCGCATTTACTAATACTAAAGATTTTTTGTCCTCTGGTAACATTACTGTACTTACTTATTACATCATTGTGTTAATATGCAAATTACTATCGGAAACATTTCATTGGATGCTTTTGACTGACTTGTTTCTAGGTCTAAGATTGCCAAAGCAGAACTGATTAGGAAGATTTCATTTTTCGATTTTGAAACAATATAAAGTGTTTTAAATATATACTTTTACAAAGTTCTCGGCTATCCATTACACAACAAGAGGATAGTACATGCTCTGGATAATACGGGTCAACAAATGTTTTCTTTTTTTCACCATGTCGGGAAACTCGAAACACACCATTCTTTTTAGGTATTAAGCTGAATACAAGTGCATAGTGATGATTCCAGGCAGCACAGCTCTGTTTTCTTCATTGTTTACATGTAGATAAAACAGTGTTGTACTGAACCATCAAACTATTAAGCAAATTCTTACAAATATGCTACCTCCTTCTTTCTGTTCATAAATATATCACTTGTATCTTGTTTAATTGAGATATTAACAGAAAATCCTGTTGAAAATACAAAAAAAAACTGGCTTTTTTGTTATACAAACATGTTATGGGCAATTATAGCAGGTGCGATTTAACTACAAACAATGATCTTTTTAAAGAATTTACTTCTATGATCACTCTAAGTTAGGTAAAACTATCAACATCTCAAAAACTATGTTGTAATAACTGATTTAAACAAAGTAAGATCACTAAAATACAGGTCCAAACTTTTGCAAATATAAGCACAATGCAAAAAAGTGATAAAACATAATGCGAATCACTTATAAAGGCACTTATATGTCAAATGATACAATAACACTGGTAGCCTAACCAAATACCCATCTGGCCACTGATACAATAACACTGGTAGCCTAACCAAATATCCATCTGGCGATTGATACAATAACACTGGTAGCCTTACCAAATACCCATCTGGTGATTGATACAGTAACACTGGTAGCCTAACCAAATATCAATTTGGCGATTGATACAGTAACACTGGTAGCCTAACCATATACCCATCTGGAGACTGATACAATAACACTGGTAGCCTAACCAAATATACATCTGGCGATTGATACAATAACACTGGTAACCTAACCAAATACCCATCTGGTGAATGATACAATAACACTGGTAGCCTAACCAAATACCCATCTGGAGACTGATACAGTAACACTGGTAGCCTAACCAAATATCCATTTGGCGACTGATACAATAACACTGGTAGCCTACCAAATATCCATCTGGCGATTGATACAATAACACTGGTAACCTAACCAAATACCCATCTGGCGAATGATACAATAACACTGGTAGCCTAACCAAATACCCATCTGGCGACTGATACAGTAACACTGGTAGCCTAACCAAATATCCATTTGGCGACTGATACAGTAACACTGGTAGCCTAACCAAATATCCATCTGGCGATTGATACAATAACACTGGTAGCCTAACCAAATATCCATCTGGCCATTGATACAATAACACTGGTAGCCTAACCAAATATCCATCTGGCAACTGATACAATAACACTGGTAGCCTAACCAAATATCCATCTGGCGATTGATACAATAACACTGGTAGCCTAATCAAATACCCATCTGGCAATTGATACAGTAACACTGGTAGCCTAACCAAATATACATCTGGCGATTGATACAGTAACACTGGTAGCCTAACCAAATACCCATCTGGCGATTGATACAATAACACTGGTAGCCTAACAAATATCCATTTGGCGATTGATACCATAACACTGGTAGTCTAACCAAATACCCATCTGGCGATTGATACCATAACACTGGTAGCCTAACCAAATACCCATCTGGCCATTGATACAATAACACTGGTAGCCTAATCAAATACCCATCTGGCGATTGATACAATAACACTGGTAGTCTAACCAAATACCCATCTGGCGATTGATACAATAACACTGGTAGCCTACCAAATACCCATCTGGCAATTGATACAATAACACTGGTAGTCTAAACAAATACCCATCTGGCGATTGATACCATAACACTGGTAGCCTAACCAAATACCCATCTGGCCATTGATACCATAACACTGGTAGCCTAACCAAATACCCATCTGGCGACTGATACAGTAACACTGGTAACCTAACCAAATATCCATCTGGCGATTGATACAGTCACACTGGTAGCCTAACCAAATACCCATCTGGCGATTGATACAGTAACACTGGTAGCCTAACCAAATACCCATCTGGCCATTGCATTCAAATATAAGGAGCAAGTCAGGAACATTTTGCACGGAACGTTTTAAAAAGCAAGATTATTATATGTCAAAGAATTATGTATTGTTCTCACGTTTGGAGAAGGGTTAAACTGCTGCCAACCAGATTTCCATGTTATTTACACAGACTATATACAATAACTTACCCATGATGCTTGCAATAATCTCAAAGCAGACAAGGTGGTTGTTTTGAAAGAGTTTCACAAACGGAAATGCAAGAACTGGTAAATACTGAGTCTCTCCAAATATTGGTGACCAGTTGGCTAGGGCTGATAGTATTCTGAAATAAATATAAATAGACAACACATATAACCTGAATTATGATTATGATTTCCAATATTCTACCATCCTATTAAAGTGGGGTTGTATGAAGAACTGAGTAGGTATTATATGTATTACATGTATAACATGTGCTATATGTTTTATATGTATTACATCTATTATATGTGTTATATGTATTATATGTGTTACATGTTTTAGATATGTTATATGTATTACATGTGTTATATGTATTACATGTACTATATGTATTACATGTATTATATGTGTTATATATGTGTTACATGGATTATATGTGTTATAAATGTGTTACATGTATTAGACGTATTACATGTATTAGATGTGTTAGATGTATTACATGTTATACATGTATTATATGTATTACATGTTTTACATGTATAAGATGTGTTACATGTATTACATGTATTAGATGTGTTAATAAATGTATTACATGTATTAGATGTGTTAACAGATGTTTTACATGTATTAGCTGTGTTTTTTTTCGGCCATTTTTATAGCCGTTATTGGGTCATATTCCCAATGGCAAATAGTATCTTTTTTTCCCAATTGAATGGTAAAAATTCCCAATTGAAAGCTTCAAAAATGTAAATTGAAACTTGCCATACTTCCTTGATGAAAATAAAGAAAGTTTTCCCCATTCTGAATTTAGTATGACATTGATTATTTAATTAAATGGCCTGATAAGCAAGTGTACACTTTTTATAAATATATTTAATGCAAAAAAAAATCCCAATGTTAATGAAAATGCCACTAAAATTCCCAATTCCAAGGGTATAGGTCATCTTCCCAAAATGGTGAAAAAACACACTGATTAGATGTGTTAATAGATGTATTACATGTATTAGATGTGTTAGATGTATTACATGCATAGTTAACTTATAATCCAAACTAGTCATCATTATATTTTAATTTAATAAGCATAGTTTACTTATAATCCAAACTACTAGTCATCATGATATCTTACTTTAATAAGCATAGTTTACTTATAATCCAAACTACTAGTCATCATGATATCTTACTTTAATAAGCATAGTTTACTTATAATCCAAGCTAGTAATCATGATATCTTACTTTAATAAGCATAGTTTACTTATAATCAAAACTAGTCATCATGATATCTTACTTTAATAAGCATAGTTTACTTATAATACAAACTAGTCATCATTATATTTTAATTTAATAAGCATAGTTTACTTATAATCCAAGCTAGTAATCATGATATCTTACTTTAATAAGCATAGTTTACTTATAATCCAAACTAGTCATCATGATATCTTATTTTAATTACAAATATAATTTACTCAAACTAGTCACAGTGATATCTTGCTTTATTAAGTATAATTTACTTATAACTTAACCTAGTCACAGTGATATCTTGCTTTATTAAGTATAATTTACTTATAACTTAACCTAGTCATAGTGATATCTTGCTTTATTAAGTATAATTTACTTATAACTTAACCTAGTCATAGTGATATCTTGCTTTATTAAGTATAGTTTACTTATAACTCAAATGTTTAGTCTTATTTATCATATCTTTATAAATGTACCCCATACTGCAACATTTTATTGGTTAAATGATTTTAGGCAGATTTAATAAATATTAATGGACACGTATGATAATCATTTAATACTCTGAACTTTTGGCTAAAACAGCCATTAATATAAACATATCTACTTGTTAGATATGTCATATTGTGTACAATTGTTGAGAAACAGAATTTGACCTTAAACAAGTAGTATTGAGAAATTACCTTTAAACTAGGATATGTAGGTTTCAGTCATTGACCTTTGACCTAGAACAAGACTGCTCAATACAACTGCAAATTATATTAACCATGCAATTCAAAATATTAAATAAAATAAATGAAATAAACACAGCAAAAACAATACACACCTTTGTAAAATACGCAGTAGACGTCTATTTTTTATTGGATATTCTTCGCTCAGTTTTGCGAATGCAGGATGAGTTCCTTTATCCACCAGTGCAGCATATGCAGCATGGTTCTCTGGTAGTCGCAGTATGGAACGCCAAATGAACATTCTGTAAAAGAGTTTACTTCATGTCAAATACTTGTAAACTGTATAAATAGGTTACAAAAAATGTGCCCAAAGGATAGCTATAGGCATAGTACCACCTTTAAGGACCCAGTTTCCACTGATGTGACTAAACAATACTCCAGATCTCAAAATGATTAGAATAATTCCTAAAATGGATGATAAAAAGATAATTTACTATTTCCTCATAGTATTCCTATGTAAAAATCTTTCTTACTGGGCCCTTCAGCATGATTTGAATTCTATCTCAACAGAACTTACCTATATTTAGCAGGATATTCATGTGGCCCTTCAATATTACATAAAGTCTAGATGGAACTTACCTATACTTAGCAGGATATTCATGGTAGCCCTTCAGTATGGCATAAAGTCTAGACAAAACTTACCTATATTTAGCAAGATATTCATGGTAGCTTCAGTATGGCATGAAGTCTAAATGGAACTTACCTATATTTGGCAGGATATTCCTGGTAGCCATTCAGTATGGCATTAAATCTAGATGGAACTTACCTATACTTAGCAGGATATTCATGGTAGCCCTTCAGTATGGCATTAAATCTAGATGGAACTTACCTATATTTAGCAGGATATTCATGGTAACCCTTCAGTATGGCATGAAGTCTAGACGAAACTTACCTATATTGGGCAGGATATTCCTGGTAGCCCTTCAGTATGGCATTAAATCTATATGGAACTTACCTATACTTAGCAGGATATTCAAGGTAGCCCTTCAGTATGACATAAAGTCTAGACAAAACTTACCTTTACTTAGCAGGATATTCATGGTAGCCCTTCAGTATGGCATAAAGTCTAGACAAAACTTACCTATATTTAGCAGGATAGTCATGGTAGCTTCAGTATGGCATAAAGTCTAGACAAAACTTACCTATATTTAGCAGGATAGTCATGGTAGCTTCAGTATGGCATAAAGTCTAGACAAAACTTACCTATATTTAGCAGGATAGTCATGGTAGCTTCAGTATGGCATAAAGTCTAGACAAAACTTACCTATATTTAGCAGGATAGTCATGGCAGCTTCAGTATGGCATAAAGTCAAGACGAAACTTACCTATACTTAGCAGGATATTTATGGTGGCCCTTCAGTATGGCATAAAATCTAGACAAAACTTACCTATATTTAGCAGGATAGTCATGGTAGCCCTTCAGTAAGGCATAAAGTCAAGACGAAACTTACCTATATTTAGCAGGATATTCATGGTGGCCCTTCAGTATGGCATAAAATCTAGATGGAACTTACCTATATTTAGCAGGATAGTCATGGTAGCCCTTCAGTAAGGCACAAAGTCTAGACGAAACTTACCTATACTTAGTAGGATATTCATGGTGGCCCTTCAGTATGGCATGAAATCGAGGTGAAACTTACCTATATTTAGCAGGATATTCAAGGTAATCCTTCAGTATGGCATAAAGTCTAGATGAAACTTACCTATACTTAGCAGGATATTCATGGTAGCTTCAGTATGGCATGAAGTCTACATGAAACTCACCTATATTTGGCATGATATTCATGGTAGCCCTTCAGTATGGCATAAAATCTAGATGGAACTTACCTATATTTAGCAGGATAGTCATGGTAGCCCTTCAGTATGGCATAAAGTCTATTCGAAACTTACCTATACTTGGCAGGATATTCATGGTGGCCCTTCAGTATGGCATAAAATCTAGATGGAACTTACCTATCTTAGCAGGATAGTCATGGTAGCTTCAGTATGGCATAAAGTCAAGACGAAACTTACCTATACTTAGCAGGATATTCATGGTAGCCCTTCAGTATGGCATAAAATCTAGACAAAACTTACCTATATTTAGCAGGATAGTCATGGTAGCCCTTCAGTAAGGCATAAAGTCAAGACGAAACTTACCTATACTTAGCAGGATATTCATGGTGGCCCTTCAGTATGGCATAAAATCTAGATGGAACTTACCTATATTTAGCAGGATATTCATGGTAGCCCTTCAGTATGGCACAAAGTCTAGACGAAACTTACCTATACTTAGCAGGATATTCATGGTGGCCCTTCAGTATGGCATGAAATCGAGGTGAAACTTACCTTTACTTAGCAGGATATTCATGGTAGCCCTTCAGTATGGCATGAAGTCTAGACGAAACTTACCTATATTGGGCAGGATATTCCTGGTAGCCCTTCAGTATGGCATTAAATCTAGATGGAACTTACCTATACTTAGCAGGATATTCAAGGTAGCCCTTCAGTATGACATAAAGTCTAGACGAAACTTACCTATATTTAGCAGGATATTCATGGTAGCTTCAGTATGGCATAAAGTCTAGACAAAACTTACCTATATTTAGCAGGATAGTCATGGTAGCTTCAGTATGGCATAAAGTCTAGACAAAACTTACCTATATTTAGCAGGATAGTCATGGTAGCTTCAGTATGGCATACAGTCAAGACGAAACTTACCTATACTTAGCAGGATATTCATGGTAGCCCTTCAGTATGGCATAAAATCTAGACAAAACTTACCTATATTTAGCAGGATAGTCATGGTAGCCCTTCAGTAAGGCATTAAGTCAAGACGAAACTTACCTATACTTAGCAGGATATTCATGGTGGCCCTTCAGTATGGCATAAAATCTAGATGGAACTTACCTATATTTAGCAGGATAGTCATGGTAGCCCTTCAGTAAGGCACAAAGTCTAGACGAAACTTACCTATACTTAGCAGGATATTCCTTGTAGCTTCAGTATGGCATGAAGTCTAGACGAAACTCACCTATATTTGGCATGATATTCATGGTAGCCCTTCAGTATGGCATAAAATCTAGATGGAACTTACCTATATTTAGCAGGATAGTCATGGTAGCCCTTCAGTATGGCATAAAGTCTATTCCAAACTTACCTATACTTGGCAGGATATTCATGGTGGCCCTTCAGGGGGATAATAAAATCTAGATGGAACTTACCTATATTTGGCAGGATATTCCTGGTAGCCATTCAGTATGGCATTAAATCTAGATGGAACTTACCTATACATAGCAGGATATGCATGGTAGCCCTTCAGTATGGCATTAAATCTAGATGGAACTTACCTATATTTAGCAGGATATTCATGGTAGCCCTTCAGTATGGCATGAAGTCTAGATCGAACTTACCTATACTTAGCAGGATATTCATGGTAGCCCTTCAGTATGGCATGAAGTCTAGACAGAACTTACTTATCTAGATGGACTTACCTATATTAAGCAGGATATTCATGGTAGCTTCAGTATGGCATAAAGTTTAGATGGAACTTACCTATATTAAGCAGGATATTCATGGTAGCCCTTCAGTATGGCATGACGTTTAGATGGAACTTACCTATACTTAGTAGGATATTCATGGTAGCCCTTCAGTATGGCATGACGTTTAGATGGAACTTACCTATATTTAGTAGGATATTCATGGTGGCCCTTCAGTATGGCATGAAGTCTAGACAGAACTTACCTATACTTAGCAGGATATTCATGGTAGCCCTTCAGTATTGCCTGCAGACGATCCAAGTTCAAACTCTCTGGAAGTTCTTTCTGAAAGTGCATATAGAGAATAAAAGTTTTTAATAAATAGACCACAAAGGAGGTGTGTTCTGTCCAACTTGTGAGAAAATACAGTCTAACGTGTATATGTGGTTGATCATCTCTTGTGAGTGGTCACCTGTATTGATAGGCTGACTTAAAACCCTCCAATATATATATATCAGGACTTATAAAAGCTACTCGTCCTTTTTTCCAACATTTTTTTAGTGAATGCTTAAAATCAAAGAAATATCAAGGTCAGTTTCTTAAATCTTACTCGTCCTGATCAAATGTTGACTTGTGATGGCGAGCGGACGAGTGGAATTTTCCAAACCTGATATTGCTTTTATAAAGTATATGTACATGTATTAATCTTTAATGTGGTTAGAGGCCAGTCTATTTCATCCTAATTTAAGACAAATATATATATGCCTATAAACAGTCAGATGTGACTACCATTAATCACCATTGTCTGGCTGGTATTTCAATATATTTCATTACCCCGTAAACAATTGTCCCTTCTCCTATAGTTGTGAAGACATGAATCACCCATCGAGTATGCATGTATGTGGTCTAATAAGGAGAGGAAAAGTGAGATTATTGCCTTTGGTATGCAATGCTGCTGCCCAGACTGGGTACAATTAAGCGCATGTATATACAATAATAATATACAATAGTTTTATCAAAGTGATAAACCTTGTCACACGTAAACACATTTGATTTAGTTTCCACTACGGCATTTATGTAAATTATTGAAGTGATTATGGTCAAATGAAACTGGCAGTTTAATTATTAATTTTAATTTATCAGTTATAGAATTGGGTATAAATATATGTAATGAAACAATATTTTTCTTTTTTTTTCATATTGTGATTAACTTTAAATGTGTTAACAATGCCTGTAAAATTCATGTTATAAATCCCTAATGAAATATACAGCATAATTGACACATCCGCGACCCGATTCGTGGCTCAAATGTCTGTGATGTAAAATCATGTCAGCAGATGATCATGTTTACGGACAACTGATCAAATCTGAGTCTACCAATTTGATTCTCTATGTTAAGTTAAAAAGGAAAGTGGCAAAATATGATCCCATCAATACTGCTGGACAGCACACAAATAACACATTTATTTTTCAATGTTCAACAGCCATTCTCCAACATTAATGAGTTAATTTGGCCTGTTCAAGAAACAGTGGTTATATAACTACTGTGCAAGTTTGATGAAGTTCCAATGAAATATGCAGATGCTAAAGTGCAAACAACCAAAATTTTACAGACTGACGTACAATGGACTCGGGGGCAATCAAAATAGCTTGCTTGTTCTTTCTTCAGGTGAGCTAACAAAGAAATTAAATCAAACGTGTTTTTTTTTACATTAATTAAAAGAGAGTAGTAATTTTACCCATTACAGTGATAATTCAAAGGCACAAAATGTTTGGATTTAAATGAGTAAAATCCATTAAAAAACATTTGATTTGCATTACATCATTACATTCCTCATATATACTTTTACCTCTACACAATCATTTTCTGAAGCTCCACGTCTATTCTCCTTTCCCCGGGCTGGTGCAGATGCTGGATGTCCTCTTCTAGATATCTGACGTTTTCCTGACCTTTCTGACCTATCTGTTGTCATGGTATCAGACATCTTGTTGTTAGTTACAACCTTCACAAGAGGAGCTGGCGGCTGAAGTATGAGACTGCTTTTGTACTCCGAGTGTAAAATATATACAAATACTGAACATGGTTAAGCCAAAACCAAGTGTAAAATATGTACAAATACTGAATATGGTTAAGCCAAGTCCGCGTGTAAAATATATACAAATACTAAATAAGGTTAAGCCAAGTCAACGTGTAAATGATATACAAATACTGAATATTGATAGGCTAAGTCTGAGTGTAAAATATGTATAAATACTGAATATGGTTAAGCCAAGTCCGAGTGTAACTTATATACAAATACTGAATATGGTTAAGCCAAGTCCACGTGTAAAATACACACAAATGCTGAATATGGTTAAGCCAAGTTTGAGCGTAAATTATATACAAATACTGAATATGGTTAAGAAAAGTCCGCATATAAAATACATACACAAATGCTGAATATGGTTTAGCCAAGTTTGAGCGTAAATTATATACAAATACTGAATATGGTTAAGAAAAGTCTGCATATAAAATACATACACAAATGCTGAATATGGTTAAGCCAAGTCCGGGTGTAAAATATATACAAATACTGAATATGGTTAAGCCAAGTTCCCATGTAAAATATATACAAATACTGAATAACGGTTAAGCCAAGTCCAAGTGTAAATTATATACAAATACTGAATATGGTTAAGTCAAAGTCTGAGTGTAAAATGTATACAAAGCCAAGTCTGAGTGTAAAATATATACAAATGCTGAATATGGTTAAGCCAAGTCTGAATGTAAAATATATACAAATGCTGAATATGTTTAAGCCAAATATGAGTGTAAAATGTATACAAATATTGAATATGGTTAAGCCAAATCCTTGTGTTAAATGTATACAAAACCAACTCCAAGTGTAAAATATACACAAATACTGAATATGGTTAAGCCAAGTCCAAGTGTAAAATATATACAAATACTGAATATGGTTAAGTCAAGTCTGAATGTTAAATATATACAAATGCTGAATATGGTTAAGCCAAATACGAGTGTAAAATGTATACAAATATTGAATATGGCTAAGCCAAATCCGAGGGTAAAACGTATACAAAGCCAAGTCTGAGTGTAAAATATATACAAATACTGAATATGGTTAAGCCAAGTCCGAGTGTAAAATATATACAAATACTGAATATGGTTAAGCCAAGTCCGAGTGTAAAATATATACAAATACTGAATATGGTTAAGTCAAGTCTGTGTGTAAAATATATACAAATACTCTGGCAGTTTCTTGTGTCATTTTACGTAGTATTCTATTTCACTATGTGGAAAAGTATCGATGTAACGAATATGATTTTTCAAAAATAGCGTGAACACTTTTTTAATTGTCAATGGTATAACAGTACAGCGACTTAAAATCAGTGTTTAGATAAATACATTAGTTAGGGTTAGGAGAGTTGTGTAAGCAGGTCATACATTACCTGATTGTTTTATCACACATTAACAAGCAAAGGAATGATGCCCTAGGCAATGTTTTTCACTGATAATTCGGGATTAAAACTTATAACAAAGAAATAAATTAAAGCTACAGGTATAGCAATTTATAGACTCTAAATAACAGAGAGCAATCATTATTTTACTTAATCTTTTAAAATATACATGGGAAATTATCGGAAATAGAAAATTTACATAAAAACAAAATGAAATCTTCTGTACTTATGTATATCGTGCATCCCTTCTCGAAGATCTTAAAATTTGGAAAAAAAAATATGTGAGTAGAAACGGTATTTAATTTAATACAATTTTTCTTTAAAATCTGGATGTGGATGTACGGGTGTATGTGCCAAAGGGGTGAGGGTCTTGGGTCGGTAACAAAATGCAGAGTATTTGATTTAATACAAACAAAACTTAAAAAAAACAAGAAATGTCACTGGTAAGTGTTGCATGCCCCCCAAATGGTCTGTGAAAATAACAATATATGTTATAATAGGTAGCGATGAATCCATGAATATCAAGAGTAATGGAATGACAAATCAGACATGCAATTTTACAAAAATTTTTGTTACATTAAAGTGTGACCTTGACCTTTGTGTAACCTTGACCTTGACATCTGATGTAACAGACTTGGTATTTCTACTGGTAAATGCAGGTAACACATCATCATGACATGCTGATCACTTGTGCAAGGCTTTACATTAACGCTCATCCAACTGTCCAAGACAACTGAACCGCGGGTACGGACAAGTAAAATATATGGCTGCTAGCCCGACTGGACAAGTGAAAAATTCAGAAATTAAACACGGTATCTCTTTTTTGCAAATTCCCTGTTTTTTAACCTTGATAAAACAGTTTATTTAGTTAATTTATATCCATAAGACTAGTACCATAATTCTAGAATAAAGTAGGACTAGTTGTTTTTTGGCAGGACAAGCAGATTTTAGAAATACTTGTCAGAATGGACAAGTGATATAGAAAATTAATGTAATTGCCTGAGGGTCTTGGGGTTGGTAACAAAATTGAAATTTGCCAGAGTATTTGATTGAATACAAAACAAAATTAAAAAAAAATAGGCAGGGATGGGAGGTGGGGGTGAGGATCTTGGGGTCGGTAACAAATTTAAAATGGGGCACAGTATTTGGTTTAATACAAAACAATTTAAAAACAAGAGGCCCAAGAGGGCCTGAGGACGCTCTACTGACTCATGAACCCACGGGGCGGGGTCATTTTTAACCCTAGGGACACCATTTGAACAAATCTAACAATACTATAGTTGGTCATCATTACTACATAAACATTTTGAAAATATATTGGGCCGTTCATGAGAAGATTTTAAGTTTTGGACTATTTTAAGTAACGGTCGCCATCTTGAATTTCAGATCGAAAAAAAATCTTCTGTATTGTCTCCTATGCAACAGAAACATGCATGTGAAGTTTCATTTTAATTGGCCTAGTGGTTTCAGAAAGAATGAAAGAAAAAGAGAATTTTCTGTTTTCCCATAGTATCCCTATGTAAAATTCAAAGTCCCATTACAGGGCCCCTATAAATTTTAGCCCCTTAATTCTTATCTGCAATCAAACCCCTACACATAGGGATAATTTATGCCAAATATGAACAAATCTGACATACCGGTTCTCAAGAAAACGATTTTAGTAATTCCCAATTTTTACCCTTTTGGGGCCCCTCCTAACCCCTTAAGACAGTGGAACCCATTCATTTTTACAAATCTGAATCTCCTTCACCAAACAATGCTTCTGTGAAGATATAGGCAAAATCATTTCTATTTCTAAAAAAAAAAAAAAAAAAATTATAGTGACATATGTCCCCTAATTGTACCGTCAGGGCGGGGTCATATTTAACCCTTATGACACCATTTGAACAAATCTAACAATACTATAGTTGGTCATCATTACCAAATAAACATTTTGAAAATCTGTTGGGCCGTTCATGAGGAGAAGATTTTTTAAGTTTTGGACTATTTTTAGTTACGGCGGCCATCTTGAATTTCAGATCGAAAAAAAAATCTTCTGTATAGTCTCATATGCAACAGAAACATGCATGTGAAGTATCAGTTTAATTGGCCTAGTGGTTTCAGAAAGGATGAAAGAAAAAGAGAATTTTCTGTTTTCCCATAGTATCCCTATGTAAAATTCTAAGTCCCCTTACAGGGCCCCTATAAATTTTAGCCCCTAAATTCTTATCTGCAATCCAACCCCTACACATAGGGATAATTTATGCCAAATATGAACAAATCTGACATACCGGTTCTCAAGAAAACGATTTTAGTAAATCCCAATTTTTACCCTTTTGGGGCCCCTCCTGACCCCTTAAGACAGTGGACCCCAGTCATTTTTACAAATCTGAACCTCCTTCACCAAACAATGCTTCTGTGAAGATATAGGCAAAATCATTTCCATTTTTAAAATAAAAAAAAATATATATTATAATGACATGTGTCCCCTAATTGAACTGTCGGGGCAGGGTCATATTTAACCCTAGGGACACCATTTGAACAAATCTAACAATACTATAGTTGGTCATCATTACCAAATAAACATTTTGAAAATCTGTTGGGCCGTTCATGAGGAGAAGATTTTTTAAGTTTTGGACTATTTTTAGTAACGGTGGTCATCTTGAATTTCAGATTGAAAAAAAAAATCTTCTGTATAGTCGTCTATGCAACAAAAACATGTATGTAAAGTTTCAGTTTAATTGGCCTAGTGATTTCAGAATAAATGAAAGAAAAAGAGAATTTTCTGTTTTCCAATAGTATCCCTATGTAAAATTTTAAGTCCCATTACAGGGCCCCTATAAATGTTAGCCCCTAAATTCTTATCTGCAATCAAACCCCTACACATAGGGATAATTTATGCCAAATATGAACAAATCTGACATACCGGTTCTTAAGAAAAGGAATTTAGTTATTCCCAATTTTTACCCTTTTGGAGCCCCTCCTGACCCCTTAAGACAGTGGAACCCACACATTTTTACAAATCTGAACCTCCTTCACTAAACAATGCTTCTGTGAAGATATAACCAAAATCATTTCCATTTTAAAAAAAAAATAAATAAAAAATATTATAATGACATGTGTCCCCTAATTGAACCCTCAGGGCGGGGTCATATTTAACCCTAGGGACACTGTTTGAACAAATCTAACAAAACTATAGTTGGTCATCATTACTGCATAAACATTTTGAAAATCTGTTCGGCCGTTCATGAGAAGAAGGTTTTTTAAGTTTTGGACTATTTTTAGTAACAGCTTAATTCTTGAATTTCAGATCGAAAAAAAAAATTCTTCTGTATAGTCTCCTATGCAAAAGAAACACCCATGTGAAGTTTCAGTTTAATTGGCCCAGTGGTTTCAGAGAAAGTGCTGCTAACAGAGGACAAACAACAGACGACAGACGTCAGACGATAGACAACAGAGGACGGACGACAGACAACGCGCCATCGCGACAACTTTGGCCAATAGAGCTAAAAATCGAGCCAGTAGTTTCTGACAAGAAGATTTTTTAAGTTTTTACTAAAGCTGATATAGTAAACTAACCCTACCCCCTGGCCGCCATGTTTTTTGACGAATCAAGATAGCTTGAACAAACTTGGTAGAGGGTCACCCAAGGATCATTTCTGTGAAATTATTTTAAAATCGAGCCAGTAGTTTCTGACAAGAAGATTTTTTAAAAGTGCTAAGTGCATGAAACAAAGCCAAGTTTAAGCACATAAATAAAATTATTGTTTGAGAACGGTTTCAAACTAATAACAAAACTGTATGCTTGGAACAATGCTCAGTTCCAGCATAAATATACACTTATACGTTTGGAGACTGTTCACAACCTAAGTCTTCGAACTAAGATAAAAATCCAGTTCCAGCACAAAACTAACCTGTTATGTTTAAGAACAGTTTCAAACTAAAGCATCAGACTAAACTATTGTGCATGAAACAATCCCCAGTTCCAGCACAATAAATATTGCTATGAGTTTCAAACACAAGCCTTCCCAAAGCCTATCCCTAGAAAAAATCTTTGTCGCAGTGCACTCTCCCCTCATCACAATTAAGCTGCTCCTCCGAGGTTTCAAGTACACTTTGACACTGAAAATCTCAAGCAGACTTCTTGCAGTGAAAGAAACTAGCTAAAAATATGGTATTGCTTTATTATGAAGCAGTTTACCATCCCTGTCTGAACCATAGAAACTCTGTTTTATATTCAGGAAAACACCTATTTCAAAAAGGTGTCCAATTCATGATTATAATTGTATCATTCATCTTTTTATGATGAATGATCTTTTAAAACTTATATCTGGTATAATATTGTATAATAATAGCGAAAAAAAAGTTTATTTAAAGAGTTTATTACCTATTCTTATAATAATTGCTACCGTATATTCCCTAATTAACGCCCCCGGGGGCGTTACATTTTACAAGGTGGGGGCGTTTATAAAAGATAAAAAAAGCAAATTTAACAAGTTAAAAATACAATAAAACCAATTAAGCCATGGAAAAAAATTTAAATCTGGTTTAAATCCCCGAAAAAGTGGTTCAGAATTATTTGTGAGTGAATGAAATTATCGACATAGGATGAAAAAAAGCTGAAAATCTGTATGAAATTACTAGTCTGCGTACTGGAATATCCGAATTCATGGTCAGTGTACTCTTCACTTTAAATCACTTGGACGCTTGCTCACATCAACATGGAACAATGAGCTTTCAGCCTTCACAGACTAACCGCATTTTCCGACGTTTTGTAATGTTTTAATCGGCAGACAGTATTTTTACTAGTATTAAACAGCAAATATGGGGAAGTATTCATTCAACCAAAAGTGGTTAAGTGGTCACCCAAGATATAAACAATGGGTTAAAGAGTTCAAAGGTAATAAACCAGGGCTCAAACTGGGTCTGAATTTTAGGGAGAAGTGACTTCTCCTTCATCCAAAAAAAAGGAGAAGTGGAGAAAAAATAGGGAGAAGTGGTAAATTTCGTCACGCGGTTACATGAAAACTTAGTTTCATTAAAATTAATGCTATGTCATTATGTGTGTTTTTGTTCTATATTGTTTTTATGTTTTATATTGTTTTTGATTTATATCAAATGTATTGGTTGACTGCCTTCTTGTCTTTTATCTGATGTTGTAATTAAGGAACAAGTTTTTGTATGATATATTCTTAAAGAAAAGGGAGTTTAATTTTCTGAATAAAGATACAGCTAAATGAACTTACAATTTACTTTTTCATGGTAGGAGTATTCTCCATGCCACTCATTATTGTTTAATTTTTTTTTGCAAAGAACATGGAACACTAGTACCTGATAAAAGCTGAAGATAAATGCTATTTATCTATAACTTTATCTCCGAAAGAGTAATCAAAAAGATATTTCTCTGTTCACATATCATTTTTATTTTTTACCAAATAAACACTTTTTTATTTAAATGCAAAACATAATCATAAGTTCATGAAACATACATTAAACACACATTTTTTTAAAATTTCAGATGCTGTGTTACATGCTATCCCCGCTGCAGTCTACACACTGCTTAAACTAACTGTTTCCTACTTGACCTTTTTAATTCTCATTTATAAATATTTCGTATTTTCTGTTGTTTCCAATATTTCAAGGCTTTTTGGAAGTCAAACTTTGTAGTTATAGGTCGGATCACAACTGTTTAGAGTAATTAAACCAGCTGATTTAAACAAACAAATTGAGTAACAAAACAATTTTTTTATGTGAATTCTTTACATCACTCACGGACACCGAATTAACAGTTGTTATAATCGATTCAGTTCAATTTGTTTATTTCGACTCGAACATATTTATAGACAACAGTTAGCGGCAACATAATAATCAATACCTCTTTAATCATTGGTAATTTCTAAAAATCAAACGCGCAAATTATTCATTTTAAACGTATAATTCAGAATTGAATTACACTCTTTCAATCAACTATGCATCTCGCAAACACAAAGGATGATTACATCATACGTGGAAAGTTACTTTGTTCATGGAAAACTTTGATTGACAGTTGAAAAAAAATGATCGGTTTCAATTAGACGCTGGATGTTTTAACTCTATGCAAGGGAAACCTTGATCTTGGTCAGCCAAACGATGGCGTTGCCTAGCAACCTATACGATGTTGGCACGGGGTGTAAACATATATGCCGAAAATTGCCTGAGGATATTTGGATCAAAAGTAACCGAATATTACAATTTGAATTCCCACATGTGTGGCGACACTTATGCACGGATTAGAGAATATACCAAATATTGGTTATAGTTGTAATTTGCACTTCGCTAGCGTCCAGAAAAAAAGCGATGTTGCTAATTTTAAGGCGACTTAAAACTTCGCCGTGACCAAAAAAAAAAGCGAAGTGACGGAGAAAAAAGCGACTTTGTCGCCAACGTCGCCCTCTAGTTTGAGCCCTGATAAACATTCCTCTAATTGTTGTCTGTGTAACAAAATAATCGATCAGGGAAAGATGGATGGATACGCACTCAACTCGCATATATATACGTTTAATTTTTTAATTTTCCAGAAAAATAGGTGGGGGGCGTTTATTAGAGTGGGGGCGTTTATAAGGGAATATACGGTATATTCAGACATTTATGCTATAAAACAAGGACATTAATTTGACATATAACTAGCCCCACCCCCTGGCTGCCATGTTTTTTGACGAAACAAGATGGCTTGAACAAACTTGGTAGAGAGTCACCCAAGGAACATTTCTGTGAAATCATTTTAAAATTGAGCCATTTTTTTCTGACAAGAAGATTTTTTAAGTTTTTACTGTAGCTTATATAGTACTCTAACCCCACACTCTGGCTGCCATGTTTTTTGTTGAATCAACATGGCTTGAACAAACTTGGTAGAGGGTCACCCAAAGAACATTTCTGTTAAATTATTTTAAAATTGAGCCAGTATTTTCTGACAAGATTTTTTAAGTTTTTACTATAGCTTATAAAGTAAACTAACCCCACATCCTGGCCGCCATGTTTTTTGACGAATCAAAATGGCTTGAATAAACTTAGTAGAGGGTCACACAGGGAATATTTCTGTGAAATAATTTTAAAATCAAGCCAGTAGTTTCTGACAAGAAGATTTTTTAAGTTTTTACTATAGCTTATATAGTAAACTAACCCCATCCCCCTGGCCGCCATGTTTTTGACCAACCAAGATGACTTCAACAAGCTTGGTAGAGGGTCACCCAAGGAACATTTCTGTAAAGCCCAGTGGTTTCAGAGGAGAAGTTGCTAAAAGGTAAAAGTTAACGACGGACGACGGACACCAGGTAATCACAAAAGCTCACCTGTGAGCCTTCGGCTCAGGTGACTTAAAAAAACTCTCAAGAAATTTTCCCTAATAAATTTTTTCAGTCGGTGCTTTTTTCGTGGGCCGATCACGCAAGGGGAAACAGAGATATTTTTAATTGTGGCCTCAGCTATTCTCTTTGATGTTAACCTAAGTGTCTATAAATGTTCATGTAACACAATTTCTAGGCTATTGTTCAAATAACTATAATCATTTTAGCTATAAATGGAACAACTACACTTTACTAACCTTATTGAGTTCAGCACTTAGTGTTTGAAGGTTATATATGCCCAGAGTTCCATCTTCATTAACAGTTATCACGTAACGACCATTGGGACTAACGGAGATATTATTAATCTTGTTAGCGACCTCACCCATGTCAAACAAAAGCTTGCAGGTGTGGATATTGATGAAACGCATTATCCCATCCTGGCATAAAACACCCAATACCTGGAAAATAGAAAACAATATTAAGAATGGACAATCGACTATTAGTTATAAACATCTACAGTGCTCCAGATAAGCTTTGGGCCGAATACTTATTTTACTACTTAAAATCCAATGCTTAAAATGAAAATTGGAAGAGTATTTTCTGATCAGTTTTTGGCCATATGCTTATTTTACGCCCTAAATTAAAATACAATGCTTAAAATGGAAATATTTTTCAAAATTCACCTCTATTTTCAAGTACAGGCTATATCTAATTTCAAAACAGACAAATAAAAGTCAATAAAGGAGACATACAATTTAATAAATTCTTGTTTGCATATAATAATTTAGGTAAGCGGCATCAATTATCATTTTACCGCTTAGATCATTGATTTTACAAAAACAAAGTAATTCGAGTATACAAGTGCGATTGACAGAAAAGATTAATTGTTGTTTGTTTGGTCATCCATTAAAGTGGTAAAAGGTAATAATAACTGTGTTTTTAGCAAGAATGGGTCGTATTGTCATGAGTTAATATCCTTGTTTGTTATGTGCATTTTATTGGTTTCGGCCAACTGTTTCGTAATTCGATTGGGTGAAAATCTTTAAGTGCGTGTCTGATTTTAATTCTTACCATTCTATAGTTATCATTTGCAGTGATAGGCTGAAATAATCTTCAACCTAATTTTTAGTACCTTTTCTACTCACGTATAATGCGCGTTTTTTTCCAACTTTTAAGATCTTCAAGAAGGGATGGACTATATACATGAGTACAGAAGATTTCATATTTTTTTATGTCAATTTTCTATTTCCGGTTATAGGATTGACAATTAAAAAAGTGTTCATGCTATTTTAAGAAAAATCATGTTCGTTACATCGATACTTTTCCACATAGTGAAATAGAACGCTACGTAAAACGACGCAAGAAACTGCCAGAGTAACGACATTCCACTATCAAGGTCAAAAATAAATTGTGTCGGCGTTATAGATGGCCGTTTAAGACATATTCAATCCCAAAATAAAAACACGGACTGGTTCACATTTATTTGTAACATACTTTCTCGATTCCGTTATGTTTACCAGTCTGGCTTTGATTGGCCATTTCATGATTACGTGACCGTAACGTGTTTATCTGATGGAATTGACAGGACGCCTTACTCGTGTGTATTTAATTTCAAAGGATGCAAAGCAATTGTGTTTTCACAAATTGATGAATCTTTAAGTGTGGGATATATACCGGTATATAATTTATTGATTTTATAACGAAAATATGTTAGCGATGACGAAGCGTGATGGAGAGAACGTCAAAGAGATGACTGTTCTTTGGTTGAAAATCAATAAACGACACCCAGTATCTTTTGTTTGTGCGGATTGTAGTAGTTTATGTTTATAAATTAAAATCAATATAATATGCGGTATTTTGTTATGATTAAAAAAAAATCTTGTAAGATTTTAAAACAAAACAAAACATGACTGTGTACGAGTGTCACCTGTCATTTCAGAGTATTGAAAGCGGGTGCTGCCATGTGGCTTCTGCATATTAGTTGACATCTTAATTACACGCCTGAGCAGGTGTTCACAACTCAAGTATGTATTGAGACAGTGATGAGAAGTGCCATGTATTTTAAGTGTGTATAAAACGAAGATTTAAAAAATTAACGGCATTCTCTTGAGAAACTTCAAAATTGTCACTACCTCGAAATTGTCACTTATGATGCGCTTTATACACATATATAGGAGAATTGTATTTTTTTTCTCAGTTCTTGGTCTTAAAACATGGATGCGCGATATACACGAATGCGTCTAATACGTGAGTAGATACTAAGTCTTCTAAGAAAAGAAAAGTTCTAACATTAGATGACCGAATTTAAGTCATCAAACTTTTAGAAAGTGGAAACTACTCGGCTAGAAGCTGAAGAATTTGGTGTTGGAAAAACCCAAGTTCAACAAACATTGAAGCGCAAAGCTGAGTTTATGTCAGACTATGAGAACAATGTGAATCCTGATAATAAAAGAAAAAAGCGGGCAACTGTTAATGATGACATCAATGACCTTACCTGGAGATGGTTCCAAGATGCCTCTGCTAAACATATTCATTTATCTGGACCACTAATTAAAGAATGCGCACTTAAATTTGCCCAGGAACTTAATGTTGAAACATTCAAAGCATCAAATGGCTGGATTGATAGCTTCCTCAAGAGACATAACATTGTGTTTAAGACCATGAGTGGTGAACGTGGAGATGTAGACAATACTGTTATTGAGGATTGGAAGAATAAACTTCCAAAGATTTGTGAAGGTTATGAGCCTAAGGACATATTTAATATGGATGAAACGGGTGTGTTTTTTAAAGACGGTAAAAGAACAACATTTTTTGTGAAGGGTGTTGATTGTGCAGAGGGGAAACGTTCTAAAGATAGTATAACTGTTGCTTTGTGTGTAAGCATGACTGGTGAAAATTAACACCTCTAGTGATAGGTAAAGCTCGTTAGCAAAGATGCTTTAAAGGAATGCAAGCATCAAGTCTCCCAGTGACTTACAAATTCAATAAAAAAGCTTGGATGAGTAGTGACGTTTTTGAGGACTGGATAAAAAGTGTTGACAGAAAAATGAAGAATGCAGAATGTTAAAGACGTTTCTGCAGGTTGTTACTGCGCATCGCTACGCACATAGTTCCTTTCTATTACTTTCAGTTTCATGGTCTAATTTCGCCGTTTGTTAATCAAATGTCGAGTCGCATTAGGATATTTACAAAGAGAAGTATTTTCATTTCGAGATGTCAGAAATGTAAATTTTGTCAAGGAAGCGATCGAAAAGCATGGAAGAGTATATTGTTTTTCGTTCTAAACCACCAGAAGTGCTTGTACATAACGAAGTCGAAGAATCAACTACGAAATATAATCAATACTCGTAGTGGTAAACATTTCGGAAAACTCATTTTCGGATAACAATCATTTGTGAATTTGTTCCAAAGTGCTGAATACATAATGAATTTACCAAAAACAATATTATTCATATCGGGATGAAGACAAGGAAGAATAAGTCTTGAATTTTGACATTTAGCTGACCTGATGCATCTAAAGGTTTGGTATTGAAGGACATTATGGAAGACGCTTATATGGGTCAATGTTATAATTAAACTGTATATGTGGAAGTATAAGAACAGTGGAAACAAACAAGACACATCGATTAAACAGGTAAAGTCCAAAATCATTTGACATCAACACAAAGCAATTGAGTATAAGGTTAGTTGATGCTTTATCATAACTCACTGATCAATATCGATGTATCACATAAAATGATAACTTACTTTATGATTTCTAGATATAAAAACTATAAAAAGTGATTGATTGGTTGAATATTTAGCGTCATTTTTATGCCATCGAGGGCTAACAGACGATCACCTAACCACTGTTTCCTGGAATTAACCAGTATTTGAGCACACCCCATCTCCGCAAGTAACTGATAGCTTTCCCACTTGAATCAGTGGTGAGAGACGATTGATAAAGAGACATAATGTTGTATATCTATCATCCTGGAGACTGCTGCTGGGCGGGGATTCGAACAGTATTCTTACATTAAGTAAATATTAAAAATTAATTTATACACCTTCACGTTCTGTGTTTCCTGTTAAACTGAAAATTGTTACATGAATTAAGAAAATAAGAAACTATTCAACACATTTCAGGAATGCTAAACAGAGGCTCAGGTTACAGATGGATTGAGATGTCGGCGCTTTAAATATCTGTAGTGGTTTTATTAACTAAGAAGAGACAATCAATATCGTGACATAGACAACGTGTACAGAAGCACTAAATGAAAGAGTGACAATCATCAAAATGGGCCAATGGTAGTTATTAATGTAGTTTAACTGTTTCAGCTTATTTCTACTATGGAATACAACAAAATAATCATGAGCACAACAGATGATCTGAGGGGGATCAAACCTGTGATTACTTGTTTGGCACATCCAATATCCGTGCAAGTAACTGACAACTTTCCCACTTGAATCAGTGATTAAAGATGAATGAATACGAGACACAATGCTGGAATTTGCATATATATAAATCATCACAGAGACAGGCCAAGCGGGGATTTGAGCTTGCAATCCCTTGACTGCTTGTAAAATAACAAGTTTCATTCAGTAAAAAATGTCCACATACATGCAAGTTTATAACCATAAGATTTTGTACAATGGTTTGAACATAGATATCATAACAGGAATTGCTGCTCAGATATAGCCCTTGAGTTGTCAAACTATACCCATCTATTATGCTGTTTTATTAAAGTACATTGTCGTTTTTTTAGCCAGACCGATGAGCTCAGTCAGTAGAGCACGATACTTCTAGCTCAATGTTGAGAGTTTGATTGTCATTTATTTCTTTATCTCATATAAGCTTCCTTTAATTTTCAGTGATGAAGTCAGTCAAGTAGTACACCAGGACCAGGCCAATTTATTACAATATGTGTTGCCAGAAGCATGAATTGTGACAGTAAATCAGATATTGGGACCATGTTAAGAAAAAGAATTCGAAAAACATATGTTTTTTCAAAAGACTAGGAAATGCACATATTATGAAAAATTAAGAACAATCACTACCAGTTCACCAGGCAGTGTTCTATAATTTGAATGACAATTCAAAGATTAATGTTGGAAGTAGCCCAGTACAGGAATAAAAATTCAAGTTATGTAATAATAATGGATGAAGGTGTGACTACTATAGCCAAGATAAAAACCAGAAAAAATGACTTGAATGTACTCCTAGATTAAACTGAAGATATTATGTTGAGTAACAGTCACTGGTGATCCAACCTTGATTGACAGTACATGGTTTTACCACTAGGCCTCTAACATTTTAAACTATTACAAATATTGATGTTCATCAATTACCCGGTATATATGAAATGTATAAGAGCAACATAACAGTAATTACATTATAAAGTACAAATATTATAATTGCTATTTAGTGCATCATTTACATATATGAAAGTTACCTCTGCAATGAAACTTCATTTATAAAAATTACAACAGATAATTTTCACCATTTTGACAATTTTAAGACATTTTATGAAAAGGGGAGGTAACGTTTAGCACTGTTACTTTGTAACAAGCATGGTGACCTGTATTTTTTATTTTATTTTCTGATATAGTTTATTATAGTGCCTCTTTGTAGAATGAACGAAACAATTCTCCACAACTTTTAGAACTTTTTTTATTATTGAATTACTGTCAAAATGCATCATTTACAGCCATTTTATGAAAAGGGAGGTAACAATTAGCTCTGTAACTTAGTAACAAGCATGGGGACATCTATTTTTTATTTTATTTTCTGATACAGTTTGTTATAGTGCCTCTTTGTAGAAAGAATGTAACAATTCTCTGCATTACACCTTTTTTTATTATTGAATAAGTGTAAAAATGCATCGTTTGTGGCCATTTTATGAAAAAGGGAGGTAACATTTAGCAATGTAACTTAGTAACAAGTAAGGCAACATATGTTTTTTATTTTATTTTCTGATATAGTTGGTTATAGTTCCTCTTTGTAGAAAGAATGAAACAATTCTCCGCATTATAACTTTTTTTATTTTTAAATTAGTGTACATCATTAACGGCCAATTCTATAATCGTAGAAATTTTTGAAAATCACTGTATGAAATGTGAAACTCACAATAGCATCATAACTTTTCTGTTACTTTTGTTACATGAGTGACAACAATATTTTGTTGAAATATATCACTTTGTTAATAAATAAAACAAGATTTATAACTTACACCCATTTGCTGTTTTTTCTTTAAAAAATGTAAAACGGTGTAGTTTAAAAATAGTCATAGCAAAAAAACAAGCATGGTGACCTATATTTTTTTTAGTGTTTTAAACTTGTCTTACTTCAAACTACTTGTGTGCAAAATTTTAAAAAAATCTCTGCGCTAGAACTTACTCGAAGAAACATCTTTAAGCTAGTGTTTCTTCAACCCAATACAATGTCTCAAATTCAGCTGATGGATCAATTATACAGTCAATGAAACTTAAATTCCACAAACGCCAGTCAGAAGATTTTGGCTCAAATGGAAATAAGTGAGTTAAGAGGAACAGACTAAAACAAGCGACTATTCTGGACGCTATCTACTGGGTGAAAAGTTCTTGGGATGAAGTAGAATGCAGCACAATCCTAAAATGTTTTGAAAAGTGGTTTTAAATTAAATGATCAAAGTGTTCCTGTTTCTGATATTTGTGAAAACAGTGAAGATATTAATGAGGATATTAATGAGGAAATTCCACTGTCTGTTGAAAATGGCTCAGGAATTGTTTGGATGTGACTTCTCAGAGTTATTAAAAATTGAGGAATCTATACCAATATGTGATGAATCTATAGACTGGAATAAAACAGAAACAGATATTTTTAAGGAAGACGACAATGTTAGTGATGATGATACTGATGATGAAAATGATAATTCCGAACCTACTGTGTGCAACTTATCAGAGGTTGAGCAGTATTTAGAGAAAATAAAATCATTTGCTCTATTGAAGGGACAATCAAAGATGTTAACATACATCATGGAACTTAGTGAAATGACATCGACTATAAGAATAGAAACCAGCTGCCAACAGAAATCAAAAACCTGAAGGGCCTGAGGGAAGGCTCGCTGCTTGTGTTAATTCGAAAATTGGAAAACTTAGTTAGATTTCTGATATGTTAAAAGGCAATTCATTGGGATTTAGAAAACAATGTGGTGTTATTTCTTTTGTGTATCTGTATAAATAATCTCCTGCATGCAATACAGAGTCCATATCAATACATTTCCAACAGTAGCTATCAAACGGTTTTAATAATGCATTTGAAAAAATGCAAACACCATAGTACACACCGTCTTCTGTGTGAAAATTGACTGAATATTTGATGACCCTGTTGAAAATATCCATTTCAGGACATTTTGTAAACTGGTAACGTGGTGGTCCAGGATTCCTTTCCACATCTCCAGATAAAAGTTATTAACATGAACAACCTATATGAAAGCTTCGCAAACAAACCTTCATATTCTGATGTTTCTCCAAAATTGAAAGAATTGAGTAGTGATATACAACTCCAGTCAATTTTAATATCTCCAGTTCAATAGTTATGATTTATGGATAACGAAACGCATTCAGCACAAAATGTTTCTGATTGTCCGAGAATATACAACACATATCCATAACTCTTTGTCTAGACCAAAACAAACATGACCTACTTATAGATTAAGGCGTATATTGACTTGAGTTATGTTCGATTCTCATATAGCTTTCAATCAACAATATAGATAATCAATAAATAGCATTATAAACGGTGTTGCGTGACCTAGATTTAATCAATCTACAAATTACAACACAGAAACACAACAAACATAACGGTCGGATGACCAAATTAACTGTTAAATATGTTCATCAATACACTGCTTGCGTAAGATGACAGATAGGCGCATTTTTCTATAAACAACAAATGTAGCCCCGAACCTAATTTCGTTATTTTACTATCAAAAATAAAAGAGGACAATCCGTAGTGAATAAAATTTCACTAACAATCACTATTTACTCAAACTACAAGTTATTATAAAGAAAACATGTCAATATTTCATCCCATTAATGATTACATGTCGAATGGTGTTAGAGATTATATCCCCCTCACACCAGATGACGTCACTATGCAGAAAATCACTAGTAGTAAATATGTAAAACATTTTTTTATCAATGAAAATTGCCGCATTTTTTTTAGAGCACAGTGAGATAAGTGTATTCTTAAGACAGGTTTGACTGTAGATTGTCATAATGCTTGCAGCTTGCTCTGAAGAATGTAACTTTTAACAGTTTTATGAACAAAATTGAACTGATTTCTCCAACTGGCTAACATTTGTTTTTCTTAAGTGGTCTCTGCTTATATGCTTGCAGAAGACAACTCTTCCTTATTTGCTTCTTTGCGTGCCAATTTGAACTTATTTACATTAAATGACTCGGTATCAACCTTACACAGTTGAATGTTTATCAGCAAATCTAACTTCTCTGACTTTAATGAACATCTGTATTTGCTTTTCAGTCTATACTGTACACTGAAGTTTCTCTCATATTGAACACTTGTCTTTTACTATCTGCCATGGGAATTTTATATTCCACGATTCAATGGTCTTTGTATTGACCTTGCCTCTCATGTTATTTTTTTTTTTTTTTTTACAACTTTGCATCAATAACGCTATTTATAATCAGTCTCACTATTTCTAATTGGTATAACTACATCATCTACAACGATCTATGGGAAATAACTCTTATTGTATAATTTAGTCTAGTTCCGCGACTTACCACAGTTAACAATTGATTTTTATTGGTATACCCTCGAAAAAAAACTCACCTGACTAGTCCCTCTGTCAAAGCAAAACTCGCCTGACTAATCCCTCTATCAACGTAAAACTCGTCTGACTAGTCCCTCCGTCAAAGTAAAACTCACCTGACTAGTCCCTCCATCAAAGTAAAACTCACCTGACTAGTTCCTCAATCAAAGCAAAACTCACCTGACTAGCCCCTCTATTAAAGTAAAACTCACCTGACCAGCCCCTCCATCAAAGTAAAACTCACCTGACTAGCCCCTCTATTAAAATAAAACTCACCTGACCAGCCCCTCCATCAAAGTAAAACTCACCTGACTAGTCCCTCAATCAAAGCAAAACTCACCTGACTAGCCCCTCTATTAAAGTAAAACTCACTTGACCAGCCCCTCCATCAAAGTAAAACTCACCTGACTAGCCCCTCTATCAAAGTAAAACTCACCTGACTAGCCCCTCAAAGTAAAACTCACCTGACTAATCCCTCTATCAATGTAAAACTTGCCTGACTAGCCCCTCCATCAAAGTAAAACTCACCTGAATAGCTCCTCCATCAAAGTAAAATTAACCTGACTAGCCCCTCCATCAAAGTAAAACTCACCTGACTAGTCCCTCCATCAAAGTAAAACTCACCTGACTAGCCCCTCGATCAAAATTGTCAGGAAGGAACAATAACTGTTTGATGGATGTTACTTTGTCTGGCAGTTCCACAATACGTAGCAACTTGCGCGTATCCAAAGCCCACAAGTGGATAAATCGTGACCTTCCACCAGCTGCCAAGATACGACCATCCCTGCAAGATAGTGAGTGTTCTGCTGGAATCATGTTGTTTTTACAGTAGAATTCAAGAACTTTTGTCGTTGAGTTTTTTCTATGTCATACCATACATAATAATTTGATCAGTAGCATCATTATTATTTTGATAATGATAAATATTCATTCTACTAATCTGAAAGATTCAGGTGGCGTTTTCACCTGTCCATCATCTCCAATGGGAGTAACTTAAACCCCATCCTTACCAAACTTGGTCCAAATGTTTATTGGAGTAATGTCTAGGTCAAGTTTGATAACTAGCCCAACAGTCCTGCAGGAATGGCCCTGGGAATGTTCAACATCATTGTTGGAGTTTACTCTGTAACTCAAGTACTTTATATACAATCTTTACCAAACTTGGGTTTGGAACATTTATTTGCACAATGCCTAGGTAATTTTGATAACAGCCCAATTTCACCATTTGCTCCAGAGTTATGGCCCTTGGATTGTTTGAAATTTTAAGAACTATTGATATTCCATATCAAACACAAGTTACTTTAATCAAATTCTTTCCAAACTTCTTCCAAATGTTTAGTGGCCTATGCGAAGAATTAATAATTTGGTAAATTAAGCATTTGAATTTCACAGGCAACTGATTTCTTTTAACAAAAAGGTTGGTGTATGTAACCTTAAGGAGGAATATACCTTTTAAATTATTTTCAGAAATCAGCAGAATATTTGGTATGTAATGAAACTAGAAGTAATTTCCAATTTGAGTTAATAAGACAGAAATTCAGGGAGAAGCGAATATTTCTCTATTAGTATGACCAACTTATTATGTTGTATTTAGTCTTTGTTCTTTATTGAATAACTATCATTTCTGTTCTATCCAGACTTAGTGGCAGTGTGGGAGCAGGAGTTAGTTTAAAACATTATCTTAAACATTGCCCTTTTCTTTTTTAATGATTGCTAACTGTCATAACATACTACTATGACAATGTCAAGCCTCCAAAGCTATTAAATCCATCCAAGAGAACTTTGTAATATGAAAAATAAATGCAATATATGATAGCCCTTGAAATACCAAGAAAATTGTAACTAGTCAACTATATTTCAAATATTTAAAAAAGCCCACATAATTTATGTTGATTGTTGTTTTCAATACTGTATCTAAATCATGATATGACTGTCAAAAGAAAATTCTATGCTGAATATGCACAACCAGTAAGCAATAAGTTTATTAGATTACTACAGTACCCCACCCACATTTTCTTTACCTGTAACTCGATTTTAATATCAACGTTCACTTTTTCACAGAAGAAAATTTACATACATGCAGTTCCAATTATTGTAAATCTACAAAATATTCATAAAATTACCGGAACCTAACGCTGACATTATACAAATCGCATTCTATCGTGAATTCTCTGCAGAAACATAATTAGATTTCAGAAATTGCCACCATTTTGGCAAGGGAAATAATATTTTTATTGCTGAAACCAGAACAGTTATTTCCCTTTTAAATTTTGAGGAGTACCCGCGAATCATGTCATCAACTATTCAAATCGTGGCTGATTTTGAATGAAGGGAAAACACAGCTTGATGCCGATTAATCCGATAATTGATGTGTTAGTTGATTGTTTAAAGGGATAGGGATCAAATTGGCAAGCCAATACAGTGTAACTTTAGCGACTTATCTAAACAGTATACTGAAAATTAAGACAAGTCTACATAGCTTTTCCAGACTGTCAGAGCGAAGTCTAAAAGTTGAATACGATGACATTTTCACTAGCTTGGATCCTGAATTCCTCTGTAATTTACCTTTCAAAGTCATATAGTAAGCATAAAAGCTAATTCTCAGTAAACAGATCTGTAATAACTTGCGAAAAATAATGAATAATTAATTTAGTTTCCACAATATGCACATCGGAAAAAAACATGGAATGATATTTAACCCTTAAACTATTACTTCAAAAGTGAATGGAGTGTGACGTCATTTGCTGTATCCACACGCGACAATGACCTGATCAGCTGATTGCTACATATTTAGCAAGAGAAGGACTGGTGAATACCTGTGTATTCAGGCTAAGCATGTCATATCAGTAAACTATCGGCAAATGTCTAACACATGTATGTGATTGACAGTTGATTTGTTTATACAAGTTGTAATTGGGGCAGTAGGGCGCATCTAAACAAAGAAGGGCGGCGTTTTTAGGGCAGAAGGGCGGAGTCTAATAGGGGCAGGGGGCTGCGCCCTTTCATTCCAATCTAGAAAATACCCTACATTCATGATAGCGTGTCTGTTTGGTATATGTACAAAACCATCATTTTTTTTCACTTACACAGACAATATTCTCATTTCTGACTAGCTCCACGACTGCTAGTGAAATGTGGACATTACGGTTGTCAATTATTAGAACAACAGGTCTGGCCTTTCTAAAGATCGGAGCAAACTGTTACACATTCATAAAAAGAACTTGAAACAATACCCACTATGATTAGCAGTGAAAAGCCACGATCAAGATATATCGTCATTGAATGTACGTAGGAGCACCCTTCCACCCAGTCCCATTAAATAATATTACTATAGTTTGTAAAATGTTTTATTTGCAGAAACACACGAGTGGGCAGTCACGAAGTCAGCTGTTACTACTTCCGATTAAATACACTTACAAGCAGTTTTGGTCAAATCACCCTTTCCCAGATTAATTCGTTTCCAAAGCATTAAAATATATCAAAGATATATATAATATTTAAAAGAATTATGATGGAAATTATTTTAATTGTTTTTCCAAACAGCCGTTTAATTAAAATAAAAGATATATATTTCATTGACACATAATAAGTTATGCTGTAAGGCTCATTGACTCTTTTGTTGATGAATGAATAGACAAGGACTGGTTATCTCTATGGTCATTCAGATGATCAAACCCATAACCTTTGGAGTAAGCGGTCAACACTCTTTTCTTTCAACTGCGCTACAATTCTAAGAGAATGTATTGTACTCTTTAAGAGACTCACTCCAATGTTAAATTCCATTTAACTTATGTTTCCGCAGCAAACAAATCATTGCATTATGAATGTATTACTATATGAATATATCAATACTAGCATTTTTTTATAAAACTAGTTTGTCTATTTAAATATTAGCACCATTTTGTGACATCAAGGGCTAATAGACGATCAGTTAATCAAACCAGTCTTTCCTGTGATCTTAGAAGGTTAACCAATACTCGAGCACAATCATCTCCGCAAGAAATGGTTAATTTTTTGCTCGGAATCAACAGTGAGAGAAGAATGACAATGCAACGCATTGTAGTACATGTATATTATTCATCACGGAGATTTTAAAACTTAAACATATAAAATAGTATTTCTTTGGATTTGTTTTTTAATACTGAGGTATTTGATTATATATTTGATAAGGCCAAAAAAAAAAAAGTTTCCAGTTGGGTGACCATCCTTAATCTTTACTGGCGATTCTATTTTTCCCAAATTAAAAAAATAATTCAAAAACATTATTTTCTTATGTTTATTTTATTTCATTTAAATCATATCCGTTACACAGCCACTGCATTTTACCTAACAAAATGTGGATTTTGAATATTCTTATGTGTGTGCTGCACGATATCAAACATGGCTGCCTAGAGAGACAGAGAGTACTGCCCTAAACAAATGGTTATTTTGTTATTCAGTGAATCTTAAATGTACTTATCTCAAAAATATCACTTGGTTAACATACAACTACAACCAATGATCGGCTTATTCTGAACATTACTAGTACCTTAGGAGAAAAAAAAAGAAAAGAAAATCATACGTGGAATACACTTTTTTTTACGGGCTAACCAGAAACGGGTACCGTATATTCCCTAATTAACGCCCCCGGGGGCGTAACATTTTACAAGATGTTTATGAAAGATAAAAAAAAGCAAATTTAACAACAGTTAAAAATACAATAAAACCAATAAAGCAATGGAAAAAACCTTAAATCCGGTTTAAATCTCCGAAAAAGTGGTTAAGAATTATTTGAGAGTGAATGAAATAATCGACATAGGATGAAAAAAAAAGAGCTGAAAATCTGTATGAAATTACTAGTCTGCATACTGGAATATCCGAATTTATGGTCAGTGTACTCTTCACTTTAAATCATTTGGATGCTTGCTCTTATTAACGTGGAACAATGAGCTTTCAGTGTACATAGACTAACCACATTTTCCGACGTTTTGTAATGTTTTAATCGCCAGACAGTAGTTTTACTAGTATAAAACAGCAAATATGGGGAAGTATTTGTTCAACCAAAAGTGGTTAAGTGGTCACCCAAGATATAAACAATGGGTTAAAGAGTTCAAAGGTAATAAACACTCCGCTAATTGTTGTCTGTGTAACAAAATAATCGATCAGGGAAAGATGGGCGAATACGCACTCAAATCGCATATACGTTTTATTTTTTTTTAATTTTCCAGAAAAATAGGTGGGGGGCGTTTATTAAAGTGGGGGCGTTTATAAGGGAATATACAGTATATTATTTAGGCTTTAGTAATTTTAGAAATTGAAGTGAAAATATGTTAAATTAGCAAGGTGTCCCTTCAAGATAATAAAATTTTGTAATTTAACTAATATCTTAGATTTACATTGAAGTGTACAAAGATAAGTGGCTAGTGACTGATTTTCTATCGATATGAGGTACATGTGTTTTACTTCCATCAATCTTTGGAGGGAAGAAAAAATCACAAACTGGCCATGTGTGCAGGCGCTTTTTGTTTGTTGGATGCAAAATGTGTCCACAGAAAAAATAGAAATACGTCTTAACTTTGTCTGCAGAAAATTTATGACAATGAAGAGTTTTGTCAGCATCGAGACAAAGTCGACATATTTTTTTTTTCCTGTGGATAAAAAGCGTTGGGAACAAAAAGCGCCAAGCGGACAAAAAGTTGCAGGTGTGCAAATAGCCGATGTCTATTTACACATTAATGAAAACTGATTTTTACATAATACTGGTGATATTTCATAGAGAATAGAAATATGATCAAGTTAAAATGTTGTTTGTTGAAGGAAAGAGGTGGTTTTGGATCTAGAGCGAATTTTATGTACCTGTTGAACAAAAAAACAAAAGAAGGGATGTTAAGAACGTCTAAGCAAATGACAATAACCATGATGATGATGATGATGATGAGTGATGATGATGATATTTTGCTTTTTTATTACAATGATATTGATCACAATCTAGTAAGGGACCTCTATGCAGAACGTTTGTCAACTGGCTCAAAATAATATGCCATTAAACAGTAGTGCAATAGTAGATATAACTCGTGCTAGTTTTTGTAGAATGAGGTTTAAGGAGGAATATACCTTTTAAATTATTTTCGAAATCAGTGGAATATTTGAAACTAGAAGTAATTTCCAATTTGAATATGCTTTTTTTTCTGCGATAAATATAACACTTCTGTACCTATGACGTCGTAAACATGGCCATGTTTGGTCTTTTTGACGTCCCGATTTATAGCAGCAAAATCGCGTATTTGTCGACCTCAGTCAAGTTATACCGAATGTACAGAATCGAAACACATATCACCACGTACACATTCAACGGATATATGAATTTAAATATGCAATAATTACGACGAACGCCAAATTCTGACAATATTAGCGAAAAACGGAAATTATTATTTTCTCGATTTTTTCGAAAATAATGCTTCAAATCAAAATTAACAAAAAACAAACCAAGCGATTTTGGAATAATTTTTATTTGATTTCTAACAATATGCTTCAGTGATTGTGAGATTTTTAGAACAATTGACAAACTAGATTTTTTTTTATTTTTAATTATTTAACCCCACTCTACGTCAAAAAAGACGTCAACATATTGTATAATTCTACACGTTTTCCACAAGATTTTCGGCAGTTGATTAAGGTTAAATTATTTTCTAAATCAGTGGTTCAATAAGTATATTATGAAACTAGAAGAAATTTCCAATGTGAATATGTATTTTTTGCAGCGGTCAATAGAATATATATTTATATGTGACGTCGTAAACATGGCCATGTTCAGCCTTTTTGACGTCCCAATGTATAGCAGCAAAATCACGTATTTTTTCGACCTCAGTTGAGTTATTCCTAATACACAGAATAGAAACATATATCACCATGTACACATTTGACGGATGTATGGATTTACAGATGCAAAAATTATGACGAACGCCACATTTTGAAAATACTAGCGAAAAACGGAAACTATTTTTTCTCTCGGTTTTTTCGTAAAAACGGCTTCAAATCAAAATTGCCAAAAATCAAATCAAGCGAATTTTGCATAATTTTTATATGTATTCATACTATATATTTTACAATAATTGTGAGATTTTTAGAAAAATTTACAAACTAGATTTTTTATGATATTCAATTTTTTAACACTATCCTACGTCAAAACACGCTTTAAAGCAAAGTTAACGTCGGTATAGCGCATGAGGTATACGTTTTGTGATAATTAAACAAGTTTGTTCTTACCATTATATTAGTATTTTGTGCACACTAGTTATATATACTTCTGCTGTTTAGTGGCAACTAATTTGTCTATAGCATTTATGATAGCGTGTCTGTTTGGTCCACGTACAAAACCGTCATTTTTTTTTCACTTACATGGAACTGGATTCCAAAACAATATTCTCATTTCTGACTAGCTCCACGACTGCTAGTGAAATGTGGACATCACAATTGTCAATTATTAGAACAACAGGTCTGGCCTTTCTAAAATTCGGAGCAAACTGTTACACATACATAAAATGGGCTTGAAACAATACCGTCCATGATGAGCAGTGAAAAGCCACGATCCAGATATATTGTCATTGAACGAACATAGGAGCATGGGGCTGGGTGGAAGGGTGGCTTTTCACTGCTATAGTGGGTATTGTTTCAAGCTCATTTTATGAATGTGTATTGAACAGTTTGCTCCGAACTTTATGTTTACGACATCATAGGTAAAGAAGTGTTATATTTACCGCAGAAAAAAAGCATATTCAAATTGGGAATTACTTCTAGTTTCATTACATACCAAATATCCCACTGATTTCGAAAATAATTTAAAAGGTATATTACTCCTTAACGTCATTTTCAACACATTTATAAGGTTATGTATTTGCATATCCAGTTTTGTTTAATGATCACAAACCCTACATTTAATTTGCTATACTGATGTTGACGTTTTGCTTTAAAGCATGTTTTTGACGTAGGGTAGGGTTAGATAATTGAATATAATAAAACATATAGTTTATCAATTTTTCGCAGGAACAAGATTAGTCATTTGTAGGCAAAATCTATGTCCTATATCATATCTATACATACCTCGATGCTGCAAAAGCTCTGTAATGAGGTGACTTCCCTGGGGGTACCGGCAGCTGGTATTTACAGGTAAGAGAGTCAGATTCCCAGGCAAATATTGTGTCATCTCGGAACCCCGTAATAATTGTGTTACTCAAAGGTAGGAAAAACACCTGGAACAGAAGAAATACAGTATAAAAAATTTCTTTTGTGTGAATCAAATCTAGATTGCACACAAGATCAAATATGCATTTTTTATGTTTTAATGGCCATAACTCTGACATTAATTGTCTGATCTGGCCAGTTCAAGAACTTAATTAAGATATTTTGGTTATATAACTGCAATGGTGACTATCCAACGACAAATGCGGATGTTACAGTGCACACAACAGAAAGTTTATGAATGAATGGATGGACGACAGACACAGGGCAAACAGTTTTCAAATATAGAAAAGAAAGAAAATTGCAAGTCAGTAAACAAGAAAACATGAAAAAGAAAAAAAACAATTAAACTTTCATGAAAATGAAAAAATAAATTTAAATTTATTTTTAAAAAAAAAATAGAAGTGAAAAATTGTATCTGAGCTCCAGGCCTTTAACTTTAGTAGAAAAAATATTTTTTAAGTTTTCCGTATATAACACAATGAAATATTTTGACCCCTAAAAGTAGGCCAATTTTGCCCCCAGGGTCATAGTTTTTAACAAATTTGAGAGAGGACCACAAACTGACCCTATTTGTAAAAATTTAAGCTCAAGGCCTTGTACTTGTACTACAATCTTTAACCTTTAACAAAATATCTATGTCTAAAAGGGCAATAATTCTGCTAAAATGCAAAGATGAGTTCTTGTCTCTATGGGTTTCCTAGATGATGCTGAACACACATGTGAAGTTTCATTCATGCCCAATGATAGATTGAAATATGTACCAACTCAAAAACATTAACCTGTTAAAAATTTTAACAAAATTTTCTAAATATAAAAGGGCAAAAATTCTATTAAAGGGCAATAGAGTTATGGTTCTTGTTTCTATGAGTTTTCTAGATGATGTCAAACACACATGTGAAGTTTCATTCATATCAAATGATATGTTGATGAAATATGTACATGCTCAAAAACTTTAACCGGCTCAGAAACTTTAACAAAATTTTCTAAGTCTAAAAGGACCATAACTCTGCCAAAATGCAACCCAGAGTTATGGTTCTTATCTCTGTGTGTTTTATTGATGATGCTGAACACACTTGTGAAGTTTCATTATTATCCAATGAGTGGTTGCATAGATATCTTACTTGATAAAAAACTTTTACCTGAAAAATCAACGCCCACGCTCGGGTAAGTACAATTGAATACAATATTCTAAGAATAGTCAAGCTAAAAATCAGAGCAATATGTTTAGTCTTCAGTAATGTTTGTCAAGTCTTAAGTAATGTTTGTCAAGTCTCTAGTAATTGCCTTGTCTTAAGTAATGTTTGTCAAGTCTCTAGTAATTGCCTTGTCTTAAGTAATGTTTGTCAAGTCTCTAGTAATTGCCTTGTCTTAAGTAATGTTTGTCCAGTCACTAAGTCCCTAGTAATGTTTGTCCTGTCTCTAGTAATGTTTGTCAAGTCTTTAGTAATATGTGTCCAGTCCCTAGTAATGTTTGTCAAGTTCCTAGTAATGTTTGTCCTGTCTCTAGTTATGCTTGTCCAGTCCCTAGTAATGTTTGTCCAGGCAAATGCTACATTTAGACACTCACTTTGACAATTCCAACATCCTCCTTAATGGTAAGTTTACGCTTCCTCTGAAATGTGTCTAGATCCCATAACTGTGCTGTGTCTGCAGATGTGGTGAGGGCATAGCGGCCAGATGCATGCACTGATAAGCTGTGGATAGCGGACTCGTGTCCCTTCATCCAGGCAACCATCTCCTTGGTGTCTGCAATACAATTTACTGTTTACTAGACCATGTTTAGTATTCTAGTTATGATTATGTTTTATCTCATCTATGATTCTACAAAGTAAGTGTTATATGCAAATACTATGACACAGAGACCATGCCACCCTAGTACCACATTACCTTGTTCAATACCATAACAAATTTACTTTAAGTTTACAACATTACTTAGTGCTCATTCCTGAAGCACATTATTTATGTCATTTGTCTGAACAATAGAAGTAGGATACATGGGAATCACAGAAGCGGATATTTATTAGCATTTTATCCTGATACACTCCCTTTAATATGCATTATAATCACATATATGTCCCTTAACTGAGCCCTTGGGGCCGGGTCATTTTTAACCCCAGGAACACATTTTGTACAAATCCAATAGAACATAGACATAGACATATTTTATTAATAATATAGGCCTCCGGCCCAGAATACAACATGTAAATACATCATATAGTGTGACACAAATTGAATATTATACATTTATACAAGTCAATATTACAGAATTCACATATTAAAGTGAATATAAGCTAATAACATGCCATATTAATCCAAAAATAATAACATTTGTATTAGATCATTTCAGGTTTAAGCATTTCAAAAGTTTTATAAAGTAACAGATGTAACATATATTTTTGAAGATATATGATTTGAAATAAATGTAGCTATATATAAATCCAAGATTAAAACTATAATGAACAAAACTATTAAACTATATCATGAATATTTATATTCCAAACAAAGTGAAACTATTTAAATACTGTATAAATAAATAATACAGTAGTTTACTCTTGTTAATATTTCTTTAAATCAGCAAATCTAGAATTTCTTTTCTTCTTTTAAAAGCATTTAAAAGATATCTAGCAATACTGACAATACTTTTCTCATCTTTCAAGCTAAATATTATGTAATACATGTTAAGTGATCTATTTCTTAACCAATTAGTTTTGAAGAAAGTTTGTCTAAAATTTTCATACTCATTACATTCAAAGAAGAAGTGAAACTCATCTTCGACTACAGAAATATTATTTTTCATACATATAGGACAGAATCTTAAATTTTTATCTATTGATTAATGTCTTCCCTTCTTGATCATTAAAGTATGGGTCGAACAACGAAAATTTGACGTTTTTCTTAAAATATATGATAAATCAATGTCTAAGTATGATTCTGAATACAAATGAGATTAAAAATGTTTATAATGCAGAGATTTAGGTGAATCGTTTCACGAGCCAAGAACCATAGTTGGTGATCATTACTACATAAATATTTTCAAAACCTGTATGGTAGTTCATGAGAAGAAGATTTTTACTATTTCTAGTAACAAAGACTATGTTAAATTTTAGATCAAGTCAAAAATCTTCTATTAATGCGAAGTTTGAGTTTAACTGACCAAGTGGTTTCACAGAAAGTGCTGCTAACGGACTACAGATGATGGACAAAGCGGCATCGCATAAGTCCTTCTAAATGCACAAAATAAGAACAGTAACGAAAGTGTGACTAACAACGATGTCAAAAACGTGACGAGGGAAGAAGCAATTCCTACATGTTATCCAAACTTCGTAGGCAGCACACAAAAAGTACTAGAAGCTTTTACGACCATTTAGAGGATAGTTGTAAAACTGGTTAACCTGGTTACAATATAGTTTTGTGACTGGGTGAGGTTTATTTCTGAAGTACATGATTGTATTATAAACCAACGTGGCAGTGCTTGTTATACTGTCTGGAGCAGGCTTAATACGACTAGAAAATGGTAGCATGCAATGCTAAAACTATACAATACAATAGTTTGTGATATTTAATTGAAATGTTATCTATTTGAAAATGAGAAACCAGACAGAGCAGTAATAAGTAACTGCTTATGAAATGTTTTCGCTTTTTTCCCCCCCCTTTGTTTTTAAATTTGAGCTTAATTGATTTTCTTACCCGTATCAAAACATTTCAGTGAGTAATCAGAAAGTCCGATTAAAAACTCTGATTTCTTTCTAAGACAGAAGGCAAGAGCTGTGCAAGGGGTTCCACATTTCTGTACCAGGGAAAACCTGTATCAAATATATAAAATATAATCATGTACATATGTATAATGCGTCATTTTCATATAAAAGATTAATCGCCCAAACAAGGAATATAACTCTGCCAAAAGGAATGGAAGAGTTCTGGTCCTTTTTACAAAATTTGGGAGACAATGTAGCTTTATAAAAGGGGGAAACACACAAACAATTTTCAACTTTTGGGGAGATGTTACAGTCAATTTGGGAGAAAATACATTCTTTTTGCTAGTGGAAGATTCTGATACAAAGAAGGTTTGAAAAATCCATGAAGTTATAAATTTAAATATGCATTTCTGTAGTTTCATTCAATTTCCCCTAGTTAAACTACAACAGGCTTACTATTCTGGGTGGTACCGGTATAAAGATGTCCAAAGGAAAACTTTGAATAATGAAGCTAAGAAGTATTTTTATATAATATCTATCCACTTTACCTGTTTTTGCCAAGATCAAACATATAGATATTTCCTTGATGATCCCCAGTGATGAATGTCTCCCCTGTGTTGTCAAAACAAGTCTGAAGAAAACGGACATTTCTACTTTGGGAGTTGCTACTGGGCACACTGTGGGTTACTGTTAACATCAACCTGAAAGTAAAATACATATAAACTAGGTAATTAATTTTTCTCCATATGAAAGACACAATCATGTGCTTTGCGATTGCAATTTTAAAAGCAAAGTTACGACATGTTTGTTTTAAATTTTCATTTGATTCAAGATAATTTAAATCTTAAAAACTTGTTTAATTTTCATAGCTAATATTTTCATATGCATAATTATTATGGATCATGTGACCTATGTGAAAGGAAGCATTCATTGGCTGGTGAAATCTGGCTAATTAAATATGGGGTCAATTGTCGTCTTATTAAAGCTATTAATTGGAATTGATGATACAAGCATCAGTCAGGCCATACTTAAAAAAATGTCACTGGTAAGTGTTGCATGCCCCCAAAATGGTCTGTGAAAATAACAATATATGTTATAATAGGTAGTGATGTATGCATGAATATCAAGAGTAATGGTCTGACGTTTCAGACTAGACATGCAATGTCATGTTTTTTTACATTAAAGCGTTACCTTGACCATTGTATAATCTTGACCTTGACATCTGATGTAACGGTCTGGGTATTTCAACAGGTAAATGCAGTAGCACATCTTCATGACATGCTGATCACTTGTGTCAACCTATTTTAAAATCCCTCCATGTAAGACAAAGTTACAGACCAGACATGAAATATCAAACAAACTGAAAGTGTGACCTTGAGGTTAGGTTCTGGGTCTTAACGTGACACGTTGTCATGTCATGTTGATCAGTTGATAAATTGAGCCAAGTGTTTTTGAAATCCATCCATGTATGATTAAGTTACAGGATGGACTTGAAACCTCAAACAGACTCAAAGTGTTGTCATACAAACTCAAAGTGTGACCTTGACCTTTGAGGTATGTGTCTAGGTCTTACGTGTGACATGTCGTCATGTCATCTTGATAAAATAAGCCAAATTAAAGACAAAGTTACAAACCAGGACACGCAAAATCAAACAAATTGAAAATGTGACCCCTGAGGAAAGGTTCTGGGTCTTACAAGAGACACTTAATTATGTCATGTTGATCAACTGAGCAAAGTGTTTTAAAATTTATCCATAGGTGACAAAGTAACAAACACGAAATCTCAAACAGACTGAAAGTATTGTCAAACAAAGTGAAACTGTGACCTTGACCTTTGAAGTAGGAGTCTTAGTGTTAAGTGCAACACGTTGTCATGTTATGTTGATCATTTGTAGCAAGTATTTATAAAATCTATCTATGCATGACAAAGTTACAGGACGGACACGAAATCTCACACAAACTCAAAGTGTTATCAAACAAACTCAAAGTATGATCTTGACCTTTGAGATACAGGTGATGGTCTTACTCGCGACACGTCGTCATGTTATGTTGATCATTTGTAGCGAGTATTAACAAAATCCATCTATGCACGACGAAGATACAGGCCGGACACGAAATACTGGACGGACAGATGGACGCTGCGATTACTATATGCCACCCCAAAAATTTTGGGGGTCATAAAAAGTATATGTTTGCTGTGCTCCGACCTAATATTTTTTATGTGGTTAGGTAGGTAGCTGAATTACTTTTTTTTTGCTAAATTTTGATTTTGCATAGTAATTTTAAAGAAAAAATGACAGAAATCATGAAAAAAAATTTTAACGCTTTGTAAGTCAATAACAAGAGGGCCAAGATGGCCGTTTATTGCTCACCTGACTAACCTTGAGTCACCCAACTTAAGTAGATTATATAAAACATGTACACTCAAAATTCCAGAAAAAGAGATGGGCGAGTAGTTTTTTGATTTGCTTTGAAGATGTAACAGATGCGTAGAGCTTCACCCATGGTAAATGTCAGTGAAATTACATCAAAATCAGTGGCTTTTGAAGATTTTACTATAGCTGCCTATATAGTAAACTAGCACCTCACTGTGGCAGTCATGTTTTTAAACAAATCACAACGGCTTGAACAAACTTGGTAAAGGGTCACCAAAGGAACGTTTCTGCGAAATTGTTTTAAAATCAATCCAGTGGTTTCTGACAAGAAGATTTTTTAAGTTTTTACTATAGCTAATATAGTAAACTAACCCCACTCCCTGGCCGCCATGATTTTGACAAATCACTACGGTTTGAACAATCTTTGTGAAAGGTCATCCAAGGAACATTTCTGTGAAATTATTTTAAAATCGATCCAGTAGTTTCTGACAAGAAGATTTTTTAAATTTTTACTTATTAGATTTGCACCCCCCAACTGGCGGCCATGTTTTTTGACGATTCAAGATGGCTTGAATAAAGTTGGTAGGGGATCACCCAAGGAACATTTCTGTGAAGTTATATCAAAATTGGCCCAGTGGTTTCTGACAAGAAGATTTTTTAAGTTTTTACTATAGCTTATATAGTAAACTAACCCTGCCCCCTGGCCGCCATGCTTTTTGACGAATCAAGATGGCTTGAACAAACTTGGTAGAGGGTCACTCAAGGAACATTTCTGTGAAATTATTTTAAAATCGAGCCAGTAGTTTCTGACAAGAAGATTTTTTAAGTTTTTACTAATTAAACTTGCCCCGCCTCCTGGCAGCCATGTTTTTTGACGAATCAAGATGGCTTGAACAAATTTGGTAGAGGGTCACACAAGGAACATTTCTGTGAAGTTACATCAAAATTGGCCCAGTGGTTTCAGAGAAGAAGTTGTTAGAAACTTAAAGTTAACGACAGAAGACGGACACCAGGCGATCACAAAAGCTCTTAGGCTCAGGTGAGCTAATAAAGTTTGGGTAGTTGCAATTTTGAGTGAGTAGGTAGGAGCACTGCAAACAATTTATTTTTTAAGGTTGACCTCACTCCCCATCGAGATTGACCCAACTTTGATCTTCAGTTAGTTGAATGAGTTTTTGCCAAACAATAGCACACTTTAATACCAGTAATTACTTTGGATGGTCCCTGTGATCAGGATTTTAATCCAAAGTTTGTTAAAACAATTACTAGGTATGTGGTAAACATAGATACCAGACCAATCATAGTGGTTATCAAAATAGATTAATTTATTTTCAAAGCTATCATTTGAGGGATGAAATGGATGATTGAATTATGCATGAGAGGTTTTGCAAAGTTGTAATTGGGGATGTAGGGTTATAAACACTGCAAGGGGCCAATTGTTTGTTAATTGTACTGGTCTATAAGCACGAGTTGGACATGTTTGTAGATCTGTGTATATGTAAGTGAAAACTTGCTTGACTGATTTTTTTATAAGACAAGCCCGATGGGCAAGTAATTTTGAGAAAGACACATCACCGGATCAGGATACAGGGGTAGAATTTAACTTTTTTATCCACTGGCTTTTTTTAGCCAGTGCAAATATTTTCAACTCGTATTTTTATCTTTCAACTCGCATTTTTTTGGTTGAACTGCAAAATAAATTTTTTGTCCTAAATTTTTAAGGTCTTAAACAGGGATGTGTGTTATACTTGAGTATAGAAAAAATAATTCTATTTTTCAGGTAGAGTCGGAAGTTTCCAATTTTTGAGGGAGGTTTTACTGGGACCAGTTTATTGCTTCTTTCTTTAACTAATTCCTCGGGGGGAGTTTGATTTGGCTCAGCATTTCGTTTTTCGGTCTTTTTGCCAAAGAACATTGTTATTTTCTGCACAATTTCTACTTCTATCGTCTGCTCTGCACCGTCTACTTTAGAGAGACGTCAGAGAACCAGACTACACACCGCCAGACCATTTACTGTTTCGTTGGTTCCCGTATTCGTACATAATACATAAAAAAATTATAATGGGCATAAACAAAACTGGGACATAGTCTGAAACTCGCTTGTTCAAGTTACCTGTATCGATTTTAAAGTGTGCACGACTAGATAGCGGGGCACAAATTATGAGCGAATGGAACTCATCATTTGTTTTTCTGTTTGATAAAGACAGTCATTATGACATTAACCTGAATTACGTAGCGGAACAGTGGATATATCACAGGTTTACTTTCAATTATTGTTCAGATACAGATTTTGATCATCAACTGCATAGAATCTAATATTCTTTGGAAATATGTACTTGCATTTTTTTGCCAGTGCTAAGAATTTCAACTCGCATTTTATCAAATCCACTCGCATTTCGCGAGTATGCGAGTGCTAAATTCGAACCCTGGGATATGACAAGCCCCGGGCAATGGGCTGTTCTATTCTTGGAGCCCTGATAATGTTTGATGATGATGAATGATTATGATATTGCTGATGATGTTTTCAATTAGTTTTAATTGTCTTGATAAAAATAAATAAATAAAATTGAACATTTTTCTACTACTTCCTTTTCAATGATTATTTTTATACAAATGTTATGTTTTGATACAGATACTAACAAGATATAAATTAACATGGCCCCCGTTCATTGAACACACCATATCAGGTTCCCACCTATGCATTACTGTCATTCGTATTGCTGTATATTGGATTATCATACCTGGTAAATCTGCATGCAAAATCATCATACACTAAATTAAGGTTGTTGAAACCACAACCTGTCTTAACGTAAAATCAAGGTAAATAAACCGGTATGTAAACAAAACCAACATCCATGTGGGTTAACTTACCTAAAGTTGGGCTCCCTATTATCACAATAGTGGAGCATGAGTTTGAAGCATAAGTGTTAGAAGGCTGGACCTTTAGATCTAATGGTCATGGGATTGATTCCTTCAAGACACGGTATCTCCATATTCTTAGTCTTGTTTCTTAGTTTGCTTCCCAGGATAATTCCGAACGTGATTTGTTTACTTTGCAGCAACTTCATTTATCATCAATGTAACATGAATTAAAATTCTTTTTCTTAAATGTTATAAAAATATGTAGCTACACCAAAGTTCAGTTTTACCAAATTAATATCATCAAGGACTTATATAGAACAAACCTGCATCTCTCTACTAAATGTTTATAAAATAGCATGCTAAGAATTAATAATTTGGAAAATTAATCATTCAAATGTCACAGGTAACTGATTTCTTTTACATAAAATGTAAGGTGTATGTAACTTTAGAGTTTTATACTGTTTTAAACACACAAAATGATCCTACATTTAAAATATTGCAGTTTGAAGTAAAATTTCAAGTATTTTCCTTGATTTTTAGTTCAGTGTTTTTTTTCTAACCATTTTGGGAAGATGACCCATACCCTTGGAATTTGGAATTTCAGCAGTGTTTTCTTTAAAATTGGGAAAAATCTGCTCAAGTTTACTAAACCTGGTACACTTGCTTAATTGACAGTTATATTTACTGATAACTTTATACTTACTGGTAACTATCTATTTAATGTCTGATGGGACAATTATTGTGCTATTTTCAACATTCACAGGCTTCTGAGCAGGTGGGGAAGGTGTCACACTAACACTTAAAACTGACTGTTAAAATAAACTGTCAATAGTTTGTTGTTTATTAACGGGAGCCTTTACTATCTTGAGGTTATATTTCAAATTATGCAACATTGTTTTGTTTATTTCACGATACATATAAACGCTTGCTAATGCTTCCACAAACTTAATAAGCGTCTGTGCTAAAACGGCGAGGTTACGATTGATTGATTGAATATTTAGCATAATTTTTATGCCATCGAGAACAGACGATCAGTTAGCCTAACCACTGTTTCTTGGGATTAACCAGTACTCGAGCACACCCCGTCTCCGCAAGTAACTGATAACTTTCCCACTTGAATCAGTGGTGAGAGACGAATAAAATGAGACACAATGTTGTATATCAATCATCACGGAGACTGTTGTCGGACGGGGGATTCGAACTCACGATCCCTGGATAGTCAGACGCGTAACCGACTGGGCTAATCGGGCCCGGCTTGAGGTTACGAAGAATACGTGCTCCGGATCAATGAAACGCTCTAGAATCGTAAGGAAACTAGACTGCTTCACTGTATTTCCATTTTCCAAACTTTATATTTATCTGCTTGGATCCAGTCCATGTGCAGGAAATCAGTCTAAAAGAGCATGCGCAGAAAAGCAGTTTCATAATCAATTCAGAATGGCAAAATCTGCGCTTATTTTTCGAGGCAGTTTCACTAGTGTTTGAAAATTCAGTTGGGAATTTTTACCCCTCAATTGGGAAAAAAAGATACTATTTGTAATTGGCCGAAAAAAAACCCACTGTAGTTGCAGTATACAAATTTTGAATTCAATAAGTACTACAACATCAGTAAACACAATTTGCAGGGAATGGTCTCATTTTGTAGAGAATTCCGTTGTGCAAAGAAAGAATTTTGATTTGTATTTCTAAGATGAATGGAAGTTAGGATATTTGAAAACAAGATTTCGCAAGATTTTGAATGAATATGCGAGCGAAATGATCTCTCTAATTCCTTGTTTTAAATGGCGCTGACGAATTTCATAAAGAACTAGTAAAACAAAAATACCGGAACCGTTATGTTACGAAAATATCAGCGAGTATCATTCATTTTTTTCTGGAAATTTCCGATAGCGATTACCTGTAGCTGACGAAATATTAATTTTAAGCAGGCAATTGTGATTCCTTTTCTTACCAATTCCATGCTGAGATTGAATGGAAGTTAAGATATTAGAAAACAAAATTTTGCATGAATACATGAGCATTCATAACATCTAAATAAGTTGCTTTCCCTTCTCAATATATCCTCGCAGTACCATGGTTTGATATGCTAAGTTAGTAACGTATAAATTCAAAACAATAAATGAGTTTAGTTATTTCACAAGAAAATTTCTACTTACTTGTTTGAATAATTCACTTTAATCATGTGACTTAAAAAGTCAAACACATTCAATACTATTGGTTATGATTTCTATCTTTTTTTTATCAATTAAAAATAACATTTCAAAGCAATGAAGTATTTTTAAACACAAAGCAGGTAGGGGTTTTATTCTTATGTTTTTTCTGTTTTGCTAAATTGAGGACACACAAATATTACACTTCTTTCTAATCATTACAATAGTGCAGCTAATACACTGGGCCTAAATGTGTACATGGGTTCCCATTATTCAGAATATCCCATTTAGAATGTTTGGGAATAGTGTTTTAAGGTAAATTTTCAATTATCCATAAACATTTTGGTTACTTACATCCTTAGGTTGAGTAAATTTGTAGTAAACCACAATGTAATTATGGCGCATGCACTGTGAAATCTCTCAAGAATAGCGAGAAAATATAAATGGCCTCAAACCAATGTTTGTCTCGATTTAGGGGCCTTCTACAAGTCCTAGACACCATCTATTATAGATGATCTGTAAAATACACATTGATAAGAGCATGGAGTGTTGCATTTTCGATCCTCCACTACGGCTACGTTCGCAACATTTTATCCTCATAAGGAAGACTTTGGGCGTAATTTGTCTAAGTTGTAATAATTTGTTTCATAAAAGTAAATATATATGTAAGAGTAAACCATACTGTACCCATTATCTGTTGAGGGAGTAGGTTTTCTTTGCCAAACTTTCCCAGACGTTTTATTGCAAACATCAAGCGACTGCATCTTAATCTCTTTCAGTAACTGTATCAGATAACATAAAACAAAGCACTAGAGCATCTTCGAGAATATGTGTTTACTTTGGACTCATTTTGTTTCTAATACGACCAAACATGTTTCAATTTAGCGCGCGTATAAAGTAAGAAATAATATTAAAACGAAAGTAAATGCAGTGTTATATTTCTTGTAAAGTAATTTGAAACAGACACTATTGAAGGTTCTACCATTTTAAAGTGAATTTGTTTTTAATTAACATTGAAAAAGAATAGAAAAATCATGTAGTATGTATATATTATAAACAAATATCAACCAATTTCGGTTCAATAAAATATATTCGATTTTGTGAAATGTAAATGAGCAGACTGAAAAAAGCAGCAAAAAGGACAATATCTATGCAACAGTATTTAGTCACTGATGGGGTCAAGTGCTGATATACGTTTTTAGCTCATCTGAGCAAAGCAATGTAACACTGGAAGAGATTTGAAAACGCAATATGTTTAGCATGTATGTACATATCGAAACTGTGCAGTAGTTATTGTCTATTGGTGTTATTGACTGTTGGTGTTATTGGTTGTTGAGACGTTACTGGATAATTTGGTACCTCCTGCTTTTTTATGGGGTGCCATTTTACTATTTAACCTCAATAAGTGATATCACTCATTCGAATAGGTGATATCTATCATTCGAATAGGTGATATCACTCATTTGAATAAGTGATATCACTCATTCATATGCGAATAAGTAATATCACTTATTTGAATGAGTGATATCACCTATTTTAATGAGTGATACGAAACGAATCAGTGATATCACTCATTTGAATAGGTGATATCACTCATTCGATTTATCAAGCAAGAAAAAGCAGAAGACTGATCCCTGCTTAATTTTTCAGCAGTGAATACATGATGAAAATGATTCAACATACATATATATAAAAATCAAGCCAATAAATATTCTACATTCACAATAATATTTATTTTATAACAAAATATTTTTTTTTACACAATATATTTGATATTTCCATTTTATTTTTGTTATAGAACAACATCTATATTTTATTAAATATATTAACATTCTTTGGAGAAATCATTGTCTAAATTCATTTTGAATAGGTGATATCACTCATTCGAATGAGTGATATCACTTATTCTAAACGAATGAGTGATATCACCTGTTCGAATGAGTGATATCACTTATTGAGGTTAAATAGTAAAACGGCACCCCATACTTTTTTGCAACTTTTATCATTTTCAACAAGGAGTGATTAGATTCTATAGTTCCTTGTTATCAAGCGAGTCCTCTCTGAACCCTGTGTTGCGTTTTCATATATCTTGAGTGTAATATACAAGTTACTCTTCACAGCCATAGCATACGATGGATTAGTTATTTAGCACCGGATTGGCACATTGAGTGGGGACCCGGTCATTTCGTAACCGTTTTTTTATGGTCGTTTCGTAACCACTTTTTCGGTCATTTCGTAACCACATTTAAATGTCGGTCATTTCGTAACCACTTTTTCGGTCATTTTGTATCCGGTTGAAAAAAGTGTTTATAAAGATAAATAAAACAATTTTTATTATATTTTTCAGATAATAGGGTTATAAAAACTACATATTAAAATGAAATATGTTGACTATTTTGGTCATTTACCTTCCTTTGTTATAGAGTACCATAATTTTAAAGAGGTGCTAATGGGTCCTATTATGTGATCCACGTGAAGATGTAAAGTTCTCGTGCCGATGTAATAGTAATGTCTAAACAATAAATTCTTCACTTAGCGATTATTGGTATAGAAAAAAACACAACAACATGCAAACATTTTAAATTTTGAAAAATCTGGACAGTTCAAAGACATTTTGTGGAATAAGATATTGGACTCACTGTATTAAACAACCGATGATATGACATATACAGAAGTTGAATAAATGTGATCAATTGAAATTATTACATAGCCAAGTATACTGTTGATACATTAATGCGCCAACAAAATATAATTTAATGCAAGTTTTTTTTTCAAATTTATAATTTAAAACAATTCTTATCAAATATACAGAAGTGCAAAATCTTTACAAACGAAAAGTGTGTGCTAACTATTCAATAAATAAACACTTTGGGAATACATATAAGAATAGAATCTGGTTGATTCATTTGATTTTAATGAAACAAAAAATTATTTATGTGTATTAATAATAAATTCTTTATAGCAAAGTTTATATATATATATATATATACAATTAACTAATTTTTTAACTGAAATAAATCACTTTCTAAACGAAAGTGTGTTTTTCTTCATTTTTCTTTTGCAAAATACAATGTGTGTTGTTGCTTTTAACAAGATTACCGGTAAGTAGTCAAGTTCAAATCAATATGTAACTAACCGTTTACATGAAATTGAGAAATTGTACTCATTACTTGAAACAGGCAATGCTCTCTATACTGGTAGTTATAGTTCATGTTGGAAGTGAGTATTATCAAAAAAATGTAGTAAAATTGTCGGCTACCAGCGATGGGCCTTTAAGGGGGAAATTGGAGATGGGAAACATGAAATATCAACCATGAACTACAATTTAGTTATACAATTGTGTTTTATGGATGAATAATAAAACGCACGGAATGCCCTTATTTGTGCTAATGCAATATTTTTTTTTAAGATATAGGTTTCGAAAAGAAGACTTATCAATAATTCAGGGACGAAGCTAGCCCCAAAAAGTTATGTGCAGGCCACCACTAGGGGGTTCCAGGGGCATGCCCCTTGCATGATTTTTTGTGTGTGTATAATGGCTCTGATGCGTTTTGACATATATTTGATATCAGTGATATATATATTATGCACCAGAAAATGGTGCAGAAAGTACTGTATCTTTTTTCTATATCGGATGGGTCCAATGGCGGATTGCACCAGTAAATTGATCTATTAATGCAGAGAGTACTGTATCTTTCTATATCAGGTGAGGTTCAATGGATGATTGCACCAGTAAATGGACCTAACTATGCAGAAAGTACTGTATCTTTCTATATCAGGTGTGGTCCAATTGCGGATTACACCAGTAAATGGACCTAACAATGCAAAAACCACTGTATCTTTCTATATTGGGTGTGGTCCAATGGCAGATTGCACCAGTTAATCGACCTAACTATCCAGAATCTACTGTATCTTTCTATATCAGGTGTGGTCCAATGGCAGATTGCATCAGCAAATGGACCCAACAATGCAGAAAGTACTGTATCTTTCTATATCGGGTGAGGTCCAGTGGCAGATGGATCTAACTATGCAAAAAGTACTGTATCTTTCTATATTAGGTGTGGCCCAGTGGCGGATTGCACCAGTAAATGGACCTAACTATGCAGAAAGTACTGTATCTTTCTATATCGGGTGAGGTCCAATGGTGGATTGCACCAGTAAATGGACCTAACTATGCAGAAAGTACTGTATCTTTCTATATCGGGTGAGGTCCAATGGCGGATTGCACCAGTAAATGGACCTAACTATGTAGAAAGTACTGTATCTTTCTTTATTGGGTGTGGTCCAATGGCGGATTGCACCAGTAAATGGACCTAACTATGCAGAAAGTACTGTATCTTTCTATATCGGGTGCGGTTCAATGGTGGATTGCACCAGTAAATGGACCTAACTATGCAGAATGTACTGTATCTTTTTATATCAGGTGAGGTCCAATGGCGGATTGCACCAGTAAATGGACCTTACTATGCAGAAAGTACTGTATCTTTCTATATCGGGTGAGGTCCAATGGCGGATTGCACCAGTAAATCGTCCTAACTATGCAGAAAGTAGTGTATCTTTCTATAACAGGTGAGGTCCAATGGCAGATTGCACTAGTAAATGGACCTAACAATGCAGAAAGTACTGTATCTTTCTATATCAGGTGTGGTCCAATGGCAGATTGCACCAGTAAATGGACCTTACAACCTAGAAAGTACTATATCTTTCTATATCAGGTGAGGTCCAATGGCAGATTGCACCAGTAAATGGACCTAACAATGCAGAAAGTACTTCATCTTTCTATATCAGGTGTGGTCCAATGGCAGATTGCACCAGTGAATGGACCCAACAATGCAGAAAGTACTTTATCTTTCTATATCGGGTGAGGTCCAATGGCAGATTGCACCAGTAAATGGACCTAACAATGCAGAAAGTACTTCATCTTTCTATATCAGGTGAGGTCCAATGGCAGATTGCACCAGTAAATGGACCTAACAATGCAGAAAGTACTTTATCTTTCTATATAGGGTGAGGACCAATGGCAGATTGCACAAGTAAATGGACCTAACAGTGCAGAAAGTACTGTATCTTTCTATATCGGGTGAGGTCCAATGGCGGATTGCACCAGTAAATCGACGTAACTTTGCATAAAGTAGTGTATCTTTCTATAACAGGTGAGGTCCAATGCCAGATTGCACCAGTAAATGGACCCAACAATGCAGAAAGTACTTCATCTTTCTATATCAGGTGAGGTCCAATGGCAGATTGCACCAGTAAATGGACCTAATAATGCAGAAAGTACTTTATCTTTCTATATCGGGTGAGGTCCAATGGCAGATTGCACCAGTTAATCGACCTAACTATGCAGAAAGTAGTGTATCTTTCTATAACAGGTGAAGTCCAATGGCAGATTGCACCAGTAAATGGACCCATCAATGCAGAAAGTACTTCATCTTTCTATATCAGGTGAGGTCCAATGGCAGATTGCACCAGTAAATGGACCTAACAATGCAGAAAGTACTTTATCTTTCTATATCGGGTGAGGTCCAATGGCAGATTGCACCAGTAAATGGACCTAACTATGCAGAAAGTACTGTATCTTTCTATATCATGTTAGGTCTTATGGCGGATTGCACCAGTAAATGGACCTAACAATGCAGAAAGTACTTCATCTTTCTATATCAGGTTAGGTCCAATGGCAGATTGCACCAGTAAATGGACCTAACAATGCAGATACTACTATATATTTTTATATCACTATTTCAAAAGTGGTCCAATGACGGATTGCACAAGTTAATGGATCTAACAATGCAGAAAGTACTGTATCTTTCTATATCAGTGTACAATGTGCAGCCAACATGTTTTAATGTCCCATGACAACTATTAGGAGGAAATCGTTTTTGAAGCATGACATAAATAACATAAAATATACAATTGTTTCAGCTCTTATTGATTTCAGTTGTATAAGTACTCATTAACCAATACAGCAATATGTTTTCATGATTTATGCAAAATTCACAGTCAACATTGAAGGAAATATGAAGCAAGTATAGCTGCTTATTGTATACTTTCACATTATCACTTTAGTGTTTTATATGATATAAAACTGTTTAATCTTATGTTCAAATGTGATATTATCTATAATGATATAAATCGAGTTCAGTAAAATGTTTTTCTCCAAAATATTCTTAGTGCTTGGACAACTGTATGGATGACAATATGTAAAGATGACAAGTTTGGATTTTATGATAAACAACAAAACAACTTTTTACAAAAGATATTTAGCAAGGTGTAAACTTGAACATATATTTATGTATATACAAATGCTGTGGCCAAGTTTTGGAGGTGCAAGTGTGGGACTCGCGCCCGACACATCGTCATGTTATGTTGATCATTTGTAGCAATATTAATAAAATCCATTTATGCATGACAAAGTTACATGCTGGACATGAATGAATATGCAGAATGAATCTAGAACCATCATATCTGCAGAGTTCCATTAAATATATTGTATAACTCAATTTGTCTCTTCCTACGACATGCATGAGCCACAGTGATCCTATGCTTGCTGTCCCTCATATGACTCCCTGGAAACACACAGGGGTTGGTCATTTAACCTCAATAATGAACATGACAAACATGATAAATTGATTAACTGAACATAATACCCATTCGGTGGATTCCTGCTCCTTTGCAGAGATCAAAAGTGATTCTATTCACATGGCACATATTAATGAGATACTTTATCGATTATTCTTCTATTAAATAATTCTTTTGTCTATTTGTTAATGCAATAGTGACTGAATTGATAATAAAATTAGAGTGGTAAACTTGAAACAAAATCCCCAGCCTAAAGATAGACTTACTTAAATACTGCTTGACAACCTTCACATCGTCATTCTGACTTTTTCTAAGAATAAAACATTTTTATTGCAAGTACACCTATAAAACAGATCAAACTATTATCAATATGAGGTCAAGTTACCTGAATCATTTAAAACTTCACAAAATATGTTTATTTAAGCCAGATATCCAGCCTAGGCATCTAGCCCAAGTTAGCATATTTCCTCTTTAGTAGAACTTCGCGTTAACATGTTTTTTTCTTCCAAAATTGATTTCTGACAATGTCAATGATTCGTCAGCTTCCTGGTATAATGTTTTGTGTTTTTGTATATATAAAAACAATAACCCTTCTTTTGTTAGAATGTCAAAAATATAATGCACCACCATGCTGAAAGAAAGAAAGAGAACAATATACAATTTAAAAAAAAAAGAAGCATTTCTTCAATAGGTATTTCATAATGGCTTTGTTCCAGTATTGTATCCCAGGATTTGTTATATTAAACACATAAAATGTGTTAATGAAATAAATTGAAAAGAGCCATGTGAGTATGGACTGCACTCAACCTTGAAATGAGAATTATATAAACCCACTGTGGTTAAGGGATAGTAGTTCTGATTTTTATGTACACTGTGTTAGTAAATGTTGTTACCGTATATAAACACTATATTTATTATCCTACATCAGTGTCAGTTTCATATAAAAAGCAATGAAAGTATATGAAATGATTATAATGAAATGGTATAATACTGTATTTTATTTAAAGAACAAACAATTAAAACTCCTTTATACTTGAAACATTATTTTAACAGTATATTTTATTAATAACACTGCAAACAAGCACATATCTGTGCACCAAGCATAAACAAAACACATTTATTGTCTGGAATGTGTTGAACTGAACCAATCACGTGCTGTATGTGTTGTACAAAATATTGTATAAAAAATATGTAATGGGTGTATTAAACAAAGATTGTCTTGTGTGATAAATATCTTGAAGAGTTTTCAAAACATTTTTGAAGTGTGCATGTCGGGGGTAGATTCTTTATTGTGGTTACAATGCCTCCAGAGTAGGGACGGCTATGAGAGAAAATGAAAGAATGTACATAATATCTTGAGGAATGTGCATGTCTTAGATAAAAACAGATATTAAGCTTGATATTAAAATGATACGTTTAAATATATAATGGCTTCTTGTACTTTTTTGGTTAAACTCTGATAATTATATATTAGTATATAAGCAAGTTGTGTTGCTAATAATTAAATAAATTTTAGTCACGAATCATTCAAATTTTCTTTGCTTTCCAATTTTAAGTATAACTAGAAATATCACTGATGGTGATGAATACCCCAAGATGGCGCCCTGACACAGTTATTGCACCCTTTTGTTGCTTGCTTTGACACAGTGAACCAATTAGAGTGACCAATCACTTTTGTGAAGTGTTAATGAATTCCAGTCAATGGTTGCCGAGAAAAAGCGACCATAAAAATTAATGTCTGAAAAATTCAAATGGCCATAACTCATCATAGCGCAAAAACTATCAGGTAGCGTGTATCGGTCCATATAGAGTATATAGGGCTGTTTTACTTATGAATTGATAACTAAGGTTCTATTTATCCAATAACATTTTTGCAAACACTTTTTGTAAGCCTGATTTATTACGGTTCACTTTTTTTTTTCAACTTTTTATGTTTATAGGAACATGGTCTTTTTTTTCAGTTCCAATACTGCACCATAAAATCATAGTTTTCCCTATATGTTCAATGTAAAATCACAGGAGCTTGGGGAGTGGATAATAACGTTATTTTAAAAAATTTAAAATTTGAAACTTTATGAGAAGTAGTGTGTATTTAAAAGCAGTTTACGTATCTTTAATATATAATGACATATTTTTTGCAATTAGTTTCATAATTTTAAAGATGCTCATCTTTCCAACGGTATATATTTTTAAATTGATTAATCAGTTGGGAACATGGTCTTTTTTTAACAAAGTTATTAGTAATTTTTCTATTTTTCACTTTTTACGTCCGTGAACAAAACCAGAACGATATTGGTCACGTGACTACATGCGGGCGATAGTTGAAAGTCGCGTTTTAAGAGCTACTGCTATGCTGCTTTATAACTTTAATATTATTAAGAAATCATGCTGTTATATATATTATAAATGTATGTATGTATAAATGTATCATGAATAGTGAAACTTTAGTAAATTTTATCTATATTAAATAAAGTAGTGTTAATAAAAGATAATGCACTATTTGAATGACTTGTGATTTAATCTGTTAATTGCCATACATTATGTTAGTCTGCTTTATTGTTGTTGTTATAAAATAAACAAAGTAATTATGAAAGCAAGTTTATTAATTGTATTTTCACAGTTTTTACAGCGCTAATTGGCAGCGGACCGAATCATATTGTCCTTAATGACAATTAGCAACAGTTTATACCTTCATTATGCCTTAGGACATGTTTTGTTTTTAACATTTTGCCAGTATTTTATGTTTATATTTAATCTTTATTTCAGTCTCATCTATGTACATCACAATAACAATAACATTAATATCATACAATATATGTACATAGCCATTCAAATATATGAATTACAAGAGACTATCACACAATGCAAAATACAATTAACTATTCACATAATAAGACTATGTGTGATGCTGCAAATCGATTTATTAAAAAAGTGTTAAGATAAACAAAATTTTATAATTCTGACAAGAAAAAAACAACACTATTGCGCAATATAAAAAATACCTTAAAGTATCGATGTATGAGATACATAATTAATGTAATTTAAAGTCATCATTTCAAAAAATTTTTAAAAAGAACATTTTTGTTTATTCACAAGGTAATAAAACATTACAAGAAGTGGAAAGGTTCTTATTGGTTTTATTGCCCCCATACAATTGATTGATTCTTTTATTCCTCCATAAATGTATACTGGAGAGTATACGCATACAGACAAAGTTAAATAATGTGCATGCACATACAAACACATATTTACATAATTACAAATGGAAACAAAAACAGTAGTTATACACATATATTAAAACATCCCTAGGCGTACAGTTCGTTCTCTCTTCTTTAATTGAATATTTTGTATATAAAATATTTTGTCTAGCGAAAATGTCCAATCACATTAAAAGTAGTTTATTTTCCTCGGGTCATAAGTTTATTGGTCATAAACAGTAGGGTGCCCCTAATAAACTGATCATGAATGGTAATTTGCAAACAAAGCAATTGTTTGTTGTTTTCATGATGACGTTTGGTGATTTATTTTTAAAAAACGAATTAATCTTAATGGAATTAAGAAATAAAAATTAAGACATTGGTCCTTTTTACAGTTAATTTTTCTGCTTATTATTGTAGGCATGAATTTGATATTGTCAATATTTGTATTAAATATAAGTCAGTGATTATTAACTACATGTATCTAGATTGAATCCAAAAACATGTTCATTTTTTAACAAAATTTAAATTCGATATTTTTCCCAAACTTTTGTCATCTTTTTTACCAAGAAAAATAGGTATAGAAGTAATTTAAGTTGAATAAAATTCAATGTAAAAATATTTTTAAAAGAACACCAAAAAATGTCAACTGATTTATTTCACTGAGTGAATGAATGAATGAAATTAAGAAATATGATTAAATGAATGAATGAATAAATAAAATCGTTGTGCCTCCAGGCGGGGTCATAAAACTTGAGAAATCTAAAATATTGATTATCTGACCATATTTTATGCATGTTTGGTTTGATAGACCCAACACATGACGCCCTGCTTGTTAGAAAACGACTTGAACTTAGTTTTGTGCAGAATTGCGATAGGGAAAAGCGGAAGTACGTAAAAACGGACAGTACATTATGGGCAAATGAACGATCATTTCAAACAACTAAGAAAAAGCAGAAAATCATTGACGAACAAATTGAAGCCAATTTAAAATATCAGCCTGAAACGGTAATGAATGCAAATGAACTGAAAATGAGTCTAAGTGCATTAGGTGTACATACCAAATTCAGAAAGAAAGAAAAAATACTAGATTTACTGAAATCAAAATTACGATCATAATCACGGGTGCACGCCAGATTAATCAGTGAAACATATGTTTAATGAGATGTATGTACATGTATTAGATATTTATGTCTTATTAATATCGTAGTATGCTATATTAAGTTATGGATATTTTGTTTATAAAACATAAATAAATAAAATAAAGCTTAATGAACATTAATGAAAAATAAGAAATTAAAACAATTAAATAAATAAAGATGAAATAAATTATTTACTATTTAATTGGTGTCATGTCTTCTTTCTTAATACATTGCATATACTCTTTTATTACATTAAAACTGCCGGAACAATTGATTAAACAAAAATGTATTTTATAACAATTTTATCGATTTAATCTTAATATGCCCGCAGGCAAAAGATGTAGCGACAGGTAGTTTATTTCTCATTATTGGAAAATGTAAAGGGAAGCAATACGTTATCGACTACTAGACAGAGTAGCCTTTATTGGATTTTATCGTTTTAAGTGTCTGAGGTAGTTTCTGCGATATGTGAAAAATTATTCTTACACAACATGCGGCCAATATGCACAACTAAGCTTGGTACCAGTCACACTTGTGAAGTTTCATTGAATTCTGGCCAATGGTTGCTGAGAAATAGTGATCACAAAAATTGTCTACAGGCTGACGATCGCGACTTCTATATAGCCCCATATACTTTGTATCTGAGGGTAAAATCAACTTCATAAACATGTATAAAGCACAAATAGTTATTGAATAAATACCTTGGATCTTTCTTGTAGTAAGTAGCAATATCTGCCACCAGTCTTTTTCTTAACGCTTCAACAGTCAATGGAAAAATAATTTTACATGAAATAAACTGAAGTTGAAACTAGATGGACTCATACACTTAACTTATTATTTATATTTGACAAAAATAAATACAACACTAGCAAATAAAGAAGTGGGAGATAGGACTAGGACACCACTCACTGAAATTGTCCAAACAGAAAGTACACTAAACAGAAATGCATGCATTTTCTTCATATAATTACTGATTTCATTTTTTGAATATATAGAAACAAAATTAATTTAATTTTCAAGTATGTTTTGAACCTGTTTGTTGAATACACGGATATTAATAATTAGAGAGTTTGTCTAGCATGTGGATGCTTGCGAGTTCAATCCCTACTATCAACAACGACCTTCCTTCCAATTTGTAATTCATTTACTGAACAAAATGTTATAGGACATGCCATTTTTACAGAAGCAATTTAACTGCAATATAACTGCATGTTCATTTAAAACTTAACGGAATAAGTGTAGTGAAGAAATCATGAATAATATTGACAAACTGTTTAATCACGAGATCACCATTAATACTGCTTATTTTTTCACCAAACTTGCCATACCCATACCCTACTTTCTTTTTTTCTACTCTAGATACCAGCAGAGGTGTCCTCAAAAATCTGTGGTGACGCTGATGTTCAGGTTTTGAACTGAAATAATGAAAAGCTTTTCATTCATAGGTCCTTTTCATCAAGAATTTTCAAAACATATATTTAAGGGTTTCCATTGTTGCAGGTAAACATCACATAAAATTGGGACAACTGGTCTCATCGAATTTTTTTTTTTATAAAAAGAGCCTATGATTTTCTAATTATGTGTCTGAATGACAAACAAAGATGTTAGTGTCTGATATTATCAGCTTTATCAAGTGAGGCTTAGATTTCAATAGTCAACCGTGTCGGATATGTTCATCGTGCACAAAGGTATTAATCTACAATATCTCGTCACACTTTGACCTCAAACCATAACCCCTAACTATTTGGATTTAAACTATGTTACATCTTTAAAAGTCGCAACCAAGTCATCAGTGCATAAGGCGCAACATGAGACCTACCGGTACGCAGACCGCCATATGTAGGATATGCGTTGTCGGTCCGCTTGTTTACCTTTTTGTTATGTGCACATACTTTCACATAAATATGATACCGTTATTTCATTGATCGGTGCCGAGCCAGTCTTGCTTGATAGTATGGTGTTCAATCAGGGTCAAAAGCACCGGTACTGATACATCGTTATTATATCAGTGGACTGATACCTTTTGTTTTAACTGTACACTGATAAAATGTTAAAATCAATAGGTGTAAATTGAGTTCCCACCGGGCCACAATCTCTGACTTGGGTGGTCATGCACTTTGTTTTACGACCAATATTCTCCAAACTCTACATATATATGCCCACCTCTGAATATGTAGAGTAGTCAGTAATTTGCATTGATGCGATACATGTGTCTTCTATCTAGTATCCTACTAGCTTACTACTAAACCGCCTAGTGGATCGGAAGAAGGGTGACTGTGTGCTTGCTGTCGTTAAACTGAAACACTGTTGTAATATGCGAAAAAAAAACAACAACAGAAAAACACAAAAGTTGCACGTTCTCAGATGGGTTTAATGTTTACATCTATTTTACATTTCAGATGGAAGATAAAAACACTACCAATATGCTTACCTATGGCATTTGTGACGGTAGATTTACCAAGAAATGTAACTTAAAAAGGCACATTAGAAAGCATGGTATGGCAATGAAATAACATGAATGCTCAGCATATGGCGCTGGTTTGTCATCAAAATTTGCCTTAAAGAGACATGCAAGGATACAGCATCAAGGATTAAGATACCATTCGTGCACTCTATGTGAAAAGAAATTTTCAGAAAAACATAAGATCTCGACGGACATTTGCGTTCACAGTATGATTATTTGAAACTACCATGCAGTAAGTGCAAAAAAGAGTTTAGTTACCGACAGTCTAAATAACCGCACCAAGTTTTGTGAAATTCCCGTACCTACGTTTAGATGGACCATATGTACTGCAGTATTTAAATACAAAAAAAAACTAGAAGCCCATGTTATCTACAAACACAGACGTGACGAAGCGGGGTTTGTGTGTTATCTACAAACACAGACGCGACGAAGCGGGGTTTGTGTGGGCCTTATGTGGCGAGTTGTTCTCGTAAACATCTTTCTTGACAAGACATGAGAAGAGGAAACACTAAAGTAATATAATTCAAAGTGCACTATTTGTAAGAACAAAATTGTGATTTAATTTGTGATTAAAATGGTGAATTATAAAACTGTGATTATTTATAAAGTGCACTATTTTTATGACAAAAAATGTGATTAGAGTTGTGATTAAAATTGCGATTAATAAAACTGATTAAAAATGTGATTATTTTTAGTGCACTATTTGTAAGAACAAACATAACCGACGATTGCCATTCTGGAAATCAACATCTTTGACAAAGTATTCTTTAAATGTTACGAGATTCTGATTATGTTATTATATAATGGCTAGTCGGAATACACCAGCGATTTAAAAACAATAATATATTTAACATAAATTTTGTTTAAGCATACTATTGTTTGCATGTAGCTATTTTATTTTTGTATTTTGCTTTGTTCTGTTTTATGTGAAATATAAGTCCACCAAAACATTATTTTTGTGGTATTGTAAAACTATTTCATTGGCCATTATAAACGAATTAATTTTATTTGTCACTTGAAAAGACTGTTAAACTGATACGTTTATAATGATTTTGCTCTGTAAATCGTGTAAAATTAAAAACTAAAAACTTTTAGCTGAATCAAACGTCTCAGGAAAAAGTTCATCTGTACTCAACAGTTGATTTGCCCCGAAGGGCCTGGCTTGCTCTGGTAGTAGCGCAACTTGCTATCCAGGGCCGTGAGTTCGAATGCCCGCCTGGCAACAATCTCCGCGATGATTGATATATACGACGTTGTGTCTCATTGTCATTCATTACTTACTGCTGATTCCAGTGGGAAAGTTATCATTTATTTGCGGAGATTGGTTTACACGAGTACTGGTTATTCTTCTAGGATCCCAGGAAACAGTGGTCGTATGTTAGCCCTCGATGGTGTAAAATTAGCTAAACATTCATTTTTTTTTGCAACCTTTTCAGATAAACGATAGTATTTGTATTGACTATCAGACTGGTGAATGCAGTGAAAAGTAGTTTATTATAAATTGCAAGATGTAATACATGATTTGTGTAATTCGGCAAACTGGTGATCTTTTTGTAATTTCAACTTTATTATTGATGTCAATTAAAATTGAAAGTTGTTCTTGTCATTAAAATGGTACATATACTGATGCAAAGAGCACTAAAGACGACTTGAACGACACAGAAAATTCACATGTATTCATATTTTGTTGTGTAAATAACTTTTGTGACTGTTAGTCAGCTGTTATCATAAGAGTTAGTCTTTTTAACGACCACGTAACTGTCTGTTTAATTTTCCAATTATTGCCTGCAACTTGTAATAAATAATGAAATTGAACTAAATCGTCTTTATTGTGTGGTTTGTCAATTTCTATTTTAATACATCCTGCACATTTATTTCAAGGCGTGTTGATGGTAATACACGGGCTTCATTCATCCTATATCCGGACTGAGCTCTGATGGGCAGGTCACCACGTGTTGCATCGTTTACACCAGAAAACTGAAATGCTCTATCACGATTGTGAGACCTTCTTGCTCTAAACTTTGAATCAAAGAAATGATCCCTGAAACATAAAATGATATGAAAAGAAACAGTTATTTGTTGCAGAAGCACAGACATGAACGTTTATCATTCATATTTTGATTTGAAGACATCACCCCGCGAATACTGTATTCAAGTTTTATTGAAAAAAAAAACTGAATCCAATGTTTACGTGTTCTTCTATTTAGATCTACGCGTATATGGAGACATATGTATCAAAAGTTAGCAGTTAGTTATATATTCGTTTGTCGTAAACCTTTGATATTTAAGTATGACCTCTTGAATATTAGAGGCCCAGAAGGTTAGGACGTGTATCATGGTGTATACAGAAAGACGTAATACAAATATCAAAACAACTGTTATCAAGTTCCCTTGGTGAGCATATTTAAATACTTTATAAGATCCTCTGAAATAACAATGAATAATGATCAGCGCAACGAAAAATATCACATACCTTGGTATCATACATTGAATATGACGTGTGTCTCTACACTGACAAATGGGCTGCAATGTTGACCCTAAATTGTCAAGGGGATTTGACTCAGAAGTTGCTTCTGGTACCGGGTAAGCAGCATCTCTTCGTTCTGATGTGGAATGACCTTAAAGTAGCAACATCAAGAATCGTTCACGTAAAAGAAGTTTTAAACGCTCTTGTCTGATTTAATACCTAAATTAACTTAGTTAATAGAAAAAACTATTTTAAATAATTTATGAAGGGAAGCATGTCGGACCTGCTAATAGGAACATAGCATGGAAACTACCTGCTGAACATTTAAATAAGATGATTTATTTGTCCATGATTATCAAAACTGGGATATATATTGGCAAGTACTTATATAGAAGGGTTGGACACTTGCATCTTCAGACTAAATGTTTTTTAAAACAGCAAGCGTAGCATTGATTAATCGAAAATCTAATCATTCAGATTCCACAGGCAACTGATTTCTTGTATATTTAATACTTTGCATTATTTAATGTAAGTTAATAATTAGATGATTATAGTCTTTAGAGATAAATAATACTAGTACTATAATGACTTACAAACAGTACATGTTTAGGATTGTTACAACTTGTTTCATTATTGTCTATTTTCAGACCGTGTTCATTGTTTCTGAATAAACGACTAAACAAATAGACCACGCTCTTATTTATGAACACGGTGTAAGAAGCTACTTCTCCTCACCATTTCTTTACCAATGTATACGGTACTAGTCATTTTAATGCTTAACCTTTGAAGATTTTCTCTATTTCAAATGTTCAATAAACCCATTTTACACATGTTGATATTTTCTTTTACCACTTTCTGTCGGTGACCATGTACGTATTCCTCTTAAATGAGACAATACTGGAATAGTAATAGAAGTTCGCCAATTTGACCAATATGTGGTTCGTGTTGATGGATCAGGACGTGTTACTCTCCGTAACAGGAAATTTCTTAGACGATATGTTCCTGTCTACCCAATACCATCAAGCCTATCAATTGACAAGGACATTGGCATGTTGAAGCCTGACCCTCCTTCCATAAGACTTGAGCCTTTGGGTAATACCAAAGAAAATCTACCGGGCTCTCCAGGGCCTCTGACTATCACAACCAACCTGACACCTGCTGTGACCCAATCAAAAGCTGGTCAGAAATCATCAATTCTCAACGACAATAATAGTCGTCGTCAATTAGTATTGATCAATGATCCGCAACCAGCAAACACAGAGGGACCTGATACTACTAGTGGTGAAAGGCCTGTCAAAACGAACGCCCCGCTGACACCACCAGACATGATGACATCGAATACTCCATCTCATGATCATACACCCCAAACTGACAGCGCTGTCCACCCGCAGACCGTTCGGCGGTCAGGCCGCTCTACAAGACAGCCAGCATGGCACAATGATTATGACATGTGACTTTTGGCTATAAGCCTATATAATAAAGATTAGGCATTTATTCCTATTGACAATTGACATTATAATTACTATACATGTATATACCCATTTATCAAGGAAACTGTTGATTTCTTGCATTTAATTTTCAAATGTTTGTACCATCAATTCAGTCTTTGTTTGGAATCAGTTACCAAAGACTTGGGGGAGAAAGATGATTATTGTCTTTAGAGATAAATAGTACTAGTATCTATAATGACTTACAAACAGTACATGTTAAGGATTGTTACAACTTGTTTCATTATTGTCTATTTTCAGACCGTGTTCATTGTTTCTGAACGGAACAGCTAACCCACCACCTGACATATTATGTACCTGATATTTTATGTATTTTCTCAAAAGTATCAATGCAATTTCTTTGAAATTAGGTCTTCAGTAAGAAATATCATTTTGTTTTTGATAAATACTTTATTGCCAGCTGATATCATATACACATTTATAAAGTGTTACTCCTTTTTTTGCGAAGATATTGGAAATACAAAAGTGGCGCTAGCTGTTCTGTTCAGTATATCAAATTTGTGTTACTCGAGTGTGACATACCACCGGAGTTGCATTTTTAAATAGTGTAAGTAGAGTGTACGTTGTACATGTGTTGTTAATAACCGATGGTGTTTCTTTCTATTATATCGAACGATGAAATATTTATTCCCTGGTTATGTATATATGAGTATCGTGTAGTATTTATTCTCACCTATCATCCGTCATTTTTATAGCTGTTAATGCCGTAAAATCTGATATATGCTTTTCAACACCTTCGGTCGTCAGCACACCTTGGCCCCATGGATCCATTTCTTGCATTGTGCTTAAAAAATGATTCAGAACACAAAGTATTTGGTGTATGGCACAATATGAGCCTGTTTTTGACAATGCATAAAGGAACAGTTTAGCTTCATTACTACTTCTTAAACCTTCATATAAGATGTAAGATAATCCCTTTATTTTGGAACCATATGGTGGAAATTCACCAAAGTTTGTACCTTCTTTCAACCAGTTAATCAAATTTAAACGTTTCTTGCACCGTTCTATAGCAGAAATTCCTGGGTCATCTTCGGCGTTGTAAAGACTGTCTCGAATAGTACGACAAAATTTCGCCTCTGCTATATCTCCGTTCTTAAGCATTACTTCCTCAACATCTTCAGTAAATAGACTTCTTGCTAGCTTCTCTTTCATCTGATCAAAATTTTTTTACCATCTTCATTTATTTCAATGATTGCTGGATTAAGAACCTTCGGTTTCTGTTCAGCTACTTTAGCCCATGCGGTTCTTGAGATTCCTTCAACTTTGTCCAAAGTAATGGCCTTTCTTAAATTGCTTCCAGGGTGTGTTTTGTCATATGCACCAACTTCGCCCGTTTCCTGTATCACATCTGGAACATGATATGGTTATAATTCGTTGTCAAGCCCTACGATCTTTACTTTTGCACTTACATGGGCTTCCATCAACAACCATTTTGTAAATAAAATTACTAAATGAAACACTCAGTGTTTTTTTCCTTTTAACTGCTCGTTTTGCAGTATTTTTAGAGAAGGTGGAGTTTTAATAGTTCGTCGTCTGTGCTTCTGAACAATTTCTAACCCATCTCCAAATCCATTTAAGAGCTGGTTTACTAGTTCATTTTTTTAAGTCCTGATACTTTTAATTTGTTTCCCTTTCTTACGTTATGACTATTTATACATTTTGTTATTCCAACTAACTCTTTGATCCTGCACTTGGCCATTTTTTCTGCTGATTGAAAAATTCTCTGATAGTTTCTTCCGAAGTATTTGACCATTTAGTACAATCTAAGGTCTGCAATGTTTGAATTATATCTGGAATCCACTCCAATGGAGGTTTTTGTGTGAGTTCAGGGTCTGTTTGAGAACTGAACAAATTGTCATCTATATGGTATAAAACAGTATTGTCGGGATCATGTTCTTCATGCACAATGTTCTCAGTGTCACTGTCATCTATCACGAGATTATCTCCTTCGTCATTCTTACCGTCTCCATGTGACCAGTTCGGCAATGCAGCGGATGATTTGATTTCGTCAGAAATGTTTTCTTCCTGGATGATGTCAGTTTCTCTTGATGTTGCAGCCTTCCATAATTTAACGGTTGTTTTTATTCTCGAAAGACATTCTTTCTCACTTCTGACAACAATTACTGTCTTCAAATGGTATCGGTTTTCGTTGTATTCATTTGTCTCCCTTGTCACTATAGGTGTCTTTGTTTCCTTTAACAAAGTTCTAATAATTTAATTCTTCGACATCTTGCAAACCTCGGACCACACGTCCTTTGAAAGTTGATACTGGGTTAATGGATTTCCATATTTACCTCTTACGAGCAAGTTAGTGAATTCACCATCTGCTGCCGAGACTATTACGTCCAAACCATTTGATCTGCACATTTGTTTGCAAGCTTCCGTTATTTTCCTCATGATATCCACTGACAAGCTATACCCCCTATAAAAATATGCAACTGGAATTGCTTGAGGCTCTTCTTCTTTCCAAAATTTATTCAAATCAGCAAGCAAAAACACAACGACTTGGGATGCTATATTTCGCTGAATTTCATAAGACTCCTTAAGTACTTCTTTCCCTAGAAGAATGTAATGCCGTACGTCATCGTAATTCAGCTCATCAACGTTTTTTTCTACATTTTTACATCCAATATATGGCGATTTTTTTTTCGTCATTCATAGTTCCATCTTCAGGCGTTGACAAATAACCCATAACTGATGGAAATTCTCCAATAAAAATACATGTTTCGGTTTCCTTTTTAAATTCCGATTTAAATGTTTTGGAAGATTTCGACAATCGACTAGGTCGCTTTGGAATGTCGCATAGGTACACGTCACGAATTTCATCCAAAATTGCCTCACACAGTGTATCATTTGGAAGCACCTTGAACAGTCTACAACTTTTTTGGGACTATGAAAGATAGAGCGTTCCGTTTTGCGCTTTAATAGCCCTTTGTTCAAATAATGTCTGTGTGATATATTGCTCAGGAACCGATGTAATGAACCGATGAAGTGAACGATTTTTCACTTGAAGTTTTTCCTTCAAATGCGAATATGGAAGAAGAGCTATCTAAATTTCGAAGGCTTCCATCTCGAGAGACTATGACTTGATCTTGAACATAAAATCCCTCTTCAATAAATGTCAAATCGGGATAAAGAAAAGGCATAATTATTCCACACATGGTAGCAATCTGGTGGATTCACTGTCAACTCCGCGTTGCATTAATGCTCTCACTTTATGGGATGGTTCAGGTGGTTTCCTGTTGATTCTTCAAGATACGTACATTTACTTGTCTTCTTAAATCAATTGTGTCCGACGATGCAAATAATTGTTCAACTTTGTTCAAATGTGCTCCTGTTTTACAAATATTTTTCTGGACATTCAATGCCTTTTCGATTGTATTTTCAATTTGCCATAAATTTGTTCGGCACATATCAATTGCATAAGCAAATTTAGATTTTGTCCAATCTTCAGTTCCACATTTTTCTTTTAGTTTTTCTAACGACAACGTTTTTTTACCTTTACCTTTCTAAGCGAACGTATTGTCTCTGAAAAAAGTATTACAAGTCCTAACAGACAAGCAAACAATTCATCAACACATTTTACAGGTGTTTTCCTGACGCTGTTTGGCTCCTTTTGAACCTCTGCATTTTTTATTTCAAAATTTTCTAATACTTTAAACCCTTTTTCTTTCTCCTCCAATCAAACCCAAGAAGATCAACATCACTACCTCGTTTGATCTTTTTGCTATCAAACATCAACACATACGAATTTTCTCCCTTATCTTTCTCTGCTTTGTACTTTACCATTGGTTCAAGAAATCCTGGTTTGTAGGTCACCGGAAGCTGATTTTCAAATGGATCAAAGTCGCTTAAAACTGCTTCACTTGGACAAGCAAAGTTACTGGATCCAGATTTGTGTGACCTTTGATTATATCCGTTTCATTTTTCATTCCTGTCATGAATTGTACAAATCTACACCCAAATAATATTCGGCGGACCCAAAAGAACTTCATGGTTTCTGGGGAATATCTCATTTGCCTTGTATCATGTGTATCAAACCATTCTACCAAATCGCGCCATAGTTGAAATGAAATGTTGTTCAATGGGATTTTTTTTCTTTTACTTTACTGAAGAATTTTCTTATCACATCCCCCTTACCCACTTGTTCAAGTTCATTTATTAATTTAAATAGACTGTCATACAGTTCATCATTTTCAGATCTTCAATGTGGGAAATTTCAAGTATACTTAGATTACCGATTATTTCTTCGTAAGATTTATTAAATAAAGATTTTTGTTCATGTTTTGGTGTCGAAGTTTTCTTGATCACCGATTTTGTCGAAGGTGTTGATGTTGAACATTTATATCGTTTTATGTAAGGGAGATTCTGCAGATGTAGAGCCAAGTCTCTTTCTTTTAAGGTATGTTATCTTTTTAACTCTAGATAATTTCACTCCTCTTCTTCCAAATAAACCCATTTAAAATCATTTGAAACCTGCAACATTGCAGATATAGTCAGTAAACAGTTGTCTAAGCCATTATGTTTATAAATGTAAATATATCGGACATTATAACTTTGTTAAATAAAGATACTTTTATATCGATTCTTTCTAACAGACTAGTGTTCTATTGAAAGTGCATTATATTTAAGATTTAACATCAATCTCGCCACGATCACATTGCTGCTAAAATATATGTGCGTACAGTTATTGAATTTAAAAGAACATTTCATTAAGACTGTTGACTTTTTATAGAGTTGATAACGGCATTGTAATACAGTTGAGTATATATTTATTTGACGTTTTGCACAGTTTACAACATTTTATAATAATCATTTATTATTACATGAATAAACAATATGGAAACAATACACAACATAGTCTGTAGAATGGACCCACTATCCAGTTTGGTCTGTTAAAACGCAATATTGGAAAAGACACATTTGAGCACGTTGATTGGTCAGTTGCTTCAACTGAAAGTTTGAATGACGTCACAGTTTAGTAAGCGTTTATTTGCTACGAATTGTGGGACAGGCATAGAATTCCCTGTTCGCCAAAATGTCCATTTCAAAGCGCGGGGATAAATAAAAACTTAAACTTTACTCAATTTCTGCTTTTTTTCATTTGGGTTAATACACCTGATTCGGGAGATATCAGGTTCTGAGATAGAATATGTGTCGACAGTTTCGTTGCACACAGCTTGACATGATTATTCGTTCTTATTTTTATAGAACGTGTTCTGTACCACCTCCCCACTCTCTGTACCGATCACACTTTGGCGTATTTCTTTTTAACATGTTTTTTATCATCGGAGAATTTAGTCTTATTATACGTTTATATGTTATATGTCAATATGGGTTGAATTTGGGATTAAAACAACGATAGAGGCCGATTTGGAAGGCGAGGCAGAGCTTTAAATGTCAAACTCGCCTCACGTCTGAACAGAAGAAAACGATTTCCAAAGAAACGGTACTCCCGATGTTTATGAGACACCGTCTACAAGTTTAAAAAACGGGTCGAACTATGGATTTAGATTTTTTAAAAACAATTTTAATATTGAAAAATCACATATTTCTTACTTTCCACGTGTTGTTTTGATGACATCTAACGCTGAACCGGAAGTTGCACGTATGGTACAGGCGTCTGTACCATTAGTGTGTTTAGCATGCGTGTTATTATTTTTTTTTGTATTTCCGGTTAATGCACTGGTGAGTCAAGGACTGTAATCTGTACAACTTAAATGGTCGGTTCCCACGTTTAGTGAAAAACGGTGCAGGACGGCAACCTAAAAATGAACTGGAGGAGTTAGCTCCCTTGACAAATAAAGCGCACGTTGGGCTAAACCAAATAACTTACTCTTTCCATACTTCAAAAAGTAGTCCGATAAGTATATGAAGAAATGTTACGGTAATATGCATTATTACGTTACATAGACGATGTGTTTTATGATTTAACAATATTTATGTATATACAATTCATGTATACTTATTGAATGAAATTGATAAATAACAGTTTCGAATCTGCTATCCGAACAACAGGACTCCCGTTGAGGGACGCCAGCCGACATATTGTTGTCCAGGGTCTTAGTACAATTATACGTATATAAAGGCTGATACACTTGTTATTTTGCCTTTCTACTATTTAATAAGTTATTGTTGATGCACGGTATTGGAGGTATTGCCACTTACACAATAATGCTTCGTGGACAAGTAGTTTTCGTGCAGATTGTGACACCGTAGAGTCGATCCGGGTAATTCCGTACAGGCGGCTTATTCCGTACGCATCTATTAACCAACGAATTTCTTGTTGTTCTTTAATTTACTTTTTCACGAAAAATCGAAAACTAATGCAACACCGTTTGTTAAGTGTGTCGGGAAATTTCTAAATATATCAACACACTACGTCACAACTATAATGCGATTGGTCGAAAGTACAAAGCGCGGCCAATTCGGTTCACATTTTCCAAGCCAGGAACAGCAACTTGAACTTTGAGTAACAACTTTGAGTGAGTTGCGTCGCTTACCTCATTTCTGTAGCTAAAAATAACACAGTAGCTGATATTTTAATGTGTTTTTATATGTGTTTAAATACTGTATTTTTTTTTCTTACGATATAGTTGCATTTCGTTGATAAATGCAAAAGACAAAAGTGTATGGAATTACCCAATATGTATTTTGATACATTTTATCAGGGCGGGTAATTCCGTACACTTTGCCTCCAACATTAATATACATTAAGATATGTAATTTATTGGCGGATCTAGCGATATAAACAGCGATAGACTCCAAATTATCAAAATAACATCAGTAATATGCATGTATTTATGCTAAGTAAAAAGTTTACTTTAAACTTATTTATTTTACGGCTTCCTGTGTATAGAACCAGTTTTATGGTGCCTGGACATGTCATGATAAAATCTCGACCACAGTGCGCCCTAAATAAAACGCCTTATCCCTCCTCCCCCCTCCCCCCCCCCCCCCCCCACCACAACACACACACAGATGCTAAGTTGAGGGACCATATGCATAATTGATCTTTTTATTTTAAGGAAATGAACAAAATCATTGTAGATTCCGTGTTTGTTGTTGGTATGCACCATTATGGTAGTCGATATTTGGTTGTTGGAGAAGGATACAGAACTGTTCCGGAACCAAACAATGATTATGACCCCAATGCAGTAGCCATTCTTGAACGTAGACAAAAAAATTATTCGGGGACACCTCAGACGGGTGGACGCAAGAGTAGTGTCGGCCCTTTTTCGACAAAGTCTTGTTGAAGGACAGGCTTTTTTTAAAGCAAAATTTGAGCCTGTGTGCCGTGCTAGAGTTGGACCAGCTCAAAGATGCAACTTGGGATTCTATTGCAAAGACTGTAATGCATATAAAGTTATTGAGTTGTTGTCTGGGTACAGCGTGAAATTCATGTTGTCATCCAACAAAATGAACTGTAAACTAAAATTGTTTATTTTTCATTTATTTATTTATCATACTTACTTTATATACAGTAATGCCTAAAAAGTATAGCCAGCAGGATGACACACTAAGATATTTTTTTATACATTTCAGGGATTTGGAATAACAAGAACAATGTTAGCGGTGAAGGTCGGGCGACTAGTCTGGAAGATGAATATTAAAACCCCTTTCAGGAATGGAGTTCCGGGAAAGGACTAAGTATCGGGGTTTTTGAAGCGGCACTCGGATTTAAGTCTGAGATCACCAACAGTTGTGTTGACATGTCTGTATTATGTGACGTAATTAACAGACAAAAAATGATGCCTTCAGTTAGTCAGCCTATGTTTGTTTACCCGCGCAGCTTTGCTCTAGGCATTTTGTCGTCTACATATACATAGTGCGACTTATTGCACATCTCTATGGAGCCTTTTAAATGTTTTTATTTTGCGTCTCCCGAGACAACAGATCAGATATCAAAATAATAAAAAAAGCTGTCCTTTCACGCCTTATTTAATCAGGCTAACATAATATACAGTGATAATTTTGAAAGTATTAGAACCAATACTGTATTTATAACATGACTGTTGCGATGTTGTTTCAAATAATTTTCTCTGCTGAAATTGATATTGTAGTCTAGTTGTTTCCGGTATTCAGTAATACCGTTAGCAGTGTTATTTTTTTGTTTGTTAGTATGGGGTAAATTGTATTGCCGTTGTTGGGATACATTATTGCTTCAGGATCCAGGGGTCTCCAGTTTCACCCCCAGTTGGGTTTCATCACAATGCTTTATTCGGGCAAGTAAACGAAAATGTAGTGAATGTATGACATAGGTCACTTACAACATGTTAAGCTAGTTATTATAGCGTCATGGTTGAAGTGCACTGACTGTATTGGAAGTTGAGCAATGAAGTACAAGGTTAGTACTCGGATGGGTGACCGCTGTCACTTTAATGGCGACGAGGATTAACGTTCGAACCTGCATCTGAACAAATCTCTCTTTCCTTGGGATGGGACTGGATTTAGCCAGGAACTGTGGGAAGCCACCTAAAGGTTAAAGAGGGGAGGAGTGTAGTGAATGTATAAATGTCACTTAGAACAGCCTCACTGTTCAGCTAGCTTTTATAGCGACATGGTTGAAGTGCACTAACTGTAAGTTGGAAGTTGAGCAACAAAGTACAGGGTTAGTACTCAGATGGGGGACTGCTGTCACTTTAAAAGCATGCAATCCTTTGAAGGGGATTTAAAGCAGTTGGTCCCATGTCCAAAGAAAGTCATTACCGTGATGTTGATAAATGGAATAACCTTCCATCACAAGAAGAGTTTGACATCCCTACCTGATGGCGAAGGAGATAATCCAGTAAAGAATTGAAGTGCCTTTAAAATATTTGTAAACATGTGTACTTTGTGCCTGCACATTACCCTCGGGTTAGGGTGTTGCAGTGTAAGTAAGACAGAAAGGAATAATTGTAAGGGTTTACAATGCGCCTGGAGATGGCAACTGTTTTTTCCCTACTGCCTGATGGGGCTGTGCATTGGCGGTTTTTCATCTGCGTTGCATATCGCGATACTTCATTTTCAGAACGATACGTATCAGACTATTGTGCCAGCTAGTGATGCACCTGTTGACAACATAGTATCAGACTATTGTGCCAACTAGTGATGCACCGGTTGACAACATAGTATCAGACTAGTGTGCCAGTTAGAGATTTACCAGTTGACAACTTAGTATCAAACTTGTGCCATTTAGTGATGCACGGTTGACAACATAGTATCAGACAATTATGCCACCAAGTGATGCATTGGTTGACAACATAGTATCAGACTATTGTGACAGCTAGTGATTCACCGTTTGACAACATACTATCAGACTATTGTGACAGTTAGTGATGCATCGGTTGACAACATAGTATCAGACTATTGTGACAGCTAGTGATGCACCGGTTGACAACATAGTATCAGACTATTATGCCACCAAGTGATTCATCGATTGACAACATAGTATCAGACTATTGTGTCAGCTAGTGATGCATTGGTTGACCACATAGTATCAGACTATTGAGACAGCTAGTGATACATCATACATGGGTTGACAATATAGTTTCAGACTAATGTGCCAGCTAGGTATGCATTGGTTGACAATATATAGTATCAGACTTTTGTGACAGCTAGTGAGTGGTGCAACGGTTGACAGCATGGTAGCTGCCTATTGCAACAGCTAGTGATGCACCAGTTGACAACATAGTAACAGACTTGACGACAGGGAAAACATACCTCTATAGAAATATTTGTTTTAATCTGTATGAAAATACCGAGGCAACTAATACATCTTGGTTCTTAAGTACATTTTATAGTGATCTTTTTGCAATCATTGTATTCGAAATGAAAGTGAACATATTATGAAATGATCACCTCTATTTAGCAACCACACATTTCCTTACTTTTTTATATACATATACTCTTATGTTACTATAATTTCTTTAAAATGCAGAGTAGACAGATTGGTTGGAACTGTTTAAATACTTGAAAAGCAACATTTAGATTTAACAGTTTTAATACCATGCCATTCATTTGATACTTTTGGCCGATTAGGCTTAATTAAAATATTTTATAGGGCTGTGTATTGATTGAGAAATGGTGATGACCGGGCTGGGGATCGAATATATGATCTTTCACAAGCGAGGCGGATGCTCTACCTCTAGACCACTGGTGCGGTTTTACAGGATTGAGGATTTCCAGTAAATACTTACCTACCTCCTCTTCAGCACTGATTGTATGTTAAACCAAGCACAGTACTGAACATGCATACTTCTGTGTTTGAAAATGATTTTAGTTGGTTACTTGCTGTATTGCAATATACTTGATAAATACAGTTGATTAAGGCTTGTTACGATATGTCATATTGTTATATAATGCGATTTCAATATATTGCTACAGTCCTACATTTCCAGTTGATCCACAACAATCCTGCTGGTTGGAAACTTTTTTTTTACCCCACCACCATCTCCAATAAAAAATATTGTTCATTCAATATATTCTTGGTCTTTGCTTGTCCTTTCTCTGTCCATATCCTTTAAAAGAATTTTCAGATTGGTTGCAAATTAAAAAAATCCCATACCTTCCTACCCACCTCCTATCTGGTATGGATTGGAAGTGGCAAACAAAACAAATTTTAAGGGTGGTCTTAGTAATCACATATTCAGATAATACTTGGTTTGTGTTGTCGGTGTACATCTATAGTGTAAGCTAGCCCACTTTTCTGTTTGAAAAGAGCTCCAGGTTTGAGTCCTGGTGGGGATCTTGACACCTTTACAAAGTTGTACAAACTAAAAACTCCATTATATTGGTCAAAATTTAAATTAAAGTGTAATAGATGGTGTAAATACAATGCCGACCTTTCTTTACCAAGACTGAACACATGAGTGCCCACAGCCAATTAACACAGGTAATAATTATATATATAAGACAATACAATTGGTATGGGCTTAAAGCTACTAGTATATGATGCTAATAGAATGTGGCAACTAGAACTATTACCTGAATACATCCAGGTTGGACTCAAAACCAGTCTCGAAATGTTACAATCATGTAGTAATAAAAGTAAGTAAAACAGAAAAGAGGAAGCTAACAGAGAAATACCACAAGTTCTTATTTGTTTACAATAACTGAGACATACATTAAGTCACTGACAATATAGTTAAACCTGTGTCAGTCGTCACCTTTATTAAGAAACCATTTGTTGTAAACAGCCACAACCTAGACACTGGATTCTGTCGGCCAGAGCTCTAATATGAATGTAAGTGTTTAAAACATTCTGTACAAATTATTTTACCAAACAATTATTTAAGGACTGCACCCAAATATGTACATCTATGGGTTGTTTTACTACCGGGTATTTAACCATAATAAGTGATATTACTTAATCGAATAGGTGATATTATATGTTCAAGTGATATCACTTATTCGAATATGAATAAGTGATATCCTCTATTCAAATAAGTGATATCTCTTATTATTATGGTTAAATAGAAATGGTTAAAAAGTGGATTATTCAACCAGTTACTGGTTTATGTCACTGTTTCAACCGAATTCGAGCTGTAAATATACAACTCCCAAACTTTGACCAGAATGAACACACCCCAAAAAGGTGAACGCCGATAGTATAAATCCATTACTGTCCCAAGATGAGATATATGACGTTAGTGACAACGATGAAATCCTGGATCACAAGTATAGTGAGCCTATGCAACTTCGTTATCTGGACCACATGTACGATTCACAAATTCAGGGGACACAGTTATGTAATGTTATTGATAGAGAACTTGCCAACCTACCAAGAGACATGTACATCAGCAAGTTACTTAAGGTGATAGACAAAAATCTGAAGATGAATTAAACGCCTATAGTTACATTCTCTTCAAACGGGCCACACAACTTGACAACTGCCCAAAAGGTCGTCTGATTGTTCGGAGGGGATCGAAACGAAAGCCAGCTCACCATCTGCTTGCTTCTGATTGCTTCATTCTTAATATGTTCTTACAGGGAGAAAAATCAAGTGAAATTGAAACAATCTTTAGCAAAGGAAAGCAATAAAGTTTCTCAAAAGCAAAACAAGAAAATTGCATTCATAAAACCGCAGATTCACCACCCCAACCTTCAATAGACTACCAAATGGAACTTAGTCGGATTCTCAGCAACGTCATTGAGATAAACAGTAGATATAACGAAATTAAAAAAAAGACAACTTGATAAAGCAGAAATTGGCCGCCTAAATTGTGAACTAACTCAAATAAAAAATGAAAATGATACCTTCAAAAGTCAAATGGCCGTGTTACAAAGTGGTGTCTCACAAAATTTAAATGAATATGAAATGAAACTAAACAGTGTATTACACTCTTCAATGCAGGAAATGAAAACATACTCGATACAGGTAGATAATGCATGTAAGGCAATAACCAATATTGCGGTCAGTGGTAACAGTGATACGCTGCAATATCAAGCAACTGAACAAATTATAAATGTGATTCAAACAAAACCAAATACACCAAAGCAAATCACAAAGCCTGATAAAACTATCCCTACAAAATGCGGCTCACAACAGCAAAATTCTATTCCGACCATTGTCATAGAAGAAGACCAATGACAACAACGCAATCGCTGTCATACGCAGAGGTGGTAAAAAAACTCACCAAAGGAAATCATCATACCAGAGTTTCGACAAGAACAGCCACCAATTACGTTTGACTAAAAGACAAAATTATGGAGAAGACCAGCAACAGAAACACAGAAAGCAGGGATATTTCCAAATCCAATGAAAGACAATCGGATTCCAGTTTAAAACTCGCTCAAAATCCTAAATCGGTATCTTATGAAACCCTACAACCAAAAAGTGAACACTGTAAAATTCATAAGATAGAATCACACGTTACCAATGGAAGAAGAAATACTACTCAGTCATACTGTACAGATGATTCTTTTAGTGGAAAATACTCAGGTAAATTAAAAAGTTATTACATAAGTGGGATTGATCCAATGTCCACAAAAAGAGGATTAGAAACATACTTGTGTGTAAGTGGTGTAACACCAACAGAAATATCAATGTTTAAAAATTAAAAGGTGACGTCGTCGCTAAATTGTCTTTGCCTTATTATCAGGGACAAATAATCGAAGATGATGATTGGTTTTGGCCGCAATTTACCCGCTGTAGGCGTTGGTACTCCAAAAATGCATGGTCAAATTTTAAAAGTTCACTACAACAGAGGAGACGTCATAGGTATGATTATAATGATGTATATGATACAAATCTGAACTACGGAAATCACCCAGAAATTGGTTAATGACTACAAAATCTAAACCTAAACCTGTTGTATCACATGCTCTGAATAATCTTAACATAATAACCTGGAATGTAAGGGGAGTTATGTCCTCAGCAGTCAGCCTAAGTAAATCATAAGACACGTTGAATATTGATATAGCGCTTATAACAGAACATAAGCTTTTACCGCATATGAGTAATTTTATGGACAGTATTCATTTTAATTACTATAATCATACCTTGTGCGATACCTCTTTTGATATATACGGTTCATTAAAATGCGGTAAGGCGGTTGTATCTATTATCTATAAAAAGGAGTTACAATTCTCAATTCGAACATTGTACGAAATCGAAGATGATAGAATAGCAGGAGTTGAGCTCACATTAAGTAACAGTACTAGGCTATTCTTTATATGTACTTATATGTCTTCCTCAAATTATTCTACATTCGACTATATGAAGGTATTGAGTTCTATTCAGGCAATTCTTGATACCTGCTCTGAGCAAGGAACTGTTTTCCTGGCAGGCGACATGAATGCGGAGGTCAAACATAAAGATGATAAAAATGCATCATTTAGAGATAAGCGATTGTCAAGATTTTTAGATAACAATTCACTTACTTCCATAGGATTAAGCACATCAAATAATGAACCAGACTACACATACAAAACTGCAGAAAAAATGCTTGACCATATTATTGTACACAACTATAACATAGATATTATTACACAAATTAAGATACTTGATGATGATATATTCAATGTATCGAACCACTACCCCATATAATAAATTATGTAAGTGCTAACGTTCAATTCAATACAATACCAGAAAATCCAAATTCAGAAAAAATTGCGTGGCATAAGATTAATGAAAATATAACTATCTTGTACCAATCCAAGCTATCTTCAGCATTACAAAATATTACAAATGACAGTTTAGATATATATTACAATGATCTGCTGTCAATCAATAATAGCGCTGACGAAACTATGCCGAAATCAAAATAAAACAAACATGTTAAACCATACTGGGGAAATGACGTACAAAAAGCTCACAAAGATCAACGCGCCGCTAGAAAGTTATGGATAGCTGAGGGTAAACCACGTGGTAGAAATTACAAAACCTACTAAAATTATAAAATGTTGAAACGAAAATTCATCAATATACAAAAGAAAGCCATACAAAGCATAGAAAATAAATTCTATAATGAACTAAACACAGCAGCAGACTGTGACAATAAATTGTAAAGAAGAGAATAAATAAAAGATCTCCAACTTGCTCACAAATAGAAACGGGCAGAGGTATAGTACGAGACTCTCACGGGGTATGCGACTGCTTTTCTGATTTTTATCAAAATATATACTCTCCTCTAGAATCAGATAATTTTGATGAGGAATTTAAAACAAATATAGAAAACAAAATTGCTAAAGTAACGCAGGACAATGTAGCATGTAATGACAATCCTATATTAGAAGCAGATATAACGGGCGAGCATATACAAAAAGTAGTATCAAGTTTAAAAAATAGCAAGGCTGCTTCATTTGATAACACATTTAATGAGAATTTGAAACTTGGTGGACAATCTCTATTCAAAGCTATAGCGATACTTTTTAATCGAATCATTATTGAAGAAAATATTTAAAAAAAACAGTAAAAAGGATGTAATAATCCCAATATTTAAAAATAACGGGAAGAGCAGATCCGATACAAAAAATTACAGACCAATAACGCTCCTACCTGTTATTTATAAGCTGTTTGAAAAGATTATACATACGAAGTTACTTAGCTGGATAACAAATACAAATATCTCATTTCCAAATGCACAACAAAATGCTTATCAAAAATACCGCGGATCAGTTACAGCCTCATTTAACCTTCAGGAATCTATACATTACAATATAGAACTAGGGAGCAAAGTATGTGTATGCCTGTTAGACACAAAACAAGCCTTTGGCACCCTGTGGTTACCTGGGATATTTTATAAATTGCATAATTTTGGTATACAGGGAAAGATATGGAGGCTAATTGTAAATGCCCATAGTAACATGAACAGTTGTATTTACATAAATGGCATAAAGTCGGATTGGTTCATGATAAAACGAGGGGTCCGTCAAGGAGGAACTCTCTCAACTTTTATCTATAATCTCTTTATAGATGGCCTCTTAAATGAGTTAGAAAGCAGCAAATTGGGAACGTGCATTCTAAGTAATAAAACTGGTAATTGCACTCTTGCAGACGATCTTACACTCTCCTGCATATCTCCTCTTAATTTGCAGCAGATGTTAGACATTGTGTATATTTACTCTTCTCGATGGAGATATATAATTAACCCCATTAAAAGCAACATTGTAGTCTTTGGAGACTGATCGTGTGCGAAAAAGTAACCTGAATTCCACCTAGGACAGGAACATGTTAATATTGTTGCTAATGTAAAACATGTTGGTATATACTTAAATGACAAGCTAAACCAGAACGACATGATTGACAATGCAGTGACTAAAGCCTCATCGTCTTTTTACTCTATAATGCCTATCGGTTTTAACATAAACGATGTTAATCCCGTAGTATAAGCATCACTCGTTCATAAGATATGTATCCCAACTCTAATCTACGGTTCAGAACTTTGGTCCAACCTATCTGTCAAAAACACTGAACAATTAGAAATAATTTTTCGATTTTGTTCCAAGGTCATTCAAGGTTTTGAGAAACGAACTAGAACAGTGATGTGCCTGAGTATGCTGGGTTGGTATTCTATACTATCATCCATTGATAAAAGAAAATTAGGATTTCTTCAAAAACTATGTACCTTACCACACAATATACTATCAAAACGCATCTTTAACAGCAATCTGTCCTTGTTTGTTACTAGATCTGATAATAAACAAAGCGGTTTTATACCTGATATTCTAAAGCTTCTTAATAAGTATAACCTGACAAATTTCATAATTAATTATATTGAAATTGGTATATTTCCAAACAAAACATGCTGGAAAAGAACGGTAAAAAATGCTACCCAGTTGTATGAAAATAAACAATGGTATGAACGAATGGGCGCTGAAGGTGTATTTGAACGATTCATGGCGTTACAAACTGTTATCGAACCAGCTATTGTATGGACGTGTGCCTCGAACAGGAACTCCTTGAAAAAATCGGCTATTGTAAGCAAAATATGGACAGATACTCAGCCGAAAATTGCGCGTGTGTGTCATTTCTGGGAACATATTTACCACGACGCAAACTTACATATAATGACGACGTGCCCATGGACGCAACCGTTCCGTCAGGACTTCATAAATTATGTGTTTTTAAGTTACGGAAACAGAATTGGTCACAAATTAATAAACATTGACAAAGGAAATATGATAAGATGCTTGCTGGGACAGGCATCAAAGGACTTCGATAATACTGCTGTGTATGAAAGGTTTTGCTTAAACACATTTCAATATAATGCAAAATGTAATCTTTGGATTGAAACAATTATTTGATTACTATATACATTCATCTGATGCCAGTGCATGTTGTCATTACATGTCATTGTATGCGAATGTTTACTGTCTTCTGTATGAATTTGTGTTTTCATATGTGTGTGTGTGTGTGTGTGGGTGTGGGTGTGTGTTTGTGTGTTTGTGTGCGTGCGTGTGTAGGTGGGTATGGTCACTGGCAAGCGAACGAACGTGCAATTATTCATTATTGCCTACAATTTGCTAATGTTCTTGTATTTTTGTTTTCATATTTTATGTTTGTCACCTTGTATATATGTTTGCACTGTATTCATGTACCATAAAATCTCTGTAACCGGAGGAATTAAAGAGAATAAATAAAAAGCACCTTAGCACATGTAAGTCAGTTTGTATCCCGCCATATACCTTTGGTAACTGAGGTTACTTGTTATATGTCTTTGGTATTCTATAAAAACATTTTTCACATTGTAGTTAAAATTAGAAATATAAAAAAATGTCTCTATCCCTGGTTATTCATTATCCTTCTTTGGCTTTTGGCACTTTAGATTACTTACAGCCAATACACAACATCATTATTTAAGAAATACTAAAAAAACATGTCTTTATTTCTGGTTACTTGGTTATCCTGCGGAGCGTGTGGTCCAGTGGTAGAGCACCAAACCCATGATCAGAGGGTCGTAGGTTCGATCCTCCGCCACGGCTATGTGTGGTGTCCTTCAGCTAGACATTTCCCCGCACATATGCTTAATATTGGTTCTAACTGGGAAGTCTTCGAGTGTGATTTGTATAAGTTGTAAGAATTTGTTTCACAATCAAAGTAAACATAAATAAGTTTAAACAAATCCTTCTTTATCTTTGGTAACTGATGGTTACGACAGCAAATATTCAACATCCAAGCAAGGACCTACATAGATTCTATATACTTCTTTGAGCGGACTTGCACATGGACTTACAAACAGACTAACATATTAGATAAGAACTCGTCTATTTTGATCACTTTTATTGGTAGGTCACAAGTGATGGGATCATCTAAAAGTACAGTAATCATAAGATGTATTAATGTGCCTATATTATTCTCTATCTCCCCCAAGTATTTGGTATGTCTTTACTGAGGTAACAATATGAACTGAAATAGCTATATAACAAAGGCTGATTAATAATGTGCATAATGAAAACATTTAGAATTAACCATTCTGGTCAAACACTGATTAAGTACATGTATGTGTGTAATTAAAAAGATTTCAACTGTCCTATCAAACACTGATTAAGAATATATATAATTAACCCGGTTTACACTATCCCATCAAACACTAGAGAGTGAGTCACTAGATAGTATTTATAGCAAGGATTATCCTGTAGACATGTCATAGTCTCCGGAGCTTTGCCAAGCGGGTCGTTTGCGTGTGCGTGTGGATCCCCTGGTTGCAGTGGCTGATGGGCATTGTTGTGGTTTCCGAGATATAGGTGTTTGACTTTGTCCTTTAGCTGGAGACGTAGGTGGGTACGGAATCGGAGAAACTGAAAGCCTTCGCAGCGGTGTACCACATGTGGCTGGCTTAGAGCGGGCAGGTGAGCTTGTTGTCTCGTACAACGTTGGTGGTTCCAGCATGGTGACAGGTGGTGTATGAGCCATGGTGGTTCGTAAATTGGCCTTAACTGGTGACATAGGACTCTCCGGTGGTACATGAATTGTTGGCGATGGAGCAGGGCTAAGTGGTAAGACCTGTTCGATGGGAATGGATTTTGTGGGACTTTCAGGTGCGTGGTAAGGCCTGAAAGTACCATTCTTCATGTCATCCTCGATACTGATTCGTGGTCATTGGGGATAGATTGGAACATATTTGCGTAAGAATTTTCTGTTGCGTAGTGTCACTCTACCAGAGCCATCAATTCTCACCACATATTGGTCATGATGGCGTACCTCAATTATCTTGCCAGTTTTATCCCATTTTCGAGGATTGGGTCCAGTCTGGTTTTGGGTGCGGACATGGTCGCCAACGATGAGAGGTGGTAGTTTTTTGGTTTGTTCAGACCAACGCTCAGCAGTCCTCATGTTTCTGTTTCTAAGTGCCTCTTCTCTGGCGGCCAAGGTCTCCTGTCAGTTGTTATGTGGTTTATATCGACCAGGGAGGACGGGAATGAAATCTTTGATAGATCTGCCAAAGACACACATAGCTGGAGATAGTGTAGTGTCCTTGTCTGGGCAATTGCGGTACTGTAATATGGCTCGCTGGAAAGAGTCAGTGTCAAGTGGTCCAGTGTTGTCGGTTATCAGTCTCTTCGTAGTCTTAACTCCGACCTCAGCAAGGCAGTTGCTGTGGGGAAATGCGACGGATGATAGGCGATGGTGAACTCCCCAGGTTTTCAAGAATTCACGTGTTTTGGCGGCGGTGAACTCGGGGCCCCCATCGGATGAAAGCTCGTCGGGAATGCCATATGTTACAAATGATCTGCAAAGACTGACTGTGATTAGACCAGTGGCGCCACCTGAGGTTTGTTCAACGATGGGCCAATTGGAATATCTGTCGACAATCACCAGATAGTTGATTCCTTTGTAATGAAAAAAATCTGGACACTGCACACACACTAGAAAGGGTATACTGGTGATTTTGCAGGGCTCGGTGGTGGACTTGGTTGAGATGGTGCCATTCTGTTGCATTGATTGCAGCTGTTCCTGAGAGTGGTGATTGCGGGGGTGATTCAAGGCCAGAATACAGATGCCTCGGCTCTTGCGATCATGGATGACACGACTTGGTGCGCAGCATGTAGCGCTGCCAGAAAGTATTGTCGGAGTGCGGGTGGAATCACAACTCGCTCTTTGTAGACTACTACACCATCCACTGTGTACAGGTGATCACGGAATTGATGGTACTCAGGAAGCGGTTCAGGCAGCTCGGCATTCCATCTTCAACGATGTTGACTAAAGTGGACATATTCTCATCACTGGTAGTTGCAATGCGAACCTTGTCCCAGGTGATGGATTGTAATGTGTGCAGGGATGAAGTTGCAGCAAGGTGTACAGTGTCTTCGCTATCGTCCTGGTGTGTCTCTATGCATCGAATGCCAGCAAGGAAGGCATGTCGTAGGTCTGAGGGCGATGGTAATATAGACTCAGATGCTTCATTAAGTGGCATATGTGTAATAGTGGAGATGTCGTCTCGTAGATGCATCTTGGAAGGGTAACTGTCGCCTGTGGGGTGGCGGGAGACAGTATCAGCAGCCGATGTTTCACTCCGGGTACGTGGGTCATGCGGAATCTGTACCGGAGCGTTTTTTCTTTCAAGTTTCGAAGTCGTGTGTTCGATATATCATCGAGTGACCGGTCTCCGAATAATTTAAGGAGTGGTTTATGGTCCACGGCGATAATGAGCTCCTCGCATCCTAGAACGAAGTAACGGGCCTTGTCCAGGGCATCGGCAACTGCTAAGTCTTCTCCCTCCACTGGAGCATAACGGGATTCAGCACTGTGTGTGAAGCGGCTACCAACGAGTGTTATTCTCCAACCTGTTAGGCAACAGAACAGCTCAGTCTTAGGGCAGTACAGTGTTTTTGAAAGAGCCAGAATCCTATCCCGACTTTGGACCAATCTGTGGCAAGGCATGTCCGTTTGGACAATCCGTACACCCTCTTCTATCTCGCTCACAATCACTCGCTTCGATTCTGCCAGTAGCTCGTCGAGGTTTTCATTCCAATGGAAGGGTGTGTCTGGCTTAAGGAAGTCACGGAAGGGAAGCATTCGGTCAGTCATGCTGAAGGCATATGAGTTGTCGGTAGCATAGGTTATCTGACGGGTCTCGATCATGTTGCCCTGTTTGTCTTTGCTGGAGAATCGAAGTATGATTGCACCTAGAATGGTTATCCCTTTGTTGTTGGCAGCATGCATCTTTAATGTAACGGGGATTAGGTCGCTCTTCTTCATTCCGATGGACTCCAACAGTCAGGTTGACATATGGCTGTGGTTTGGAGTGACGCTTCACCCTACTCTCCCAAGTCAGCGGACGATTTCCTCTTCGTTTAATTTTGATTGTGTGAATTTTCAGGAAAATCGCTCAATTGGATGCAAAGATATAAAAGAAATGTAAGTCTGAAAAAATGTCCTATTTGCGTAAAAACGTATGCGTCGCCGTTAATTTCTATAATAGCGGGAAACGTCAAAACGGAGCGTCTCGTTACATATTTAGGCGTCGCCTAATTGCGTTCAATGACAGCATATTTTTGTAAATTTTGACAAAACAGATACAGCAAATGATTTGAAATTTTGCACATACGTTATTGGACAACATCCTCAACTAAATACATAAAAATCTCGAAATATTATTTTCTAGTCCCCCTATTGTAAAAAATTCTCAGTGGAGTCCTTTTTACTATTTCAACCAACCATTTACACATGTTTATATAAAATACATGTATGCCATTAGAACGGTGAAATGCATCATTGACAAAATAAAAATAAATTATTTCAAAACTGAATTATTGTTTGCAAGGTTCTTGTGAGAGTTAACAGGGAAAAAATATTCTGTGTTTAAAGTAACGGCCTCAGTCCCCAGAAAAGCTATATATGGTAGGGATTGAGCTGTTTTTTTTTTTTTTTTTTTTTTTTTTTTTTTTTTTTTTTTTTTGCGGGGGGGGGGGGGTGGAGGGGTGGGGGAGGGGAGGGGGCAATATTTACAGCAACATTTGTGGAGTTAAATGCATTTTTCTATGGATTTGATATCATATTTGTCCATTAAATAATGTCTGTAATTTGCTTATTTTTATCCGAATTTATTAAATGTTTTAGCATGGCCAGGAGTCAAGAAAAAAATTCTATGCCATAAACTCTAGGGTCGCACCGTTTCTACAGGTAGAGTCGAGTTACCCGAAACTAAGAATATTTTTTGGCCTCATCACCCCATAAACCCGTTACCGCAGTGTTAGTGTCACACCTTAGATAAAAGTACCATAAAAATATTTTCTTCTATACTATCTCTAAATAATCTTAAATTTCATATTTTAACCTTCTCCAATTATGCCATCTTTAATAGCACTTATTCGTCGGTGTGACACTTACACCGCGGTAGCGGTTTTACTGACTAATAGGAATCACAAATTCATCTTGATTCATGATAATAAAATCAAATATCAAACTTACGTTTTCGAAACTCCCAAAATGCCCTCCATGATATGTGGCATGGATGCTCTTAATTATGTCATCTGTCTTCCTTTTCTTTATCACTTTCAGGCGTTCTGATGAGGAAATTTTCTTGTAATACAACCCGTCATCAAAAATAAATTGTTCTTGTCATTTTTCATGGAAACGGGATAATTCCCGTTCTTAACAAAGTCTACAAGTTCGTCGAACACTTTTTCATCCATGCTGTGAGGCAAAAATGGCAGTCTTTGCCTTACACAGACCTTTATATATACACCCGTGTACGTAAGAAGTGTCTATAACTTGCCGACAACAGTTTCCGGTATCGCCGTTGTTTTCTTTGATGTTAAATGAGCAGCATTTCTAAAGTAAATCAAAGGAACTATTTTCGGAAATGATGCAGTCTACACGAAACATAATAGACACCGCCCAGTTTCACCTTTGAGTTTGAGGAAAAGTCATGGCATCGACAGTGATTGATTAAAGAGCTACCCAAAGGCCTGGCTTTCTTTGATTTAAGCGGTGACTTTGAACAATGCCACCGCGGTATGAACAAAGGTTATCTGACGTCACTCAGTAGAAAAATGTTGCCTTTTAAGTTGAAAACAAAACCAGAAGAATGAAACTTTATCAACAAATATTTTAGCTGATATGCAATAATGTTTGTAACGACAGAAATCGAATATACACAACAAACAATTAGAATGAGTGACCAGTAAAAATGTGATTGGCGTCTGATCGCCGATAGCACATTATGTGAATCCTTCTAGTCTGGTTTTCTTCGGGTTTCAGTGTTTATCAAATGCCATATCTGTAGAAGCAAAGAAACAAATGTTCTCCGTAAAATAGGCTATATAAAGGCCCAAAATCGATGACGAACCAGCATATAAAATATATTTCCAAATGTTTCTATTTTTTGTAAACGCTTTATTTCTAAACGATGATCTCAATTTATATTAAGAAAACATGACCAGAATCATTTCCGATGACAAATAAAAGATGATAATACACTGTTTGTAAACAAAACCAAATATTGTCCTCCAGCCTAAATATCGGTTCTCTCTATTTCTATAGTAAGCTTAAAACGACTTAAGTATATCTTCTATTATTGTAATACTTCTCTTTAGTACAATAATAATAATTTAAATGAAAACTATTTTAAATTTCATTTTCAATAGATGTACGCTTATTTCTTAGCGGGGCCTCTAAGTTATACTGCTGTTGTGTCAGCTGTAGACGCAGCAGCAGCAGCAGTAACAACAACAACAACAACAACAACAACAACAACAACAAATATAAGCAATAGAAACACGACAGTGACTTGAATTGATAAAGAGTATGTTAGTAATAGGTTAGGTGGGGGGTCAATATTTTATAGATAAAATCGGGGGGGGGGGGGGGGGTCATTATTTTATAAGGGGTGTCAGTATTTTATAGAAAGGGGTCATTATTCTATATAAAATAATGAGCGGGGGTCATTATTCTATGGGGGTCAGTTTACAACGTTACACCGGCAGATGATATGGTTGGTCGTTTGACTTTTTCAACCTTCGCGATAACAGCAGGTGAAGCGGTGGCATTATGGATGGTTGCATGAGTGGTGATTAGAGCTGCGGCCACAATGGCATCCACGTCAGGGGTGGCGTATTCACAGTCTGCAATAGGGCAGTCGATCACTGGCATCTTTTAGCAGGTGTGTAAATTCAGTGGGTGGTGGTAACTGGGTATTGTAGCAGCCGTCAATGAAGTCCCATCATAGACAAGAACTTGTCTATTTTGATCACTTTTATTGGTAGGTCACATGTGATGGGATCATTTAAAAGTACAGTAATCATAAGTGGTATTAATGTGACTATATTATTCTCTACATATATTGGGCCATATATGAAATAATAAAAATGCTATATTTTCTTTTAAACTTTAATGCAATTTATTATTTTGACAGTTATAAATCTTATCCTGACACACTAATATTAAATAATCTATATATACATTGATTGAAATTGATAAATCCCCTTTTAGGCAGTGCCTTATTTCATATTAGATCCCTCGAAATTAAAGTTGCCCCCAATTTCCCAATCTGATCACCTCGGCCTCTATGCTACGTATTATACGGAGGATACGGAAATACCCGATGTTTCACGATTGCCCAACTTCCCTCTAACAATAATCTTCGTAAATCAAATGGTTGCAAGCGCCTGGATAAACACGGCAAAAATCAATGACGTAGCATCGGTAGCCTGGTTCTCGGATCCAAAATGCTCGCGGGGTTGCCTTCGCATTTTGTTGATATTATATTATATGAGACCGGGGACCAGTCTATAGCATCGGTAGGACTAAAATGCGAAATGGAGTGTAAACTTCGAAATGGAGATATAAAATTGCTATTTTGCTTTTGTTTCTTAAATAAATCAATTAAACACGTATACAAATTATTGTTGTATGAAAATATGTTTGATGTGTCAAGTTAAAAAATAAAGTAAAAATAAATCGTTAATTCCCACACATATATATTATAATATTACCAATACAATATCGATACCCATTATAATTATACTACAATTTATATAGCTATCAAATATAATTCAACTTCATTAAAACAACAAAAATAAATTACTTCAATAAAGGCTTGATTTAAATAATGTTACAGACACAGGATACATTGTGAAAAGTTTAATACCATGGCTCAAACAGCGAGTGCAAAATGGAGAACCGTATGTAATATATGCTGATGCTGAGACTTTTTGTAATGGTTAAGATTTTAATTCAACTAAAAGTTCTTTTGAAGAACTCGATGTGCCAATTACTGTGTCAGAAATAGAAAAATGTATAAAAAGTCTAAAGAAAAATAAAGCCTTTGCTCATGACCTACTACTAAATGAATATTTTATTGAATCTTGTAATATATTGGCTTCACATCTTGTTGATATTTTAAACGGTATTTTTAATTCTGGTCATTTTCCTGATAATTGGTCAGAAGCGATTATGGTGCCTGTTTATAAGAAAAATTACCCGGACGATGTCAATAATTACAGAGGTATAAGCTTAGTCAGTTGTTTGTCTAAGATATTTACGCGTATTTTAAAAAAGCGAATTAATACTTGTGTTGAAAATAATAATATTGTAAGTGACGGTCAATTTGGATTAAGACGTGGAAGGTCGACAGTTGATGCAATATTTGTACTTAATTCCATTATACAAAAAGTATTATTAAAAAATGACCGCTTAGCTTGTGCATTTGTAAACCTAGAGAAAGCCTTTGATAGTATTTATCGAAATGGTTTATGGTTTAAACTTAATCGATTGTGTGTTAGTGCTAAAATGTTACGAATTATTTGTGACATGTACTCAAATGTGAAAGCATGTGTTAAGGGATGTTACTCCTATTCCGAGTTTTTTTAATGTGCTATCGGTTTAAAGCAAGGGGAAGTAATTTCTCCTCTGTTGTTTTCATTATTTTTGGAAGATCTAGAGCTATACTTGTGCGAAGATCCAAACTGTGGCATGAACTTGGATGACATTACATTCATTTTAATGCTTTATGCTGATGACATGGTGATATTAGGTAAAAACCCGACTGATCTGCAAAAAAGTATTAATCTTTAACAAAATTATTGTGAAACTTGGGGGTTAGAGGTGAATACTGCTAAAACCAAGATTGTTGTATTTCGAAAAAGGGGACCTTTAATAAGCAATTAAAATTGGACTTTTAATTATCAATCTTTAGAAATAGTGAATGATAAATTATCTGGGCACTGTTTTCAATTATACTGGTAACTATTCTCTTAACCTGGAAGCATTGGCTGGAAAGGGTCTTAAAGCATTAAACATTTTACTGGCAAATACTCGTAAATATACATTGAAATTTAAAACTGTCTGTCAATTATTTGATGCCTTTGTTGGCTCAACTCTTAATTATGCCTGCAAAATATGGGGATTTTCCAAATCAAAAGAAATCGAAAGAATTCATCTGAAATTTTGTAAATATGTATTAAATGTTAAAACTTCGACAAGTAATATGCATGTATATGGAGAGTTAGGTAGATACCCATTGTATATAAATAGATATGTTTCGTATGATTAAATACTGGACTAAAATTGTTAAATCTGATAACATTATAGTTAAATATTTATATAATTCATTACTTATTGATTGTAATAAAGGTGGTAAGAATTGGGTAAAAAACATCAAAAACCTACTGGACGATTATGGATTTTCGTATATATGGTAAAGAACTGATGATGCAAATTTGTTAAACTTCCATATTGTTTTTAAAGAGAGAGTACTAGATAATTTTAAACAAAAATGGTTTAATGAAACCGAAAACAGTCGTTCATTTTGTACTTATAAAATGTTAAAAACTACTTTAGAATTCGAAAATTAACTAGATATGCTTCCAAGAAAATTAAAAATTCCTATGTCAAGATTAATATTATCTTCACATCAGTTGAAAGTTGAAACCGGTTGTTATGCACAGAACAGAATTGAACGTAACTTGGGTTATTGTAATCTATGTAACTTTAACGACATAGAAGATGAATACCATTTTGTGTTAATATGTCCTAGTTATCAGGATATCCGTAAAAGCTTTATTAAATCATATTATTATAAACGGCCAAGTATGATAAAATTCATTGGGTTAATGCAAAGTAAGAAGTATTCAGTCGTGTTAAATTTGTGTAAGTTTATTCATCAAGCTTTTAGTACTCGCAATTCCTTGTACAATGAAGATACATAATATATACATCTATCTTTTTGTGTTGATCTACTCAAGTATTTATTTGACAAAGTATATAAATGTTTAATTTATATTTGTCCAACCTCAAAAACTATTAAAATGTATGTATTTAAATAACGTAATTTTCTAATTTGAAAGAATCTAACATAATATTGATCTATTATCTGTGTGTCATGTGTTACATTTATTATCTGAATTTGTATGTAATGAGAAACATTATATGTTTAAATTACTGAATAAAGAATTTGAATCTTTGAATCTTGTAAAGTGCGAAATGGAGATCAATGTGTAAATTGCGAAATGGAGTTTCTTATGTTAAGTTCGAAATTGAGTAATGAAATTGCTATTTGACGTTTAGTTAATTTATATAAATAATTATTTGAATATTTGAATTATGTTACAGACAATGTGAAAAATTTAATATCTTAGCTCGAAAATCGACTGTGAAATGGATATCCGTTTGTAAAGTGCGAAATGGAGTTTCTTATGTAAAGTGCGAAATGGAGTTTCTTACGTTCGTAAAGTGCGAAATTGAGTAATGCAATCGATATTTTACGTTTATTTCTGTAAGCTAGTATACATAATTTTTTATATTGTTGTTTTTTTTTGTTGTATTTTGTATTTATAATTATTTGATGTGTCAAGTTAAAAAATACACATGTATATATTATGATATTGTCTCTGCCATCCGGAAATCCATGGGTAAATTGCGAAAGGAGTTTCTTTGTGAAGTGAAATATATTTTTTAATGTTTTCTCCCATCTGCCAGTTTTAAGAAAAACCAATAGAAGTGACTTTAACTACTGTTACAGATACATGGTTTAGAAATGGAGATTTGTGTGTAAAGTCGAAATCGAGTTTCCAATGTAAAGTGCGGTATAGAGAAATAAAATCTGCCGATTCAGCTTAACTATTTTTATATTTTAAATATATATAAACACCAAAGCCACAGTAGATTTTAGATTTCAGTAATTTATCGGCTGCAGAATAGAGTAATTAAGAAAGTTATGTTGGTGAAAACCTAAAATGGATAATATATATCTACTACTGTTAATAAATATATTTATATAGACTACTGTTAAAATTGTACTACTGTTAAATTTTGTAAATGAGTTACCAGTTACCAGTGTAAACTCTGGTAGCTAATCATATTATTTAATAGAATGTATTGTAATTAATGTTTTCCTTTAATTACTTTTAATTGATAATTGGATCAAAATGATGCTTAATCCGATGTCGCACTATCACACCCCCATGGATTGTCGCACGTCGGTGTATACTGTACACTACACAGGTATAACGGTATCTACGTTGTTCCGTTAGGGCCATTGTGCTATCGCTTTGTCAACAAGCACACACGATGCCACGATAGCACGATGACACGATGGTGATGACGCGATGACATGATGACACGATGGTGATGGAGCGATGCAACGATGGCGCGTCATCGTCATCGTGCCATCACCATCGTGTCATCGTACCATCACCATTGTGCTATCGTACTGTCGTGACATCACCATCGTGTCATCGTGCTATCGTAGCATCGCCTTCCAGTATTTAAGTTGGATTCTTATAGTAGTATCGGAAGGTATTGTTATGTCTTTATATTAAAGTATGAATATGTTAGTCATTCAACTCGTTTTGTGTTTATGTGTTAAGATATGCATATTACTGTAACATTGTACTTTGATGAGAAACTGTGTTCTCCTCCTCCTTTTTCTTCTTATTCTACTTCTTCTTCTTCTATAACTAGAAAGGAAAATCAATATGAATGCTTATTCGTGTACTTTATTTGAACACGACAATGGATATATAATAAAATAATTAATGTATTTAAATGAATTCCAAAGTTTTAGTCTAGTTGTCTAACGGTATTAGGTTCGGCATGATACTCATGTGTGCCAGCACTGAATAGTTGTTGAAAACGACAATAAACATCCAACAATACAATACAATGTACATTCAGTCATAAGTCACTTGAACAATGAACGTTTCACTTTTCTCTTATCATTTGATTATTGAGTTGAGTGTTTAGCATAATTGTTATGCGATCGAGAGCTAGCATACGATCAGAGAGTCGTGGGTTTGATCCCCCGCCACGGTTATGTGTGAGACGGACACTATATTCGTATATGCTTAGTACTGTTTCTACCCAGGAATACACTGAACGTGATTTATAATGATAACTTGTGCCACAATCAAAGTGAAATAAATACATTTTAAGTAAGTGTTAACAGACGATCAGTTAAACTCATTTGCGCAACTAACTGATATCTTTCCCGTTTGAAATGGTACAGGAAAAAATTAATTGGGACGACTTGTCTTTCGATGGAAAGAGTTGTCTTTAAATAGGGGACAAATTGTCTCAAAACTTGGGACAGTCGTTTATCAGTCATCACGGAGAATGTGTTGTAGATTACTGGCGTGTATTCAAACTCATGACCCCTGGATTGACAGTTAGACATGCTACCAACTGATCGAACAGGGCCCGTCTTTACCATGTATGGCCAATCCACTTTGAACAGTGCTCACTAATTCCTAATTGGGTGTTTAATTACCAAAAATATTTTTTTACCCGATACTCGACTTTCTTGCTCAGTACTTAGTTTTCTTACTAGACACTCGTCTTTCTCACTTGACACTGAACTTTCTCACTCGACACTCAACATTCTTACTCGACACTCGACTTTCTTACTCGACACTCGACATTCTTACTCGACACTCGGCTTTCTTTTCAGACACTCAAAACTCTACCAAAGGTGACATATCGCCCAGCCATAGTCTCTGTGATGATTGACTGATATACGGCATTGCGCCTTATTGTCATTTGTGTCACATCGCTGATTCAACTGAAAAAATCATCAGTTACTTGCAAAGATAGGTGTGCTCGAGCACTGGTTTGCCTCTTAGGATCCCACGAAAAAGTGTTTAGGTAAACCGGTCGCCTGTTAGCCCTCGATGGGGGTAAATATGCTGCTAAAATATTCAAACGAACAAACAAACGAACGGACGAATTGACGATGGAACTAACGGACGAACAAACACATAAACAAACAAAAAACAAATAGACAGAAAGAAAGACAGACAGACAGACAGACAGACAGACAGGCAGGCAGGCAGGCAGGCAGGCAGGCAGGCAGGCAGGCAGGCAGGCAGGCAAACAGACAGACAGACAGACGGACAGACCACTACGCATCGGTAATATATACCAACTATTTTATCATTTAAGATTTTGTCTGTTGTTTACCAGATCGACATCAACTTTTTTGTGAATCTGTCGAAATGACTATAATCATAATATGTACCTTCTCAATAATTTACCATTCACGTAATAACATGTTTGCACGCATAAATAACTCACTTTTAGTGATTATAATATAAAAAGAAAACATATGACTGTGTATCTTATATGAATTTCCCTTTTCAGCAGTATTTGTGTCTCCGGGTATGTATAAACTGACACAAAATAACCCCGAATACTTGAATCAATGATGTCTTCCATTATTATTATTTTTCGCATGTCTTACAGGAAGGCAATGCCACAATAGCACGATGACATGATGGTGATGACACGATAGTACGATAGCACGATGGTGATGGTACGATGACACGATGGTGATGGCAAAATGACGATGACACGATGGTGATGGTACGATGACACGATGGTGATGACACGATGACAATGACGGGATGTAATATCGCGTCATCCTCATTGTGCCATCGTAGCATCGCTCCAACACCATCGTGTCATCGCGTCATCGTCATCGTGCTATCATGTCATCACCATTGTGTCATCTTACTATCACCATCGTGTTATCGTACTATCGTGCCATCACAATTGTGGCATCGCGTATGCTTGTTGACAAAGCAATAGCACGATGGCCCTAACGGAACACCGTAGGTATCGCCTCTATGTAGCTACTGTGTAGTGACTTGAAGTGACTTGACAAAATTCTTGAAGTAGTGAAAAGTTTTAACTACTTAGGTGTAGTCATGTCTGGAGGGGGTTCGTTCATGCCAGCTACCAATACTCTTAAAGGAAAAGCGCTACGCGCATTGAACTCTTTGTTCAGTATAACTAGAAATAAGGAAGTTCCCGTAGATATCATGTTTAACCTGTTTGATTCATATGTTTTGTCTATTTTAAACTATAGCTGTGAAGTGTGGGGCCACATTAAAGCAGAAAATTTGGAAACTGTTCATAATTTTTTTTGTAAATGATTAATGAATGTGAAAATGTCAACAAACACTTGATCAATATACCCTGAACTCGGTAGGTTTCCTTTATATATAACAAGGTATGTAAGAATAGTTAAGTATTGGTTGAAACTATATAAAAATAAAAGCAAGAATTGTATTAGTTCTATTGTATACAACCAGAGAAAAGAAATAGATAATGACAATCGTATCATCAACTGGTCGTCTAGCGTACGCGATATTATACAAAACGCTGATTTTCACGAGATTTGGTTATATCCAGAATCAGTAAAAATAAATAGTTTTATACCAGCTTTAACAAACTGTCTGCAAGACATATATATTACACAATGGCGTACAAGTATGGCATGATGTTCTTCATTGTATTTATATAGCGAAATGAAGGTAACTTTTGAAAGGTCATATTATCTAACTTTGTCAGATAACGCCAAATATAGAAATATTATTGCAAAAATTAAGATTGTCATCCCATAAACTATTCATTGAAATGGGTAGACATATGAATATTGAAAGAAGTCAGAGAAAATGTTCATTATGTACATTAGATGATAAAGAGGATGAATATCATTTTATTTTGTTATCACCTTTCTATACCGATTTAAGGAAAGCGTACATTCCAAAATACTATTTTAATAAACCAAGTGTTTTTAAATTGATTAATCTTCTGAATACAAATAAAAAAACATTGTTAATAAAGCTAGCAATTTACTGTCAAAAAGGATTTAAAATAAGAACAGCTGCTCTTTAAGTTTGAAGAATTTAATGATTTGTTATCTTGTATTTTTTATCCTATTCATGCTAACAATGATCACTCTCACGATAAACTCAATTGACTATATATATATTTTATGTGTATGTTTTTGTGTATTTCACGCATGCATTGATTAATTGTACTTTGTATGATGATGAGCTGTATACCGTATATTCCTTAATTAACGCCCCCGGGGGCGTTACATTATACAAGGTGGGGGTGGGGGCGTTTATAAAAGATAAAAAAAGCAAATTTAACAACAGTTAAAAATACAATTAAACCAATAAAACCATGGAAAAAAACTTAAATCTGGTTTAAATCCCCGAATAAGTAGCTCAGAATTACTTAGAGTGAATGAAATAATCGACATAGGATGAAAAAAAGCTGAAAATCTGTATGAAATAACTAGTCTGCGTACTGGAATATCCGAATTTATGGTCATTGTAGGAGGTAGAAATAAAACTTTAGTTCTCTTTTTCTTCTTTTTTCCAGGCTTTGTACTGCAATATTTTGTTTTTTTGCTGTCATGAGTTAAATGGTCAGTATTTTAGAAATCACCACTGAAAATTTGATGCTGATACCAGCTTTCTGGACAATTCTGTATCATTTCAGAATTGTTGGTTCGAACCGCATCTAGGGCGAATAGTTGACATATATTGATAGGTCTCTCAGAAGCATTGTATTTAAAAAAAAAACCTGGTCAAGGTATACTTTTTTTTCTTTATAATTGCATATCTTGAACCAGTGAAGAATTTGAGCCCAGACACATGCTGCAGAATTTAATTTTTCACTCTGTTTTGGACATAAATGTTACAATGGAGCCCTATGGGAAATGTAATAGTGGTGTGAGACGTGTACTCTTCATTTTAAATCACTTTGACGCTTGCTCTTATCAACGTGGAACAATGAGCTTTCAGCGTACACAGACTAACCGCATTTTCCGACGTTTTGGAATGTTTTAATCGGCAGACGGCATTTTTACTAGTATTAAACAGCAAATATGGGGAAGTATTTGCTCAACTAAAAGTGGTTAAGTGGTCACCAAAGATATAAACAATGGGTTAAAGAGTCCAAAGGTAATAAACACTTTGCTAATTGTTGACTGTGTAACAAAATAATCGATCAGGGAAAGATGGGTGAATACGTACTCAAATGGCATATACGTTTTGTTTTTTAATTTTCCAGAAAAATAGGTGTGTGTGTGTGTGTGTGTGTGGGGGGGGGGGGTTATTAGAGTGGGGGCGTTTAATAGGGAATATACGGTATGCTTAAGTCAAAATAAAATAAAATATATGTTCTGTTCTGTTCTGTGTCGTTAGCAGGTAGTAATTCGCAGATAATAAAAAAAAATTAGGTAAAGTCCTTTGAAGGACCTAACTGGAACGGTAACATAAAAATACAAATAGACAAAAATAGATATACATGTAATTTGATTATTTGAGTAACACCAATTATGATAGATATTTCTTTATTTAAGTCTCATCATGGTTAATACACAATATATACATGAAATAAAACATTATATTTAACAAATAACCATGCCATTTTATAAAGAACTAAAAGAGACTATATTTACATGTAAAACATATCAATCCAGAAAAAAGGAAAAGGTATTTTTAACAAACACAAAAATGTTGTAATTAGGTCAGTAAAAAATTACAATGTAGATGAATTTATTCACGTGTTAAAATTGTGTGATTGGACTAATGTATTTACTGCGAAATCTGTACAGGACTCTTGGCAGAATTTTAAAGAAATATTTTTATCAGTTCTAAATTCTGTTGCACCTATAAAAGAGGTACGTCTTAAACAAAGAAGTGAGCCTTGGTTAGATTCTAATATTTTAGAACTTATTAAACAGAGAGATTTTTATATGTATCATTTTAAGAAATCAAAGAAGAAGGAATTTTATAAAGCATATTGTTCATATAGAAATTTAGTACAGAGGGAGGTTAAAAGAGCCAAATCTGAGTATCTCTCCAATAAGCTAGAAGAAATGTCCTCAAAAACTCTGGTCTCAAATTAAAAAGTTAGGGTACAGTAACAAGATTAAATCTTCTCCTAATATTGTTTTGAAAATTGACGATGAAAATTGTTTTGAGCCTATGAAAATTGCCAATCATTTTAATAATTTTTTTACCAATGTTGCTTCTATGTTAGTTAAAAAATTGCCTTTACCCTCAAAAATGTACAATGCTGAATCTACAATTCTAAAAGATTTTTATAAAAAAAGAAATCCAGATTCTTTTAATTTAACTTTCGCACAGTAAGTGAAGATTTTGTATACAAAGAACTATGTAAATTAAATTGTTCTAAAAGCACTGGATTGGACAACATTCCTGCAAGATTTTTGAAAGATGCGGCGCCATTTTTAAAGATACAAATAACATTTTTGATAAATAGTTCCATTACTAGTAATGAAATTCCGTGTGATCTTAAAAGTGCCAAAGTAAAACCTTTGTTTAAAAAGAACGATAGGTCTGATGTATCTAACTATAGACCAGTTATTTTTTTATCAATTGTTTCTAAAATTCTAGAAAGAGCTGTATTTAATCAGTTAGAATCTTTTTTAACTAACAATAATATGTTATATGATCTTCAAAGTGGATTCCGAGGGAACTACTCGACCGACTCCTGCCTTACTCACCTCTCAGATCACATAAAAAATCAAAAGGCAAAAGGCCTATTTACTGGGATGATTATGCTTGATCTGCAAAAAGCATTCGATACAGTTGATCACAACATTTTATGTCGTAAGTTAGAACTGATGGGCGTGGAGTCAATCGAGTCGTTTAAATCGTACTTGTCAGGTAGAACACAAGGTGTTTATATTAACAATATTATGTCCGACTTTGAAAATATTGTATGTGGAGTTCCTCAAGGAAGTATTTTGGGGACCATTATTGTTTTTATGCTATGTAAATAATATGAGCATTAGTATAAGTAAAAAAATGTAAAATCATTCTCAATGATGATGATAGTGCTATTCTTTTCTCACATAAAGATCCTGATGTAATTAGTGAAGTTTTAGGCAATGAACTAGAAAATTGTAATAAATGGTTAATAGACAACAAACTGGCATTGCATCTGGGAAAGACAGAATGTATATTATTTGGCTCAAAACGCAGGCTTGCTAAAGTGAAACAATTTTCAGTGCTTAGTAATGGTCACACCATACAAGCACAAACATCAGTCAAATATCTCGGTGCAATGTTAGATAATGATTTGTCTGCTACATCCATTGTGAACAATATTGTTAAAATGGTTAATTCTAGAATAAAATTTTTGTATAGACACAAACACTACTTAAATTTATCCCTTAGAAAGACTCTTTGTAATTCTTTGATACAGTGTCATTTTGATTATGCATGTTCTTCATGGTATAGTAGTCTTACAAAAACGTTAAAGAAAAAGCTACAAGTTGCTCAAAATAAAATGATTAGATTTATTCTCAGCTATGATAGTAGAGCTACTTTGTCTGCGTCAAAATTTAAAGATCTTGGAATACTTGACATTGAAAATAGAAATAGACAATTAAGATTGAATCAAGTTCATAAGATTTTTAACAATTCTTGTCCATCTTATCTTCAAGAAAATTTTATAATGGTGTCTAATTCACACCATCATGCAACTAGAGGAAGTACTTTTAATTTTATTGTGCCATGTGTTAATAGTTTTACAACATCAACTTTCTTTTATAATGGCATTTTGGTTTGGAATCAATTACCCCATACTATTAAGGAAATTAGAAAAAAGCATAAATTTAAAAAGTGAAGAATTATCTATTCGTGCAAATGGAAAATGTAGAGAAATGTGAATTCACTTTTTATTAAATTATTATTTTTTTTTTTTAAATCTTTTTATTGATATTAATGTGGATTTATAGCTGCGATACATATTTTAATATATTTGATGAATAACAAAGTATAATTTCATAAGTTTTGTAATAAATGCCAATATATTTATTCATGACATTATTTTTAAAAAGGAACCCATTGGAAATAAGTTTTAAACTTTATGGGTTATCCTGTGAAATATATATGTTCTCAAAATTATTATTGTGTTACAAGATAAAATGTTAATCTGTGATATCTGATATATATTATATTAGATAATCAACTAGTTTAATATATTATTTAAAAATACATGTTATTGCTTCTGTATTATTGTATGTTAATGTGTTTGATATATCTTTGTATTTATGACATATATATTATCACAAATAAATAAATAATTTTTTTTTTTACATATATCACAATTTATAATACTTGCTGTTTATATATTTGCATGTTTACTGATAACCTTACAGAATAGCAAACATACTTGCAGAATAGCACATATAACACACTACGTTTGAACATCTATATACACCGTAAAAAATGAGAGGCCGGGGCTAATCTTGTCTAGAATGTTATCAAAATTATATAAGATTACGATGTGAGGAGGAAAAGAAATGCTAACTCATCTGCTACTTGAAGCTTAAAAAATATTTTAAAAAATCGAATATCATTCTGGATCAGATCTAGAATGAACTGAGTAGCACCGACTTCTTACTACAATGTTATGAAGATATATATACATTTCGTTGTTGTTTTTTCTATTACTCCATATTCGTTACATTTCATTATGGCGAAGAAATCTGCCTGTTCTGTGTGTTCGGATAATTGTAAGACGGATTGTACCTACTGTGAGGCAAGTTTAACTATGTAGTTAAATAGTTACAAATAAAGTACTCAAATCTGAAATTTTTATTCATATAGTGTTTATGCAACAAGATAACACAATGTTGTTACTGTATATTATGATAAAAATCAAATTTCATAACTGGATTAACTGAACACATGACACGGTAATTGGATTATCACACCTCCCAGGGAAAACCGAACGTCGCTATTCACATATTAAAACTGACTTGTGTATTATTTCTGTAATAACTGATAAATGAATATAGGCAAGCGTGTGTTTTCATGGTTGTGTGTGTGCGTGTGTGTGTGATGTTTTTTAGTCATGTATGTAAAAATGTATATAATCTTTTATTGTGTTATCTGGTTATGAAGTATAAGAAAAAGAAGAACTTTGATTGATTTAAAATATACATAGTTCCTCATAGATTACAATGCTGCACTAGTTAATAAATAAATTTGCTTGAATGAACAATTTCTAGTTTATCATCATCTTCTCACCCTTCTTATTTTTTCTATTCTTCTTCTTTATTCCTCCAGATAAAGGCGATACTTATTTGCAGCATTACACATAGTCTTATGAACCCTATCCTGTTATAGTCTCTTGTATATCTTTGAATGGTTATGTATCCATATTGTATGATATTGATGCTTTTATTTTTGTGATGTGCATAGATGAGACTTAATTAAATATTAAATATATTAGTACAATTTCTTCACAATTTCAGCACTATAGCGATTTCTCCATTTCGTTATTTATACACCGATCTCCATTTCGCACTTTACATACGGATCTCCATTTCGCAGTCGAGTGTCCTAGTTTATGTATTAAACTTTTTACAATAAATCCTGTGTCTGTAGCATTATTTAAATCAAATCTTCATTAAAGTATTTATTTATATTTCTTTTATTGATTTGTTACTTTAATGAAGTTTATTCATAATTGATTAAATACTATTTTACCAATGTTAATTGGTAGTTTAATAAACAAAAAAAAAGGCAGAGAAACTACGATAAAACATATATTTGGAAAACAACGATTGATCTAGTCCGTATTTTATTAATTGACACGAGAAACATTTCTTAACAAATCAAAAAAATCTAACTTACAGAAATAAACGTAAAACCGCGATTTCATTACTCAATTTCGCACTTTACATAAGAAATTCAATTTCGCACTTTATATAAGAAACTCCATTTCCACTTTACATAAGAATCTCCAATTCCCACTTTACATAAGAAACTCCCTTTTGCACTTTACATAAGAAACTCCATTTCCACTTTACACAAGAAACTCCATTTCCACTTTACATAAGAAACTCCATTTCTCACTTGCAACTCCATTTCACACTTTACATAAGAAACTCCATTTCCACTTTAAATAAGAAACTCCACTTCCACTATACATACGGAACTCCATTTTGCACTTTATATAAGAAACTCTATTTCCACTTTACATACGGATCTCCATTTCGCACTTTATATACAGATCTCTATTTCGCACTTTACGTATGGATATCCATTTTGCACTTTACATACGGATCTCCATTTCGCACTTTACATACAGATATCCATTTCGCACTTTACATACGGATCTCCATTTCGCATTTTACATAAGAAACTCCATTTCACTCTTAACATAAGAAACTCCATTTCCACTTTACATACGGATATCCATTTCGCACTTTACATACGGATCTCTATTTCGCAATCTGTATCGAGGTAAGGTATTCAACTTTTCACAATGTCTGTAACATTATCTTAATCAAATCTTTATGAAGTAACTATTTATTTTTGTTGTCTTAATGCAGTTGAATTAGATTTGATACATATATACTATTTTGGCATAATTATAATGAGTATATTGGTAATATTGTAATTATATATATGTGTGGGAATTAACTATTAATGTTTACTTTATTTTTTAACTTGACACATCAAACATATCTTCATACAACATTAATAGCATTTGTATACGTGTTTAATTGATTTATCTAAGATACCAATGAAAAAAATTTATATCTCCATTTCGGTATTTACACTCCATTGCTCTCCATTTCGCAATTTACACTCCATTTGGCATTTTAGTTCAACCCACGTAGCATGGTTGCAGCCTTTGGTCCGATCACGGATTGCATCAAAAAAGGGAAAGCCTAGATGCAATCCGTGATCGGGCCAAAGGCTGCAATACCCGAAAAAGAACCATGCCACGTCATTGATTTTTGCCGTGTTTATCCAGGCGCTTGCACCCATTTTCGAAGTATTTGATTTACGAAGATTATTGTTAGAGGGAAATTGGGGGAAACTTTAATTTCTTCAAAATGCGCTAATCAAAATACAAGATATAATAAACGTTATTATGTGTCGGATTTACAAATATAAAACACTAGCTGTAAAGCTATTTGCCGACAGTAACAAAGATAAATAATAAGTTAACATTTTTTTATGACTTACATACATATAGCATAAGCATACACACACTCATATCCACATGCATACACATTCATATACAGATTGCTCACACTTCCATATACCTATAAACAGAACCCACACATACAAGTATTTGAAATTTAGTAAAAATTATACTATCTCAGGTTAATAATAATAAAGGGGAGCCGGAAAAAAAACCCCCCGAACTAAACACCCCCCGCTCATTTTTGTATAGGTGGACAAAACACCCCTCATCATTTTTACAAGGTGGACACAACACCCCCTACGGTTTTTACAAGGTGGACAAAACACCCCTATGGTTTCTTTTTTTTCTGCTTATGTTAATTAGGAAGTTTTTTTTGTTGGAATTCCTTAATTAGCTGTTATCATGTATAACTGATATCATAGAATAGAATGAATGGTTATTGCCAATTATATTATTTTTACACATAAAGCTTTTAATTGACAATTAATAATTAATTATGGTTGCCAATTGATATTGCAAACTGCGAAATGCAAACTGCAAAAAGATGCAAACTGCACAAAATGTCTGTGCATCAGACTGCATTAAACTGGACAAAACATTTTTTAAGTGCTAAAAACTATGTGCTAAGTGTAGCTTATATTGAATAATTATGTTGGTGTATATATCATATGATTTTACATTATAACTTGACAATCAGTTGAAAACTGATATCTTATTCTGTTATATAAATCCATTTGAATGTTTTATTTTCTGTGTAAATTAAACATGTGTAATAAAATAAAAATTAAAATATTGAAAAATATTTTGTCATTATTGTAACCTCATTATTGGGAGGTGTTTTGTCCACCCTTTAAAAACCTTAGGGGGTGTTTTGTCCACCTTGTGAAAACCGTAGGGGGTGTTTTGTCCACCTTGTAAAAATGATGAGGGGTGTTTTGTCCACCTTTACAAAAATGAGCGGGGGTGTTTAGTCCGGGGGGTGTTTTGTCCTACACTCATAATAAAGCAATACAGAGCAAGAATTTAAACCAGAGGATAAATCAGTAAATCATCTAACTAAAGCATGTTAAAATTAACATAAAGTGCAGATAAACAGTTGACTAAGGCATGGTAGCATGGTGACCTTCCTACAATTCTGTACCATTCAAGAAGCATACGATGCACTGAGAGAATTTGAAGTAAAAACAACAACAAAATGTTCAGTGTTCAAAGCCACAAAATACTTTGGTTCAATTGGTAGACATTTGTTTATTTTTTCTGTCTATGTATCTCTCCTAAAGTGAGTGAGCACTGATACCCTTTTTTATGGTTCTTGTACATGTCGTAAGTGCGAATGAATATTTCTTATCATGCATATAAATATATATCTATATATATACTTAATGGGACTGACATATTTTTATTATGTATGTCTACCCCTCGTGAATATAGGGCCTATATTTATTTAAAAATGGCTTGTAAAAAGTCAATCAGTCAGACCTCCACGTTGTTATCCGTTGGAAACCATAGAAACTCTATATAACTTGGGCTGACATATTTTCTGAAATAGATTGATTGGTTGAATATTTAGCGTCATTTTTATGCAATCGATGGCTTACAGACGATCAGTTAACCTAACCAGTCTTCCTATATCAGGTGAGCCAGAGGTCCAATGTCTGATTGAACCAGTCAGGTGAGGTCCAATGGTGGATTGCACCAGTAAATGAATCTCACAATGCAGAATGTACTGTATCTTTCTATATCAGGTGAGGTCCAATGGCGGATTGAACCAGTGAGGTGAGATCCAATGGCGGATTGCACCAGTAAAAGGACCTAATAATGCAGAAAGTACTGTATCTTTCTATATCAGGTGAGGTCTAATGGCAGATTGCACTAGTAAATGAATCTAACAATGCAGAAACTACTGTATCTTTCTATATCAGGTGAGGTCCAATGGCGGATTGTACCAGTAAATGAACCTAACAATGCAGAAAGTACTGTATCTTTCTATATCAGTTGGGGACCGATGGCGGAGTAGACCAGTAAATGGATCTCACAATGCAGAAAGTACTATATCTTTCTATATGAAGTGAGGTCCAATGGCAGATGCACCAGTAAATGGATCTCACAATGCAGAAAGTACTGTATCTTTCTATAGCAGATGAAGCCCAATGTCAGATTGCACAAGTAAATGGGACTAGAAATGCAGATACTACTATATATTTCTATATCAGGTGAGGTCCAATGGCAGATTGCACCAGTAAATGGAATTCTAAATGCAGGTAATACTATATCTTTCTATATGAGCTGGTGTGCACTGGCTGACTGCACCAGTTAAGGGGTTTCTAAATGCAGGTAATCCTATATCTTTCTATATCACCTGACATACACTGGCGGATTGTACCAGTAAATGGATCTAACAATGCAGAAAGTACTGTATATTTCTATATCAGGTGAGGTCCAATAGCAGATTGCACCAGTAAATGGAATTCCAAATGCAGGTAATCCTGTATCTTTCTTTATCACCTGACGTACACTGGCTGACTGCACCAGTTAATGGGTTTCTAAATGCAGGTAATCCCATATCTTTCTTTATCACCTGACGTACACTGGCTGACTGCACCAGTTAATGGGTTTCTAAATGCAGGTTATCCTATATCTTTCTTTATCACCCGACATACACTGGCTGACTGCACCAGTATGCACCAGTTAATGGGTTTCTAAATGCAGGTTATCCTATATCTTTCTTTATCACCTGACGTACACTGGCTGACTGCACCAGTTAATGGGTTTCTAAATGCAGGTTATCCTATATCTTTCTTTATCACCTGACATACACTGGCTGACTGCACCAGTTAATGGGTTTCTAAATGCAGGTTATCCTTTATCTTTCTTTATCACCTGATGTACACTGGCTGACTGCACCAGTAAATGAATCTAACAATGCAGAAAGTATGTATATTTCTATATCTGGTGAGATCCAATGGTGGATTGCACCAGTAAATGGATTTCTAAATGCAGGTAATACTATATCTTTCTATATGAGCTGATGTGCACTGGCTGACTGCACCAGTTAATGGGTTTCTAAATGCAGGTAATCCTTTATCTTTCTTTATCACCTGACGTACACTGGCTGACTGCACCAGTTAATGGGTTTCTAAATGCAGGTAATCCTATATCTTTCTTTATCTCCTGATGTACACTGGCTGACTGCACCAGTAAATGGGTCTAACAATGCAGAAAGTATGTATATTTCTATATCAGGTGAGATCCAATGGTGGATTGCACCAGTAAATTTATTTCTAATGCAGGTAATGCTGTATCTTTACCAGCTGATGTACACTGGCGGATTGTACCGGTAAATGGATTTAACAAAGCAAAAAGTACTGTATATTTCTATATCAGACGAGGTCCAATGGCGAATTGCACCAATAAATTGATTTCTAATGCAGGTAATACTATACATGTATCTTTATCAGCTGATGTACACTGGCTGATGTTTAACTTATTGTCAATCTGTTAAAATTTGTATATTGTGTTGGTCATTTTATTAACTAATATTTGATACTTTGATTTGATTTTTGGCTAATGTGAAATCAGATGGTTACATTATCTTTTTGATTCAATAAGGTCAAGGTCACAATTTAACTTTGACGACAGTTTCAGTTTGTTGATATTTGATGTCTGGTTTGTAACTTTGTCTTACATGGATGGATTTTAAAATAGCTTGACACAAGTGATAACTATGGCATGTTGATGTGTTACCTGTATTTACCTGTAGAAACACCTAGACCTTAACATCAGATGTCAAGGTCAAGGTCACAATTTAACGCAATAACATGAAATTGTGTGTCTAGTCTGAAACATCAACCCATTCCTCTTGATATTCATGGATACATTTTACCGGTAATCGCTACCTATTACAAAATAAATCGTTATTTTCACAGATCATTTGGAGGGCACGTGACGCTTATCAGTGACATTTCTTGTTTTCTATTTCAATTAATTTAAATTGATATAGCTTGTTTCAAATTACATAAGGAATGTTTTTTCTACATTTACTGAAATAAATAATATTTGGCTGATAATAATTACAATTTTTTTCGCATTTTAATTTGTGCTATGAAATGAAGTTAAAACTTGACTACAACGTTTGTATATGCATAAATATGTTCAACTTTACACCTTTCCAAGTATCTTTTGTAAAATGTTGTTTTGTTGTTTATTATAAAATCCAAACATGTCATCTTCACATAATTTATTATCATCCATACAGTCGTCGAAGCAGTAAGAATATTGTGGAGTAGTATCATTTGCATTTAAATACCCATTAACTGGTGCAATCCGCCATTGGACCACTCCTGATATAGTAAAATACAGTACTTTCTGCATTGTTAGATCCATTTACTGGTACAATCCTCCATTGGACCCTACCTGATATGGAAAGATACAGTACTTTCTGCATTGTTAGGTCAATTTACTTGTGAAATCCGCCATTGAACCTCACCTGATGTAGAAAGATACAGTACTTTCTGCATTGTAAGGTCCACTTACTGGTACAATCCGCCATTGGATCACACCTGATATAGAAAGATACAGTACTTTCTTCATTGTTAGGTCCATTTACTGGTGCAATCCGCCTTTGGACCTCACCTGATATAGAAAGATACAGTACTCTCTACATTGTAAGGTCCATTTACTGGTGCAATCGGCCATTGGACCTCACCTGATATAGAAATTACAGTACTTTCTGCATTGTTAGATCCATTTACTGGTGTAATCCGCCATTGGACCTCACCCGATATAAAAATTACAGTACTTTCTGCATTGTTAGATCCATTTACTGGTGCAATCCGCCATTGTCCCTCACCTGCTATAGAAAGATACAGTACTTTCTGCATTGTTAGATCAATTTACTTGTGCAATCTGCCATTGGACCCTACCAGATATACAAAGATACAGTACTCTTTGCATTGTTAGATCAATTTACTGGTGCAATCTGCCATTGGACCTCATCTGATATAGAAAAATACAGTACTTTCTGCATTGTAAATCAATTAACTGGTGCAATCCACCATTGGACCCCACCAGATAAAGAAAGATACAATACTTTCTGCATTGTAGATCAATTTACTGGTGCAATCCACCATTGGACCCCACCAGATATAGAAAGATACAGTACTTTCTGCATTGTTAGATCAATTTACTGGTGCAATCTGCAATTGGACCTCACCTCATATAGAAAGATACAGTACTTTCTGCATTGTGAGATCCATTTACAGGATCAATCTGACATTATCCCTCACCTGATATAGAAAAATACAGTACTTTCTGCATTGTTAGATACAATTACTGGTGAAATCTGCCATTGGACCCCACCAGATATAGAAAGATACAGTACTTTCTGCATTGTTAGATCCATTGACTGGTGCAATCCTCCATTGGACCCAACCTGATAAAGAAAAAACAGTACTTTTTGCATTGTGAGATTCATTTACTGGTGCAATCCGCCATTGGACCCCACCTGATATAGAAAGACGCAGTACTTTCTGCATTGTTAGATCCATTTACTGGTGCAATCCGCAATGGGACCTCACCTGATATAGAAAAATACAGTACTTGCTGCATTGTTAGATCCATTTACTGGTGCAATCTGCCAATTTACCTCATCTGATATAGAAAAATACAATACTTATTGCATTGTTTGATCCATTAACTGATGCAATCCACCATTGGATCTCACCTAATATAGAAAGATACATTACTTTCTGCATTGTTAGGTCCATTTACTGGTGCAATCTGCCATTGGACCTCACCTAATATAGAAAGATATAGTATTTTCTGTATTGTTAGATTCATTAACTGGTGCAATCTGCCATTTGACCTCACCTGATATAGAAAGATACAGTATTTTCTGCATTGTTAGATTCATTAACTGGTGCAATCCGCCCATGGACCTCACCTGATATAGAAAGATACAGTACTTTCTGCATTGTTAGGTCCATTTACTGGTGAAATCCGCCATTGGACCTCATCTGATATAGAAAAATACAGTACTTTCTGCATTGTTAGATCCATTTACTGGTACAATCCCCCATTGGATCTCATCTGATACAGAAATATTATAGTATTTTCTGCATTGCTAGACCCATTTACTGGTGTAATCGGTCATTGGAACTCATCCAATATAGAAATATATAGTATCATCTGCATTTAAATACCCATTTTCTGGTGCAATCTGCCATTGGACCACTCCTGATATAGAAAAATACAGTACTTTCTGCATTGTTAGATCCATTTACTGGTGCAATCCGCCATTGTATCTCACCTGATATAGAAAGATACAGTACTTTCTGCATTGTTAGGTCCATTTACTGGTGTAATCCTCCATTGGACCACACCTGATATAGAAAGATACAGTACTTTTGCATGGTGAGATCCATTTACTGGTGCAATCCACAATTGGACCCCACCTGATATAGAAAAATACAGTACTTTCTGCATTGTTAGATCCATTTACTGGTGCAATCCACCATTGGACCTCATCCAATATAGAAAGATACAGTACTGTCTGCATTGTTAGGTCCATTTACTGGTGCAATCCACCATTGGATCTCAATTGATATAGAAAGATACAGTACTTTCTGCATTGTTAGGTCCATTTACTGGTACAATCCGCCCTTGGACCTCACCTAATATAGAAAGATACAGTATTTTCTGTATTGTTAGATTCATTTACTGGTGCAATCTGCCATTGGACCTCACCTGATATAGAAAGATACAGTACTTTCTGCATTGTTAGGTCCATTTACTGGTACAATCCGCCATTGGACCTCACCTGATATAGAAAGAAACAGTACTTTCTGCATTGTCTGGTACAATCCGCCATTGGATCTCATCTGATACAGAAATATTATAGTAGTATCTGCATTTAAATACCCATTTACTGGTGCAATCTGCCATTGGACCATGCACTCCTGATATAGAAAAATACAGTACTTTCTGAATTGTTAGATCCATTTACTGGTGCAATCCTCCATTGGACCCTACCTGATATAGAAAGATACAGTATTTTCTGCATTGTTAGATCCATTTACTGGTGCAATTCTCCATTGGACCCTACCTGATATAGAAAGATACAGTACTTTCTGCATTGTTAGATACATTTACTGGTGTAATCCACCATTGGACTTCATCTGATATAGAAAAATACAGTACTTTCTGCATTGTTAGATCCATTTACTGGTGCAATCCGCCATTGTATCTCACCTGATATAGAAAGATACAGTACTTTCTGCATGGTGAGATCCATTTACTGGTGCAATCCACAATTGGACCCCACTTGATATAGAAAAATACAGTTCTTTCTGCATTGTTAGATCCATTTACTGGTGCAGTCCACCATTGGACCTCATCCAATATAGAAAGATACAGTACTGTCTGCATTGTTAGGTCCATTTACTGGTGCAATCCACCATTGGATCTCAATTGATATAGAAAGATACAGTACTTTCTGCATTGTTAGGTCCATTTACTGGTACAATCCGCCCTTGGACCTCACCTAATATAGAAAGATACAGTATTTTCTGTATTGTTAGATTCATTTGCTGGTGCAATCTGCCATTGGACCTCACCTGATATAGAAAGATACAGTACTTTCTGCATTGTTAGGTCCATTTACTGGTACAATCCGCCCTTGGACCTCACCTAATATAGAAAGATACAGTATTTTCTGTATTGTTAGATTCATTTGCTGGTGCAATCTGCCATTGGACCTCACCTGATATAGAAAGATACAGTACTTTCTGCATTGTTAGGTCCATTTACTGGTACAATCCGCCATTGGACCTCACTTGATATAGAAAGAAACAGTACTTTTTGCATTGTCTGGTACAATCCGCCATTGGATCTCATCTGATACAGAAATATTATAGTAGTATCTGCATTTAAATACCCATTTACTGGTGCAATCTGCCATTGGACCATGCACTCCTGATATAGAAAAATACAGTACTTTCTGAATTGTTAGATCCATTTACTGGTGCAATCCTCCATTGGACCCTACCTGATATAGAAAGATACAGTATTTTCTGCATTGTTAGATCCATTTACTGGTGCAATTCTCCATTGGACCCTACCTGATATAGAAAGATACAGTACGTTCTGCATTGTTAGATACATTTACTGGTGTAATCCACCATTGGACTTCATCTGATATAGAAAAATACAATACTTTCTGCATTGTTAGATCCATTTACTGGTGCAATCCGCCATTGTATCTCACCTGATATAGAAAGATACAGTGCTTCCTGCATTGTTAGGTTCATTTACTGGTACAATCTGCCATTGGACCTCACCTGATACAGAAAGATACAGTAGTTTCTGCATGGTTAGATTCATTTACTAGTGCAATCTGCCATTAGACCTCACCTGATATAGAAAGATACAGTACTTTCTGCATAGTTAGGTCCATTTACTGGTGCAATCTGCCATTGGACCTCACCTGATATTGAAAGATACAGTACTTTCTGCATTGTAACGTCCATTACCTGGTGCAATCTGCCATTGGATCACACCTGATATAGAAATTACAGTACTTTCTGCATTGTTAGATCATTTGCGTGTGCAATCTGCCATAAGAATACACTTGATATAAAAATATACAGTATTTTCTGCATTGTTAGGTCCATTTACTAGTGCAATCTGCCATTGGACCTCACCTGATATAGAAAGATACAGTACTTTCTGCATTGTTAGGTCCATTTACTGGTGTAATCCGCCATTGGACCACACCTGATATAGAAAGGTACAGTACTTTTTGCATTGTGAGATCCATTTACTGGTGCAATCCGCCATAGGACCCCACCTGATATAGTATTTTCTGCATTGTTAGATCCATTTACAGGTGCAATCCGCAATGGGACCTCACCTGATATAGAAAAATACAGTACTTTCTGCATTGTTAGATCCATTTACTGGTGCAATCCACCATTTGACCTCATCTGATATAGAAAGATACAGCACTGTCTGCATTGTTAGGTCCATTTACTGGTGCAAGCCACCACTGGATCTCACCTGATATAAAAAGATACAGTACTTTCTTCATTGTTAGGCCCATTTACTGGGACAATCCGCCATTGGACCTCATCTAATATAGAAAGATACAGTATTTTCTGTATTGTTAGATTCATTTACTGGTGCAATCTGCCATTGGACCTCACCTGATATAGAAAGATACAGTACTTTCTGCATTGTTAGATCCATTTATTGGTACAATCCGCCATTGGACCTCACCTGATATGGAAAGATACAGTATTTTCTGCATTGTTAGTTTCATTTACTGGTGCAATCTGCCATTGGACCTCACCTGATATAGAAAGATACAGTACTTTCTGCATTGTAAGGTCCATTTACTGGTGCAATCCGCCATTGGACCTCATCTGATATAGAAAAATACAGTACTTTATGCATTGTTAGATCCATTTACTGGTGCAATCCGCCATTGGACCTCATCTGATATAGAAAAATACAGTACTTTCTGCATTGTTAGATCCATTTACTGGTGCAATCAGTCATTGGAACTGATATGATATAGAAATATATAGTATCATCTGCATTTAAATACTCATTTACTGGTGCAATCCACCATTGGACCTCACCTGATATTGAAAGATACAGTAGTTTCTGCATTGTTAGATTCATTTACTAGTGCAATCTGCCATTGGACCTCATGTGATATAGAAAAATACAGTACTTTCTGTATTGTTAGATACAATAACTGGTGCAATTCGCCATTGGACCTCACCTGATATAGAAAGAGACAGTACTTTCTGCACTGTAAGGTCCACTTACTGGTGTAATCTGCCTTAATGGATCACACCTGATATGGAAATTACAGTACTTTCTGCATTGTCAGATCAATTTACTGGTGCAATCCGCATTAGACCACATTTGATTTAAAAATATACAGCATTTTCTGCATTGTTAGGGCCATTTACTGGTGTAATAGGCCATTGGACTTCACCTGATATAGAAATATACAGTACTTTCTGCATTGTTTGGTCTATTTACTAGTGCAATCCGCCATTGGACCTCACCTGATATAGAAAGATACAGTACTTTCTACATTGTTAGGTCCATTTACTGGTGTAATCCGCCATTGGACCACACTTGATATAGAAAGATATCATACTTTCTGCATTGTTAGGTCCATTTACTGGTGCAATCTGCCATTGGACCACACCTGATATAGAAATATACAGTACTTTCTGCATTGTTAGATCAATTTACTGGTGCAATCCACCACTGGACCTCACCTGCTATAGAAAGATACAGTACCAGTGCTTTCTGCATTGTTAGGTCCATTTACTGGTGCAATCTGCCATTGGACTTCACCTGATATAGAAAGATACAATACTTTCTGCATACCTAGGTCCATTTAATGGTGCAATCATCCATTGGACCTTACCTGACATAGAAAGATACAGTACTTTCTGCATTGTTGAGGCCCTCCCGGGGGTTTTGGAGATCTGGAGAACATGGCCATTTATTTTCAGAGATCTGGGGAACATTGGCCATTACTTTCAGAGATCCAGGGATCAAAGGCCTAAATTTAGAGATCTAGGGATATTGTCCTTAATGAAAAAAAGGAATTACAGTCAAACCAGCCACAAGCCAAAGCGGCCACAAGTCAATCCGGCCCCAAAAAAGTCAAAGCAGCCACAAAAAATAGTCAAACCGGCCACACGATTTTTTATTTTTAGTATGACCCAACCAGCCACAATATTGGTCAAACCGGCCATATTATTGGTAAAAACTGTCATATTATTGGTCAAAACGGCCACATTATTGGTTGCTCTAAGCAGGTTCCACTATTGTATGTTGCTATGACGGGACGAACGTCTGCAGATTTTAAAAAAGTCTTTAAGGTAGTTATGAATTTTATATTATTAAGGACGTGTTAATGACATGTAGATTTCATCTTGAAATATCGAGTAAATCTAATAGGAAAGGTAGATTTGTGAATGTCTTTTTTTTTATTTCCAGGCAGTCATACATGGTCTCTTGAACCGACAGCTTGTAGAAGAGATTGTTTTAGACTATGAGGCAGCTATGTGGAAGGCCATCAGGAAGACGTTGCCAGACACTGTAATTAAGGGCTGCTCCTTCCACTGGGGACAAGCTGTTTTGCGTCATGTCCAGGTAATATGACTCAGTAGATTTATTAAAAATAACAAAAACAAACAAACAGTTGTAAACTATAAAAAAATTGAATATGAACGTTAATAAATGATATAATAAATTCTGCTGTTATTTAATTCCGTGTATTCAATTTATTTTCAGAGCCTAGGACTGGCAACGGAGTATATGCAGGACCCGGCACATACTCGTTGGTCCGCATGCTGTTTTGTCTGACCCCACGAGCACATCCTCGAGACATTTGAGGCTCTTGAAGATCTCAACACAGCGGACCATCTGCTTCCAATGTTCCAGTACATCAGAAGGACATGGATGATGTCATCAACCTGGTCCATCGCCTCGTGGTGAATCTTTGGACAGTCCGTCAGGACAAATAACGATGTGGAAGGTAAGTACATAAAATGACAGCAAAACAATATATGATAATTATAGATGATACGGATTCAATTTTTTTGGATTTTATACTCATACTCATCCTATTATTCCAACAATATCTAACTTTACTTTGTTTCTTCATTTCAGGCTGGCACAGACGTCTAAACGTTAAGACAGGAGTTGCTCCCCCTTTCTACTCATTGATAAAGTGTCTGTTCAACGAGTCCACCGACGTTGAAGGCCAGGTTCGACTAGTGAGTGAAATGAAACTTAGATGCATGCAGAGACGGTTGTACCGCACCATGCAGGCTAGGATATTTCAAGCTTGGGACAGGTTATTATTTCAAATTTATATTTTTTTAATATTTAGAAATTAGATGATTAATAACTTTAATTTAATCATACAATGTTAATAAACATTTAACTTTATATGCCATACTGTGATTTACTGTGATGAATTCAACAACTAATTACTGGATTTTATCTTTTTCAGCTATAGAGTCAATCAGTTGTCTGCTACCAGCCTGTTGAAAAAGGTGTCAACCTTTTACCGTCCACGAGTGACCCGGAGTCAGGAGGAGGACAAGTGAGAGTGTCAGTCAAATTCGGATTCAAATTCATTATTATGTGTGAATTGATATAATTATGTCCATTGTTATGTGTGTATTGTTAGGTGTGCATTTTTATTTGTTATAATGGAAGTAAATATAACATTTGATAACATTGATTAGCCGGCCGGTTTGTTTTCTATTTATTTTAGTTACTATTTTACCGTCCACGAGTGACCTTGCGTCAGGAGGAGGACGAGTGAGAGTGGCGAGTGTCAGTCACGGCTATGTTTTTCCGATTCAAATTCATTATTATGTGTGTATTGGTATATGTGCATTGTTATGTGTGTATTGTTATGAGTGCATTTTTATTTGTTATAATGGAAATAAATATAATAATTGATAACTTTGATTGGCTGTTTTGTTTTCTATTTATTTATGTTTATTTTATTTTGAGGTCAAAATAAGATTATACATTATTACACGAAAAGGGCCAATAAAACAGACATTTTGGTCAAAATCACAAATTGATTAGTTCCTCCGTTTTTAATATATAGCCTATGCTTACATAACTTTTTGAAACATTAAAAGCCATTTTCAAGTCATCCGGCTCAAAAACGATGTGTTTTATTAGCTCATTTCGTGTAATAAATGGTTATTTTCGTAGCAACGTATACAGTAAAAATAATATTTCTTTAATATGAACCTGGAATATATAGTTAATATAATAAAAGAAATAAGGGGGAAAATGTGGCCGGTTTTTGTTGCCGGTTTGACCAAAATAAAAAGTGGCCGGATTGACTTTTTTGGGGCCAGTTTGACTTGTGGCAAGTTTGACTTGTGGCCAGTTTGACCTGCTTCCAAAAAAAGTACCTAATATGATCAATTTAATGAGAGACATATAAACAGAGATAGGCAACTGGAGGCACTTGTCTAAATTTCAGGTGGCACATTTTGTCTTTTTCTAGTTTAGTTTGAACTTATTTATTTTACTTCGATTTTGAAACAAGTTCTTATGACTTAGACAAATCACGCTCAAGTCTTCCTGGGTATACCAATACTAAGCATATGTGGAAAACCAGCGTGATTGAACCACAAAATGTATGCTCCCTGCCACAGGGCTTACAAGCACATTTTTAAGGAAACTTAAAAACACCTTTTCTCTGAAAGTTCAAGCCATAGACCATAGATATTTTAAACAAGGAAAAGAAGACAGTACATGGATTTTGCTTATTATGATGATGTGTAAATAATAATAGAGAAGATTATAGTTGACGTTTTACTTAAAGTAACACTATTTGGTACTTTCAGGGAACTATGTTTAAATTTTTTGGAGATCTGGGGATCATGGACAAAATACTTTTGGGGAACTTTGGCAAATACTTTTGGAGATCTGGGGAACAATAGGCATTACTTTAAGAGATCCAGAAAACAGGGACCCCCTTGGAGGGCCTCATTGTTAGATCAATTTACTGGTGCAATCTGCCATTTGACCCACCTGATATAAGTAAAAGAATAATACTTTCTGCATTGTTATATCCATTTCATGGTGCAATATATATATATATATATATAAATGATATCAAATATACGTCAAAACGCACCAGAGCCATTATACACACACACAAAATCACGCGAGGGGCATGCCCTTGGACTGCGCATAATTTTTTTGGGCTAGCTACGTTCCTGAATTGGTGATACGTCTTCTTTTTGAGACTTATTTCTTAAAAAAATATGTTGTATTAACACAAATAAAGGCATTCCATGCGCTTTATTATTCATCCATAAAACACAATTGTATAACTAAATTGTAGTTCATGGTTGATATTACGTGTTTCCCCCTAAAGGACCTCTTAGAATACTCTCCATCTACAAGGAGCTTTACAGGCGGTTACGATAGTCTGATTGAGCAGAACGCAACAATCAGTGAGTTACAGTGAGTTCGTACCCTGACCAGTTCGTAACCTGTATATTCGGTGAATTCGTACCCTATGGTCGGTGAATTCGTAACCTTGTATAAGTGAGTTCGTAACCTATTGAAAAACATTCGATATATTGTTTTATATGATACTTTTGTTGAATAAAATATTTCGTAACTTGTCTTTGTAGAATTTGAGTTTAGGAAATATGGTTTTATAATATTGATGTAGTATTTTAGTTATTTAATATAAAAGTAAAGATTACGGCAATATAGCGGATTTTTTTATAATAAACGAAGTGTCATTTGTTAAGTAGGTGTTAAGTAGGTGTGAACATAACTACTTCTGTGTACGCACGCGACTATAGGCTTTAAATTATTTCTCAAAATATTATTAAAGTTTTCGTTGAGAGTGTTTCGTTGCATACAAACAAAAAAGATATATATATTTATACATCATGTTTTTATTTACATTTTTTTGACAAAAAATACATTTTCATGTTACAATTTACAGAAGAACTTGGCACAATCACTTTAATGTCCATAAACACGTATAAGCTTGTTCAATAATTCGTCTGTAGACATGTCTCCAAGACTGTATGTCTCCCAGATTCCAAAGCCTGGTGATGATTTAAAACCGGTCGTAAACAATGTAAACACGGGTATATTGAACTCATAATTGATTAATAGTGCACTGATGAAATTATTACTTTTCCCTCATCTTATATACCTAAGAATCACTCTAATTAATAAATAAGTATTTAATTACGCAGCCAATCAAGCAAACTGACAAATGCAATTAAAACAATTAGTCAGACATTTCGATTAAATATTCTTGTTTTTCACAAACTGTTATTACATAAATCGGCAACTTTAATTTATAAAAGGCCGCTCGTCATCTCAATTATCTAGGATTATCACACCTCTCACATCAAATAGGATATTTTTTATTGTAATAAGAACAAAGAATAGGATAAATAAATAAATATATCATTATTTTATCACATAGAAGTAAAAATTATACTGTGTTACGAAATATTTTATTCAACAAAAGTATCATATAAAACAATATATCGAAAGTTTTTCAATAGGTTACGAACTCACTTATACAAGGTTACGAATTCACCGACCATAGGGTACGAATTCACCGAAATATACAGGTTACGAACTGGTCAGGGTACGAACTCACTGGCACCCCAATCAGTGACGTATGCGATCCGAGCGTATGGGCTATAATGAGTATTGCATTTAGCTCATAAGTCGGATTGCATCTGGCATTAGACTTATTTTTAAGGCCACGTCAAAATCGCTTTAAAGAATTCTGGTATATATCACCTTGAAATCATATCATAAATAGATTATCTCGCGCTAAAATGGCAACCAATGACATTGGTGACTGGTATCGTTCCATACCGAAAATAACGAAAGCATGGTTCACAGGGTCTGTGGTTGTCCCACTTGTTGCAAGATTTGGACTTGTGAATCCGATGTATTTGGTTCTACTGTTTCAACAAGTTGTCTATAAGTTTCAGGTAAAATATTTGTATTCAATCATTTTAAAGTCACACCGAATCGATTGCAAATTGAATTGTGGGGCGCCCGCGGTCAAGTGGCAGAGCATCGAACCCAGGATGGGAGGGCCGTGGGATCGATTCTCCCCCCCCCCCCCCCCACGACTATGTGTAGTGTCCTTGAGCAAGACACTTATTCCTCATATGCTTATTACTGGTTTTAGCCACGAAGACTTTGAAAATGATTTGTTGTAATAACTTGTTTCATAGTCGAAGAAAATAAATAAGTTTAAACTAAATTTAATTTTATAAAGTAACTGTTACGGAAACTAGAAAAAGAGCTTAGCCCTGTCTCCCTATGTTCAGAGACAGTCTCATACAGTCACTTCATTAAGTCATGATTTCTGTAAACGTGTACATGAACGTTAATACAGGACATGCCTCCGTTTACATGTTGTTCAAACCTGGGTGTTTTGCATGTGCATTATCTAAGTTGTATTTACAGATAATTACTAGTATATACCATAAATGTTTAAATAAATCACCAAACAAATGGCTGACATGTCGCTCATGACATTGCAGTTTTGAAATAACTCTTACTCTGTGAATCTAACTCCACAGTCATAATAATTAGGCCATCCTTAAAAAAATGTTTGTTTGCTGTACTACGACCCCGTATTTTTCATGTGGGTAGGTAGGTAGCTAAAAAAAAATTTTGTCTGATATTGATTTTGCACTCATTTCAAAGAAAAATGGAGAGAAATTGTGGGGGGAAAAATTAAAAGCTTTGAAAGGCATTAAAAAAGTTTAGGTAGCTGCAATTTTAAATGAGTAAGTAGGAGCACAGAAAACAAGTTTTTTTTAAGGACAGCCTTAATAATGCAAGGATGATTGGAAAATATTCAATAACAGCCTGTTACTTTGTCAAACAATCTCTATACTAATTTACCAAATTGATTGGGGTCTAGGGTCATTATTTGAAATCATTAATGGGCAATTAACAACATGTGTTAGTCAATCATGAGCAATATGATCTTCAAATTTCAATTTACCAGATAGTTTGACAGTTTGGTTCAGCAAAATGATTTTCTTTGAATAAACACATTAATAAAAAAATCAAATGTAGCCAACAATGTGTGACATCAGAATCATGTCTGTAATACTGTACTTCTGGTCTGTGAATAACGGATAGCGAGTGGTTGATACCAAGAGTCGAGTGGTTGATACCAAGAGTTAAACTCCTCCCATTAAGATTTATGGCATGTCATGTGCAATGCAGTGCCAACTAATAACATGTGGTCGATGATAAATTCATTGGGTAGGAATGCGGCTAGGAGGATTATTACTAACAAGGTTACTTGTATGTTAATGGACGAATTAAGCCATCAGGCTTGACTGGGATATTTTTTAATGGGGTCTGGTTTGTCTAGAGGGGCCCAGTGGCAAAATTTATAAAACACCCTAGCCCAGATAAAAAATTGACAAGCCCCCCGCGGGCGCTGGGCAATTTTACTCTTGACGTGTCAGCCTACGACGTTGCGGATAGTTTCAAAATACATCATTAAGCTGTACAACATCATAGCTTATGATATTTAGGCATTATTACATATTTTAAAACTATACAAACAATCTTTCGTACGACGCCACTAACTTAAGGTAGTGTACACAAATATTAAATTGGTAAATGTGTATTGCTTTTTAAAATTTAAACGACACTGATCCGCTTACATGTGTAAACATGACAGCCCTACTGCTATGTCATCCATAATTGTATTGTTCTATTATATAGCTGTATCACCAGAAGTTAATATCATGGCTTGTATACTGTGTTCTGGCTTTTGAAGTTCTATTAAAATCAGTAATTAAAACTGCATAAAGTAGATGGAAGACTGAGTCTTATTAATTGAAAATATTGAAAGCTGATATATAAAATGCCATGATCTGGCTAAAGCCGTTGTCTCCCACCAAAGACTTTTTAAGAAAATTTTATAACAAGGGTAACATATTAGTTTTAATGCAGAAGAGTTTTATAAGTACTATCATTAATAATATCACCAAAGGTATCTAAAATGATAATTAAATTTCATGATTTAATACAAATTGTATTTCATTTTCAATAGTATATACATAGTATTTACCTGTGTCTCTTCAATGTATCTGTCCATCTTGATTCTGAGTGGGAGAATACAACATCGTAACTGACTTTATAGTGATCTTTTACTTTCTTTGTATTTACGCTCTAAATTTACACTCTTATCAGCCGTTTTCATCTTGCATCATGTCTGGGCACTTGCAATTGTATAAACACTACATTTGCATTTTTTACTACTAGATACCTAACTAGCGGTTTTTTATTTTCAGATATGGCGGCCGCTGACAGCAGTTCTCTACTATCCTATATCGGGACCAAAAGGATTCCACTATCTAATTAACCTTTATTTCATGTATTCATACTCAACAAGGCTAGAAACAGGTTTATGAACATTTTATGGCTTCTCTGTAACTAAAGTTAATTTAAATATTAGATTATGGGATTAGGTTTTATATGATTGAACATGTACCAAAGATTATTTTGTATCCTCTTTTCCTGAATAATACAATATTACATGACATTGTATGAGATAAAGACAATCACATCATCTGAATGATGCGATATTACCTATAGATATTTGAAATAAAAGAAACATTTTGTCCAAATAATACTATACTATATAATATATAAATGTATGAAATATAAAAACTCAGTTCTGAATGGTACTATATTATAATACAGATGTATGAAATATAGAAACACAGTTTGTCCAAATGAAACTATATTATATATAGATGTATGAAATATAAAAACTCAGCTCTAAGGAATAACTTATAATATGTTTTATTTGAAATGATACATGCATAATTATTTGCTTATGATCAATACAAAACAATTTTGTTTTATTTTTGTTGCAGGTATCTTTGATGGCAAGCAAGCAGACTACTTGTTTATGCTTTTATTTAACTGGCTGTGCTTAGTCATATCCTTTATCTAAATTTACAAAGGGCACACAAAAATGTCTTCCCTGTAACCTGAGAATGTGAAGAAAATAGATACATGCACACATTCATGAAGTTCTAAAAAAATGAATTTACTGGGCAAGTTTCAGTTGCACTCTCTATAATATGAGCTATTTTTAATCAAACTCTAAAGGCATCTGTTATGTGTGGGTAGAATCCAAATACAGGTAATTAAAATAAAACTAACAAAAAGCTAGATACCAGGCCGATATGGAGAGTGTATCATGTCAGTGATGTTAAAAAAAATCCAGATTCAAAACTGATATGAACATTGTATCATGTTGAAAAAATCTAGATACAAAACCAATATGAAGATTGTATCATGGCGGTTATGTTGAAAAAAAATCTAGATACAAAACCAATATGAAAAATGTATCATGTTGGTTATGTTGAAAAAAAAGCTAGATACAAAACCAATATGAAAAATGTATCATGTTGGTTATGTTGAAAAAAAAGCTAGATACAAAACCAATATGAAAAATGTATCATGTTGAAAAAAAAAGCTAGATACAAAACCAATATGAAAAATGTATCATGTCGGATATGTTGAAAAAAATATAGATACAAAACCAATATGAAGAATGTATCATGTCGGTGATGTTGAAAAAAAGCTAGATACAAAACCAATATGGAAAATGTATCATGTTGGTGATGTTGAAAAAAATATAGATACAAAACCAATATGAAGAATGTATCGTGTTGGTTATGTTGAAAGAAAGCTAGATACAAAGCCAATATGAAAAATGTATCATGTCGGTGATGTTGAAAAAAATATAGATACAAAACCAATATGAAGAATGTATCATGTTGGTGATGTTGAAAAATGATTTATTTTCAAAACACAAACAGGGTGATGGAATTATTTTATTATCTTACACTTCTCTAAATGTTATTTCTTTCTCTGAAAGGGCAAGAGTCACTTGAATAAGATGTGTGGTGATTTATTATCACTTATGATTTTATATGGTACTTGTAGGTTGTGATAGTGCAAAGATTAGTTATATATGTCATTGAATTGTCTTACAAAGCAAGTTTAATGATTTTGTTAAAACATTACTTCTGATGCTCTTCTGTTTAAAATATGATAGTGCAAAGTTGAGTTATACATGTCAATGAATTATTTTTTAAAAATCAATGTTAATCATTTAAAACATTACTTCTAAATGATGGTCTATGTTCCTTAACTGTCAACATATTGTGGGATTTCTTGCTGAAATGTGGGTATGTATGATTATTTTTAGGTCAATTTTTGAAGAAATGAGGAGTTATATTAATCACCTTGGCATCTGTATTGTTTTGTTTTTTAGAAAGCTTATATCTCAGTAATTTCTAGCCATTAACCAATGAAACTTCAGGTTTGTCTTCACTCTCATAAAGGGGACAAGTGGAATAAGGCAGAATTATGACCCCTTCCATATATGAAAAAGTTTGATGAAGTTTTAAAGCAACCTCCCATCTTGGTAACTTACCAATCACACATCTAAGAAACTTCACATGCGTCTTCACTATCAGTTAGGTCATTCAAGGGAACAAGTGGGATTATTTGTTTTTAATTTTAAGTAGAATTACCTGTTTTACTTAGAAATTTGTTTGAAGTTCTATAACAAGTTTTTCCCTCAGGAACTACTAATGAATCTATGTTCACTGCCATTAAGGGGATGCAAGGAAACTAATGGAATAACTCGGTTTTGATTTTAGGTAGCATAAGGCCCTTTTTATACTTGTACACCACTGAAAGATCAAAACTGTCTCTACTACTATTGAGAGAACAAGTGAGTGAATTGTAAAATTGCTTTAGGCAGATTTATTTACTCTTTTATACTTTTGAAATGTTTTATTAACCTCAGAAAACTAATAGGACAAAATACCATAACATTAAAATTTTGTATTTTTGTTAGAATTGTGTCCCTTTTATATTGGATTAAAGTCGTACTGTACATTCAATTTTTTAGGCATACTTCATATTATTGTCCAGTGCTCTGTCATTTGAGAAAAGCTTCAAAAAGTCAAGTCCACTATTCTTCTATAGCTCTTGTATAATTTCATGTCTTGTCCAGTCATTGAGGTGTCAATCCATCCATCTGTTCACATGTCCATCTATTTATCTTGCCCAGTGGTACTTTGGGGTGGGTGGGGTTAATTTTGTGTACATAAAGTAATTTTTGGGTTATTTTTGTGTACATTTGGCAATTATCTGGTTATTTTTGTGTACATTTGGGAATGATTATTGGGATATTTTTGTGTACATTTGGCAATTATTGAGATATTTTTGTGTGCATTTGGTAATTTTTGGGTTATTTTTGTGTACATTTGGCAATTATCTGGTTATTTTTTTTACATCTGGGAATTAATATTGGGATATTTTTGTGTACATTTGGCAATTATTGAGATATTCTTGTGTACATTTGGCAATTATTGGATTATTTTTGTGTACATTTGGGAATTGGGTTATTTTTGTGTACATTTGGCAATTATTGAGTTATTTTTTGTGTACATTTGGCAATTATTGGGTTACTTTTTGTATGCATTTAGTAATTATCAGGGTTTTTTTGTGTACATTTTGCAATTATCACGTTATTTTTGTGTGTATTAATTTTTGATAAATAATCAAGTTATTTTTGTGTACATTTGGCAATTATTGGATTATTTTTGTGTACATTTGGGAATTGGGTTATTTTTGTGTACATTTGGCAATTATTGAGTTATTTTTTGTGTACATTTGGCAATTATTGGGTTACTTTTTGTATGCATTTGGTAATTATCAGGGTTTTTTTGTGTACATTTGGCAATTATCACGTTATTTTTGTGTGTATTAATTTTTGATAAATAATCAAGTTATTTTTGTGTACATTTGGCAATTATCAAGTTATTTTTGTGTACATTTGGCAACTATTGTTTTTTATTGTGTGTACATTTTGGTAATAATTGGGTTATTTTTGTGTACATTTGGGAATTATCAGGTTATTTTTGTGTACATTTTATAATTGTGGGGTAAATTGGTAATTGTGGTATTTTTGGGTTATTTTTGTGTATATTTGGCAATTATTGTTTTTTTTGGAAGGCAAAGCCTTCTATAGTCATCATGTGGAGCATTTATCATTTTGTTCTATAAACTTTAATATGCTATGGACGGCGATTTCATTTCCTCTGCCAGATAAAATAGTTCCAAATAGTTTCAAAATGTAATTGCCATACCAGAGGATGAAGAGATCTAAATTTGATTTTATTTGCGAATTTTGTTCTATGCGGTACCAAGTCAAAGCATACAATTTCCACTAAAATGACATGTAATGCAAACAACTACAGTGCATAAGTAAAAAAGTCCACTTCAGTGTCCCAAGCAACGATTAATATGGCCACCATTTGTTTTGGTAAAATGCAGGGGAAAATTGAAATTTTGGGCTCAATACCATGATTTCAGATTGACGTTTGATTCGGAATTATTTATATTAATAAAAGAAAGGCTGGAATACTTTAAAAAGGTAGTATACTTGCTTTGTTTATTCAAAATATCGTTTTAACTCGCGCAAAGGCCAATGCTGTCCTTTCGTCTTTCGTGAAATTCAGTCATTTTCTATTGACGTTTACGTGATTTTACAAATGTATATTTTTTTCTTTTTTTTATACATGTGCTTTAAAACAGGAACTTGAAGTATGCCTGCCATTTTTAAAATAGTATCTATAACGATGAAATACATACAGAATACTAATTTTTTTTTACACCACTTGTTCGTTTTTTTGCAGTGTTCACGCGATTTTGTCAGAAACACATTATATCAAGGTCAGGACCTACGTCACGCGTGCCACTAAACAGGTACAGGAACGTTTCAAAATCTAGTTAAAGCTATTTTTCATGTCAATTTTGGGTACATTTGTAGATTTTATAGTTCCTACAGACCATCTGGGTATTATAGGAATTCATTGCACTGATATACAATTCAGTGCGACCTACAAAATTCCCGATTACCTCAAAACAGTTGAGCATCATGTCCGGTAACATTTACATTTAGAATAAAGCGCAACTGTTTTGAGGTAATCTGAAACTGTGTAGATCTCACTGATCTATAAATTGGTGAAACAGATTCCTCTAATACCCAGACGGCCGGTGAAAACTATAAAATATGCACATGTACCAAAAATCGAAACGAAAAATCACTTTAACAGGCATTTGCAACAATGTTCTGGTAACATATTTAGCAGTGCTGGTAACGTAGGTTCTCCCACTTGTATATGGGGGTCGGGTTATCTCAAAAGTATAGGTGAGGCAACCCATGTTATACTATGTTGTTTGTTCATTTCTTTCTTTCTATCTATCAACCACAGGTTGTTTGGTTTATTATAAAATAAATTTCTTCTGTCTTTCAAACATTTTGTTTATACGATTTTATGGTCGAAACTATTATATGGAAGACTTCTTTTGCAACTAACATAGCAACTGTGACCATGCGTTTGATGGGTCATTAATGTGTTGGTTTATGATATCAAAAAGGCATACAATAAAAACAAGAGGTTTCCACTAACGTGATCATATCCCCCGCCACCTCGTTAACACTTAGAGGCATTTCTAGAGAAGTGGATTTGAATTATGCAAAATGAAAAAGTCGTCAAGCACAGAAATCACATGTAAATGCCGCGAAATGAAATACGTACCAACTGTAATATGACACATTGTCTTGTCCCAGTGAGCACTGGTGTGGTGTTCTAAATCTAACCATAAATATGTAAGTTATAACCCCAAAACAAAAGAAAAACTATCTTTGACGAACAGACCCAACTCATTCGCATAACACATCGTCTTGGGCTGGTTAGCATTTGTGTCAATTTATTTAAAGATCCAATCACAACTAAAGAAGATACGCAGCCCATTTCTCCACCGTTCCGCTCTACGAACTACAGGATAAAAAGAAACAAAACTGTATACAATTATGTCATCACCAACTAAAAATTATCCAAAGATCATCATCTATTTGAATCATTGGTAAACCCATATATCATATTCTGACAATAAATTAAAGAAAGACAACATGATGGGCAAAACTGTAAACAAGCGAGTCTTTCCTCAAACCATTCAGGTTTTTGATTGTAAACACTTGGCAATTATGGGGCGGGTTATTATTGTGTACATTTGCCAATTATCAGATTATTTTTGTGTACATTGGCAGTTATCGGGTTATTAGCAAGGCTCAAGGTGAGCTATTCTGATCGCCTGTTGACCTTTGTCTGTTGTCCGTAAGTGAACCTTTTGTTGTGTGCACTCTAGCACCTGCATTTTTCAATGGATCTTCACTAAACTTGTATAGTAGCTATATAACCATAATATCTCGGACAAGTTCTTGAATTGGCCAAATTGAATAATTAATGTTGGGAGTTATTGTCCTTGAATCGACAAAAATTGCATTATGTGAATTTATGTGCAAAATTTGCTGTCTTTTACATTGTCTCCTCTGCCACAGGTGAGCGATTTAGGCCATTTTGACCCTCTTGTTTTTGTGTACATTTGGCAATTATCTGGTATTTTTTGTGTACATTTGGTAATTGTGGGGTAAATTGGTATTTGTGGTAGCATAATAATGGTGTTGTGGAGTTGATATATATATATATTTAATAATTTCTAGAGTTAAAAAAGTTATTTTTTGATTATTTTGCTTTATTGGTTACATTTGGGTTATATCCCTATCTAGTATCATTAGGATCAGGAATAAATAAGCTTGTATTTTAATTTTAATGAAAAAAGGTCCAGTTTTGTGTTTTTTAAACATAACCTCGGAAGTGTCATTAGACTGTTTTGAATTTAAGACTGTCTGTTTGCCCATTCGTCCACCCGTCCATCATTCTTGCAATGCCCAGCTCTGCCCTGCCCTGTCATGTTTCTTCTGTTTATTCATTCATCTGTTTGTCCATCTGATCATCAGTTGTCTGTCTGTCTGTCATTAAATCTTGTCTGTCTGATGAGACAGGAAAATACTGCTATATTATATTTGATCTGTTTTACAGCTGCTAATGGATCCCATGATAATGAGTGTTTTGTATGTGTGGTGTCAGCTCAATAAAGACATGATTGTCTCATTCTGGTTTGGAACAAGGTTTAAGGTAAGTTTTCTAACCATAGTCTTACTTACATAAAGAGAAAAAAAAACAAGAGTTTACTATTGGATTATAATAGTGGATTTTGAATTTGTCTATTGAAACTCTAGATGTTCTAAATATAGATAATATATATATACAAATGTATTGTTTATCAAGAAGATCTGGAGTAATGTATTGGTGTGGTGGAGTGTGTTTTGGTATATTACTGGGCCCAGGAATCGACTGTAAGCAGGCTATTTTATCTATATTTTCTGATTACCTGTTCTAGGCATGTTTGAACTTAATTTGGACTATTTTTATGCATTTGTTTTGCAATAAATTGAATTAAATAATTTGAAAGATAATTTAGGAAATATGATTGTTGAAAGACTTTCCATGGGTTTATTTTTAGTTTGTGTGTATTTCAGACCATGGACTTGCCATGGGTTTACTTTTAGTTTGTGTGTATTTCAGGCCATGTACTTGCCATGGGTTTACTTTTAGTTGGTGTGTATTTCAGACCATGTACTTGCCATGAGTTTACTTTTAGTTTGTGTGTATTTCAGGCCATGTACTTGCCATGGGTTTACTTTTAGTTTGTGTGTATTTCAGACCATGTACTTGCCATGAGTTTACTTTTAGTTTGTGTGTATTTCAGGTCATGTACTTGCCATGGGTTTATTTTTAGATGGTGTTTATTTCAGGCCATGTACTTGCCATGAGTTTACTTTTAGTTGGTGTGTATTTTAGACCATGTACTTGCCATTGGTTTACTTTTAGTTTGTGTGTATTTCAGGCTATGTACTTGCCATTGGTTTACTTTTAGTTGGTGTGTATTTCAGACCATGTACTTGCCATTGGTTTACTTTTAGTTGGTGTGTATTTCAGACAATGTACTTGCTATTGGTTTACTTTTAGTTTGTGTGTATTTTAGGCTATGTACTTGCCATTGGTTTACTTTTAGTTCATGTGTATTTCAGGCTATGTACTTGCCATTGGTTTACTTTTAGTTTGTGTGTATTTCAGGCCATGTACTTACAATAGTTTTGTGTGTATTTCAGACCATGCACTTACAATAGGTTTGTGTGTATTTCAGGCCATGTATTTATAATAGGTTTGTGTGTATTCCAGGCTATGTACTTGCCATGGGTGTTACTGGCGTTCAACATGATCGTAGGTGGAGGGTAAGTTGTTTGCTTTTAACATAATATTTTGACTCAGACTATCTCTGATGTGTCTTTCATCAAATTTTATCTCATCTAATCGATGAATAGGGGAGTTGTTTGTGCTTGTGTCGATGCCGGCATCCGCGTCCCACCTGTGTTAATGTTGTAGTTGTTCATAAGTGTGCATTGCTTGCAGTTGTATTGATGGAACTTGGCATATGCAGCATGCTTATTCTGTGAGTAACATATCAGGCTCTTAACTTCAAAGTCAAGGTCAAATGGTCACATTTGCCTTTAAAGGGAATATATCGGGAAAAAATGCTATAAATGTCTTCAAAAATAAAATCATTATGAAAATGGATAAAAAGCTTCTTATTATCATTAATAAATAAAAATCCAATTGGTTTGGTATGTCAAATCCACCAAAACGTAACAAAATCGATTTTTAAATTGGAGTGGTTAACTTTAAATGAAATTCCCATTCTATAAATAGACAGCACTTGAATACTGCTTGACACCATTCAGACTCTTTCTAAGATGGAACAATTTTCATTATGTGTATGCCTGTATCAATGGCGGATATACTCTTTAAAAACCCGACGTATGCCCTCCCAGTAAACTTCTATATTTTATTAAAATTCATTAATCTGTACTGAAAAACATGTGTATCCATTCAGATTTTGTGTTGAGCCCTACTAAACTGAAATCCTGGATCCGCGCCTTTGTATAACAGACCAAATTGAAAGCAAAATGAAATCACGTGACTCGTTTAATATGTCACAAAATATGTTGCCATTTTAAGTGGGAAATCTGTTTTAGTCTAATCTAGGTGCGTAGCCCAAGTTAGGAAATTCCTTTTATATATGTTATTTTAGCATGTTTAAATAGCCATCAGTTTGGCAAAACAGTGTCAGTGGGTGAATATAGGCATGATATATTTGAAAAATATGTTTTAGCCGAATTAAAAAATATGAAAAATCTTGTTAAATTCGCTTTAAAGATCAAATTAAAGGTCAATTTTAACTGTTGGTTTTTTGTAAAACACTGATGTCCCTTGTTAACAGGTATAATTTTGACACACTGACACAGGGTTTACAGTAGGTGACACGCCCTTTACGTACTTTTTGTGAAATATATGTATTTTCTTCTTATGCTCTAATAATACAGTTTTAAAAAAACACCAACACGTAAAAACCGTTAGATAAAATTTAATACCGACGTTTCGGCATATCGCCTTAATCATGGTATAATAAATATATAAACACAGGAAGTAACGTCACATCATGTGACGTTAAAATAGCGGGAAAAACAAATGAGCCACGTTGCGCGAAATTCGACTCAAAGAATTATTCATCCAGGAGCCAAACACGCGACAAGACGTTGCTCATATAGAATATTGTCGCAAACACAAGTACATGAAATATCGGATCGAAACGATACTTAAATTCCTATAAATAGTAGTAAAAAAAAGAGAAATAGGAACAAACGATAGTACATATAACTGTTCAATGAAAACATCTCTACATATCATATAGCTGTTTTGCATTTAGTCCAAATGGATACAATGTTTGTAATTTGTAAATCCAATTAGTTTCCTTACACAAACGATCAAAGTTATTACTAACAGTGTCGAATGGCATAAATGAAAAATCTTCTATTGAATGAGCATCGGTGTTAAAATGCGTTGCGACATTAGATGAAAACGTTGGATCTGAGAAACTTCTTATATCAAAACGGTGACTATTCATACGTTTTGATACATTTTGATTCGTTTGTCCAACATACTGTACTTGACATTTTTTACATGTAATAAGATATATAACATTTTTAGATGTGCAATCGGTATTACAACGTATACCAAACTTATTACCAGTAACGTAACTAGAGATACTTGAATCTTGTACAATATTGCAACAATGAGAGCATCTACGCCTATTACATTTAACCCTTTACTTCATATAGACGCCTTTGGACACCTCTAATATTGAAAGCATTAATTCACCACGTATCAGCAATGGGTGAATTATGTTTATATTAACTGACATAGTGGAAAACAGTGCAGGAAGTGTTCAGATTGCTCGTTACGAACAATCTGAACTCTTCCTGCACTGTTTTCAATGGCCTTCTGTGATTGGTGCTGGAAAACGCGTATCTATGGAGCAAAGGGTTAACAGAACTAAATGTACGTGCGTTATGGCTTGTAAATTTAGATTTTATCAAAATGTCTTTTATATTTTTTGGACGTCTGTACGCTACAATAGGTTTGTATGCATGTAACTGTTTAACACTCTCATTGTTAGACAATTTTAACAAGTCCCAGTATTTATTAAGAAAACCACCTATATTAGGTAACCAAGTGTTATAACATACAGTGAAAGATTTTTTTTTTTTTTTTTTTTTTTTTTTCTTCTTATGCTCTCGAATCCTCAATCTGTGCTCATAGGTTTTGCCCTGTCCGTGTATCCATCTGTCTGTCTGTTGGGATCTTTATTCTTGCCTATAACTTTGCTGATGTTTGGTATTTGAATGGTGTGTGTTGCTGGCTTCCCATGGTGGTGGTCCTGCTGTGAAGAAGGAAAGGGTTAATCCATGACATTAATGAAGAAAACACATTATTTCTTAATAGAAACATGCATAGGTATATTGGTTCAATTGCTAGTATATATATACTATGTGAATGAAACAAAGTGCCTGTATTATTTGACATCCTCTTTAACAGAGCGAGGGTGTAGAGCAAAAAGGGGCTATCTGCCAAATTGCCATTTTTAGTTTTGTTGCTGTTTTTTTATACCTCTAGTGCCATTCTACAGAGCAAAAATATCTAGTATAGGTTGTGAAAGTATTCCAAGAAAAAGATCAGAACACAATTGGGCTATGTGCATAAGCATGAATTCTTGACAGCAACAAGGGGCTATCAACACATTTTCACAGCAACAGGGGGATATATACCACATATTCCCTTGTTGCACTGATAAATAATGTGTTATTGTTATCATTTATATGGAGTCATATGATAATCCATTAATCAGACAGAGCTGAAGTGTAAATTAGGACTGGATACACATCCCCAGCATAACTGAAATGATGTGATGGTTTATATTGAAGAGGAGAATAGGTCATATGTTCAAAAGAGGTCAAAATATTAGTTATTATGTTTATTTCTTTGATTAATTGCTTCTAATATTCGGGTCAATTTTCATTTATTCTATTTATGTGACTTAATGAAATAGTTGATTTAATGAACAACTCTAGGTTCAGTCAACCGGAAGTATTTGTATTGGTTCAGTTGTGGTTCATATAGGCCTTTTTCATAAGTTCGGTGATATTTTTGTGTCGATAACAAGATTTATAAAATAAAGTTAATTAAAAATACTTGTATCAAATGATATAAATCATACTCATAAATTTACCTGATAGAAAATGGTAATTAAAAGTTATTGTATGACTATACCTTTACCGTTAATGTACATATAGTTCTGATATGTTAAGATAACTTTGTACCAACAGGGTTTTTCATCTCCCTTAAATTTTACATTTATGCCACACTTTTTAATCAAATGTCCCTTAAAATTCTCTCAATCTCTTAAGTCTTATAATTCAAAGTATGAGGGAAAACACAGTACAAGGTTCTTGGTCTCTTTTTGTAGTAGCATACTAGTATCACTGCATAATCGAACTACGCTCATTAATTTGATACTGAGTGAAGATGAATCATTAATAATTTTACTTCCAATATAATATACTGTTATGACATCACAGGACATTGAAAGCATATTGATACCATATTATACTAAGTCTGTAAAAAAAATAAAAAAATACAATTTTCATCCTTGGTCCATGAGACAGATAAATTTTTAAGTTGATGGAAACACTACTTAGACGATTAATCATTAGAAAATGGTGGCATATTTATACCATTAGTTTGATGATTCGTGTTCTAGTAATTCTGTGATCAAGAAACAAAGAACAATGTAGGTTAAGTAAGTCAGTGTAAGCAAATATAAAAAACGAAAAAAAGATGTTGCAAACAAAGGACAATCTTTTACAAACATGAAAAAGCACCCCTCTGGTCCATGGAAAAATGAGATGTTGCTTTGGACACTCACCAAACAACTTAAGAAAATCTTGAATAAAAGTTAAAAGTAAGAGATTGAGAAGGAGCAACAACTAAAGTACCATGGGGCAGGATTTGATAAATTACTTTTCAAGTAATTGCTAATAAGAATATATGAAAAATGCACATGACCCCTTGTTGCTCTACGCCCTCTGTTATTGAGGGTATGTGTAACATGTACATTGCATGATTGTATATTATATATATTTAAAAGTGTTATCTTGCCTTTTATAACAAATAACTCTACTCCTTTTACTTATTTTTTACCTAGAGGTTTACCAGAACTACTAGGAATCATTGTTGGACATCTATATTTCTTCCTCATGTTCAAATATCCACAAGACTTCGGTGGTGTGAGACTCCTGAATACCCCACAGATTTTGTAAGTATAGTTAGAAGGTAGTTGACATGCATTTAACAATTCATACACAATACCTCAAATATGGCATAGAGATTTATAGATGTAGAGATGCCTGTTGACCATTACCAAGTAACTGACAAAAATTTTCATTGACCACCAACAAGTAATTGACAAGTATACAAGTTGGAAATGTGGTCAAGATGAGACTCAAACTGAACACAACAAATAATTGACAAGTAAACTAAGTTGGAAAAGTGGTAAATCTGAGACTCAAACAAGAAATTGAAAAGTAAACAAAGTTTGAAATGTGGTAAAGATGAGACTCAAACTGACCACCAACAAGTAATTGTCAAGTAAACTAAGTTTGAAATGTGGTAAAAATGAGACTCAAACTGACCACCAACAAGTAATTGACAAGTATATAAGTTGTAAATGTGGTCAAGATGAGACTCAAACTGACCACCAACATGTAATTGACAAGTAAACTCAGTTGAAAATGTGGTAAAGACAAAGACTCAAACTGACCACCAACAAGTAATTGACAAATATACAAGTTGGAAATATGGTCAAGATGAGATTCAAACTGACCACCAACAAGTAATTGACAAGTATACAAGTTTGAAATGTGGTAAAGATAAGGTTCAAACTGACCACCAACATGTAATTGACAAGTGTACAAGTTGGAAATGTGGTAAAGATGACACTCAAACTGACCATCAACAAGTTCTTGACAAGTATAAAAGTTGGAAATGTGGTAGAGATGAGGCTCAAACTGACCACCAACAAGTAATTGACAAGTAAACTAAGTTGGAAATGTGGTAAAAAAGAGATGCAAACTGACCACCAATAATTGATAAGTAAACTAAGTTTGAAATGTGGTAAAGTTGAGATTGAGACTGACCACCAACAAGTAATTGACAAGTATATAAGTTGTAAATGTGGTCAAGATGATACTCAAACTGACCACGAACAAGTAATTGACAAGTAGACTAAGTTGAAAATGTGGTAAAGATGAGACTCAAACTGACCACCAACAAGTAATTGACAAGTATACAAATTGGAAATGTGGTCAAGATGAGGCTCAAACTGAACACAACAAATAATTGACAAGTAAACTAAGTTGGAAAAGTGGTAAATCTGAGACTCAAACAAGAAATTGACAAGTAAACAAAGTTTGAAATGTGGTAAAGATGAGACTCAAACTGACCACCAACAAGTAATTGTCAAGTAAACTAAGTTTGAAATGTGGTAAAAATGAGACTCAAACTGACCACCAACAAGTAATTGACAAGTATATAAGTTGTAAATGTGGTCAAGATGAGACTCAAACTGACCACCAACATGTAATTGACAAGTAAACTCAGTTGAAAATGTGGTAAAGATAAAGACTCAAACTGACCACCAACAAGTAATTGACAAATATACAAGTTGGAAATATGGTCAAGATGAGATTCAAACTGACCACCAACAAGTAATTGACAAGTATACAAGTTTGAAATGTGGTAAAGATGAGGTTCAAACTGACCACCAACATGTAATTGACAAGTGTACAAGTTGGAAATGTGGTAAAGATGACACTCAAACTGACCATCAACAAGTTTTTGACAAGTATAAAAGTTGGAAATGTGGTCAAGATGATACTCAAACTGACCACGAACAAGTAATTGACAAGTAGAGTAAGTTGAAAATGTGGTAAAGATGAGACTCAAACTGACCACCAACAAGTAATTGACAAGTATACAAATTGGAAATGTGGTCAAGATGAGGCTCAAACTGACCACCAACAAGTAATTGACAAGTAAACTAAGTTGGAAATGTGGTAAAAAAGAGACGCAAACTGACCACCAATAATTGACAAGTAAACTAAGTTTGAAATGTGGTAAAAGTTGAGATTCAGACTGACCACCAACAAGTAATTGACAAGTATATAAGTTGTAAATGTGGTCAAGATGATACTCAAACTGACCACGAACAAGTAATTGACAAGTAGAGTAAGTTGAAAATGTGGTAAAGATGAGACTCAAACTGACCACCAACAAGTAATTGACAAGTATACAAATTGGAAATGTGGTCAAGATGAGGCTCAAACTGACCACAAACAAGTAATTAACAAGTATACAAGTTGGAAATTGGTCAAGATGTGGTTCAAACTGGCCACCAACATGTAATTGACAAGTATACAAGTTGGAAATTGGTCAAGATGTGGTTCAAACTGGCCACCAACATGTAATTGACAAGTATACAAGTTGGAAATGTGGTCAAAATGAGGCTAAAACTGGCCACCTACAAGTAATTGACAAGTACACAAGTTGGAAATGTGGACAAGATGAGGCTGAAACTGACCACCAACAAGTAATTGACAAGTATACAAGTTGGAAATTGGTCAAGATGTGGTTCAAACTGGCCACCAACATGTAATTGACAAGTATACAAGTTGTAAAAGTGGTCAAGATTACACTTAAACTGACCACCAACAATAAATTGACAAGTACATGTATACATGTTGTAAATGTAGTCAAGATGACACTCACACTGACCACCAACAAGTAATTGACAAGAATACAAAATATAAATGTGGTCAAAATTGAGATTCAATCTGACCACCAACAAGTAATTGACAAGTATATACTTTGTAAATGATGTCAAGATGAGATTCAAACTGACCACAAACAAGTAAATGACAAGTATACTAGTTGTAAATGTGGTCAAGGTGAGACTCAAACTGACCATCAACAAGTAATTGACAAGTATACATGTTGTTAATGTAGTCAAGATGACATTCACACTGACCACCAACAAGTAATTGAAAAATATACAAGTTGTAAATGTGGTAAAGATGATACTCAAACTGACCACCAACAAGTAATTGACCAGTATACAAGTTGGAAATGTGGTCAAGATGATACTGAAATTGATCACCAACGAGTAATTAACAAGTATAAAAGTAGTAAATGTGGTCAAGATGAGACTCAAACTGACCACCAACAAGAAATTGACAAGTATACACGTTGGAAAAGTGATCAAAATGAGACTCAAACTGACCACCAACAAAAATTGACAAGTATACATGTTTGAAATGTGGTCAAGATGAGACTCAAACTGACCACTGACAAGTAATTGACAAGTATACAAGTTGGAAATGTGGTCAAGATGAGATGCAAACTGACCACCAACAAGTAATTGACAAGTATACATGTATAAAATGTGATCAAGATGAGACTCAAACTGACCACCAACAAGAAATTGACAAGTTTACAAGATGGAAATGTGGTCAAGATGAGACTCAAACTGACCACCAACAAGTAATTGAAAGTAAACAAGTTGTTAATGTGGTCAAAATGAGACTCAAACTGACCACCAACAAGTAATTGATAAGTATACAAGTTGGAAATGTGGTCAAGATGATACTCAAACTGACCACCAACAAGTAATTGTCAAGTAAACTAAGTTTGAAATGTGGTAAAAATGAGACTCAAACTGACCACCAACAAGTAATTGACAAGTATATAAGTTATAAATGTGGTCAAGATGAGACTCAAACTGACCACCAACATGTAATTGACAAGTAAACTCAGTTGAAAATGTGGTAAAGATAAAGACTCAAACTGACCACCAACAAGTAATTGACAAATATACAAGTTGGAAATATGGTCAAGATGAGATTCAAACTGACCACCAACAAGTAATTGACAAGTATACAAGTTTGAAATGTGGTAAAGATGAGGTTCAAACTGACCACCAACATGTAATTGACAAGTGTACAAGTTGGAAATGTGGTAAAGATGACACTCAAACTGACCATCAACAAGTTTTTGACAAGTATAAAAGTTGGAAATGTGGTCAAGATGATACTCAAACTGACCACGAACAAGTAATTGACAAGTAGAGTAAGTTGAAAATGTGGTAAAGATGAGACTCAAACTGACCACCAACAAGTAATTGACAAGTATACAAATTGGAAATGTGGTCAAGATGAGGCTCAAACTGACCACCAACAAGTAATTGACAAGTAAACTAAGTTGGAAATGTGGTAAAAAAGAGACGCAAACTGACCACCAATAATTGACAAGTAAACTAAGTTTGAAATGTGGTAAAAGTTGAGATTCAGACTGACCACCAACAAGTAATTGACAAGTATATAAGTTGTAAATGTGGTCAAGATGATACTCAAACTGACCACGAACAAGTAATTGACAAGTAGAGTAAGTTGAAAATGTGGTAAAGATGAGACTCAAACTGACCACCAACAAGTAATTGACAAGTATACAAATTGGAAATGTGGTCAAGATGAGGCTCAAACTGACCACAAACAAGTAATTAACAAGTATACAAGTTGGAAATTGGTCAAGATGTGGTTCAAACTGGCCACCAACATGTAATTGACAAGTATACAAGTTGGAAATTGGTCAAGATGTGGTTCAAACTGGCCACCAACATGTAATTGACAAGTATACAAGTTGGAAATGTGGTCAAAATGAGGCTAAAACTGGCCACCTACAAGTAATTGACAAGTACACAAGTTGGAAATGTGGACAAGATGAGGCTGAAACTGACCACCAACAAGTAATTGACAAGTATACAAGTTGGAAATTGGTCAAGATGTGGTTCAAACTGGCCACCAACATGTAATTGACAAGTATACAAGTTGTAAAAGTGGTCAAGATTACACTTAAACTGACCACCAACAATAAATTGACAAGTACATGTATACATGTTGTAAATGTAGTCAAGATGACACTCACACTGACCACCAACAAGTAGTTGACAAGAATACAAAATATAAATGTGGTCAAAATTGAGACTCAATCTGACCACCAACAAGTAATTGACAAGTATATACTTTGTAAATGATGTCAAGATGAGATTCAAACTGACCACAAACAAGTAAATGACAAGTATACTAGTTGTAAATGTGGTCAAGGTGAGACTCAAACTGACCATCAACAAGTAATTGACAAGTATACATGTTGTTAATGTAGTCAAGATGACATTCACACTGACCACCAACAAGTAATTGAAAAATATACAAGTTGTAAATGTGGTAAAGATGATACTCAAACTGACCACCAACAAGTAATTGACCAGTATACAAGTTGGAAATGTGGTCAAGATGATACTGAAATTGATCACCAACGAGTAATTAACAAGTATAAAAGTAGTAAATGTGGTCAAGATGAGGCTCAAACTGGCCACTTACAAGTAATTACAAGTATATCAGTTGGAAATGTGGACAAGATGAGGCTGAAACTGACCACCAACAAGTAATTGACAAGTATATAAGTTGTAAATGTGGTCAAGATGACATTCAAACTTGCCACCAACAAGAAATTGACAAGTATACAAGTTGTAAATCTGGTCAAGATGACACTCACACTGACCATCAACAAGTAAATGACAAGTATACAAGTTGTAAATGAGGTCAAGATGATGCTCACACTGACCACCAACAAGTAATTGACAAGAATACAAGTTGTAAATGTGGTCAAAATGACACCCAAACTGACCATCAACAAGTAATTGACAAGAATACAAGTTGTAAATGTGGTCAAGGTAACATTCAAACTGACCACCAACAAGTAATTGACAAGTATACAAGTTGTTAATGTGGTCAAGATGACATTCAAACTGACCACCAACAAGTAATTGACATGTATACAAGTTGGAAATGTGGTCAAGATGAGGCTAAACTGGCCACCTACAAGTAATTGACAAGTATACAAGTTGGAAATGTGGACAAGATGAGGCTGGAACTGACCACCAAAAAGTAATTGACAAGTATACAAGTTGGAAATTGGTCATGATGCGGTTCAAACTGGCCACCAACATGTAATTGACAAGTATACAAGTTGTAAATGTGGTCAAGATGACACTTAAACTGACCACCAACAAAAAATTGACAAGTATACAAGTTGTAAATGTGGTCAAGATGACACTTAAACTGACCACCAACAAAAAATTGACAAGTATACAAGTTGTAAATGTGGTCAAGATGACACTTAAACTGACCACCAACAAAAAATTGACAAGTATACATGTTGTAAATGTAGTCAAGATGACACTCACACTGACCACCAACAAGTAATTGACAAGAATTCAAAATGTAAATGTGGTCAAAATGAGACTCAAACTGACCACCAACAAGTAATTGACAAGTATATAATTTGTAAATGATGTCAAGATGAGATTCAAACTGACCACAAACAAGTAATTGACAAGTATACTAGTTGTAAATGTTGTCAAGGTGAGACTCAAACTGACCATCAACAAGTAATTGACAAGTATACAAGTTGTAAATGTAGTCAAGATGACATTCACACTGACCACCAACAAGTAATTGACAAATATACAAGTTGTAAATGTGGTAAAGATGATACTCAAACTGACCACCAACATGTAATTGACCAGTATACAAGTTGGAAATGTGGTCAAGATGATACTCAAATTGATCACCAACAAGTAATTAACAAGTATAAAAGTAGTAAATGTGGTCAAGATGAGACTCAAACTGACCACCAACAAGTAATTGACAAGTATACAAATTGGAAATGTGGTCAAGATGGGGTTCAAACTGACCACAAACAAGTAACTGACAAGTATACAAGTTGTAAATGTGGTCAAGATGACACTCAAACTGACCACCAACAAAAAATTGACAAGTATACATGTTGTAAATGTAGTCAAGATGACATTCACACTGACCATCAACAAGTAATTGACAAATATACAAGTTGTAAATGTGGTAAAGATGATACTCAAACTGACCACCAACAAAAAATTGACAAGTATACATGTTGTAAATGTAGTCAAGATGACATTCACACTGACCACCAACAAGTAATTGACAAATATACAAGTTGTAAATGTGGTAAAGATGATACTCAAACTGACCACCAACAAGTAATTGACAAGTAGACAAGTTGGAAATGTGGTCAAGATAATACTCAAATTGATCACCAACAAGTAATTAACAAGTATAAAAGTAGTAAATGTGGTCAAGATGAGACTCAAACTGACCACGAACAAGTAATTGACAAGTAGACTAAGTTGAAAATATGGTCAAGATGACATTCAAACTGGCCACCAACAAGAAATTGACAAGTTTACAAGTTGGAAATGTCGACAAGATGAGACTGAAACTGACCACCAACAAGTAATTGACAAGTATATAAGTTGTAAATGTGGTCAAGATGACATTCAAACTGACCACCAACAAGAAATTGACAAGTATACAAGTTGGAAATGTGGTCAAGATGATACTGAAATTGATCACCAACGAGTAATTAACAAGTATAAAAGTAGTAAATGTGGTCAAGATGAGACTCAAACTGACCACCAACAAGTAATTGACAAGTAGACTAAGTTGAAAATGTGGTCAAGATGATACTGAAACTGACTACCAACAAGTAATTGACAAGTATACAAATTGGAAATGTGGTCAAGATGAGGCTCAAAATGACCACCAACAAGTAATTGACAAGTATACAAGTTGTAAATGTGGTCAAGATGAGGCTCAAACTGGCCACTTACAAGTAATTACAAGTATATCAGTTGTAAATGTGGTCAAGATGAGGCTCAAAATGACCACCAACAAGTAATTGACAAGTATACAAGTTGGAAATGTGGTCAAGATGAAGCTCAAACTGGCCACTTACAAGTAATTACAAGTATATCAGTTGGAAATGTGGACAAGATGAGGCTGAAACTGACCACCAACAAGTAATTGACAAGTATATCAGTTGTAAATGTGGTCAGATGACATTCAAACTTTCCACCAACAAGAAATTGACAAGTATACAAGTTGTAAATCTGGTCAAGATGACACTCACACTGACCATCAACAAGTAAATAACAAGTATACAAGTTGTAAATGAGGTCAAGATGATGCTCACACTGACCACCAACAAGTAATTGACAAGAATACAAGTTGTAAATGTGGTCAAAATGACACCCAAACTGACCATCAACAAGTAATTGACAAGAATACAAGTTGTAAATGTGGCCAAGGTAACATTCAAACTGACCACCAACAAGTAATTGACAAGTATACAAGTTGTTAATGTGGTCAAGATGACATTCAAACTGACCACCAACAAGTGATTGACATGTATACAAGTTGGAAATGTGGTCAAGATGAGGCTAAACTGGCCACCTACAAGTAATTGACAAGTATACAAGTTTGAAATGTGGACAAGATGAGGCTGGAACTGACCACCAAAAAGTAATTGACAAGTATACAAGTTGGAAATTGGTCATGATGCGGTTCAAACTGGCCACCAACATGTAATTGACAAGTATACAAGTTGTAAATGTGGTCAAGATGACACTTAAACTGACCACCAACAAAAAATTGACAGGTATACAAGTTGTAAATGTGGTCAAGATGACACTTAAACTGACCACCAACAAAAAATTGACAAGTATACATGTTGTAAATGTAGTCAAGATGACACTCACACTGACCACCAACAAGTAATTGACAAGAATTCAAAATGTAAATGTGGTCAAAATGAGACTCAAACTGACCACCAACAAGTAATTGACAAGTATATAATTTGTAAATGATGTCAAGATGAGATTCAAACTGACCACAAACAAGTAAATGACAAGTATACTAGTGGTAAATGTGGTCAAGGTGAGACTCAAACTGACCATCAACAAGTAATTGACAAGTATACAAGTTGTAAATGTAGTCAAGATGACATTCACTGACCACCAACAAGTAATTGACAAATATACAAGTTGTAAATGTGGTAAAGATGATACTCAAACTGACCACCCAACAAGTAATTGACCAGTATACAAGTTGGAAATGTGGTCAAGATGATACTCAAATTGATCACCAACAAGTAACTAACAAGTATAAAAGTAGTAAATGTGGTCAAGATGAGACTCAAACTGACCACCAACAAGTAATTGACAAGTATACAAATTGGAAATGTGGTCAAGATGGGGTTCAAACTGACCACAAACAAGTAACTGACAAGTATACAAGTTGTAAATGTGGTCAAGATGACACTCAAACTGACCACCAACAAAAAATTGACAAGTATACATGTTGTAAATGTAGTCAAGATGACATTCACACTGACCACCAACAAGTAATTGACAAATATACAAGTTGTAAATGTGGTAAAGATGATACTCAAACTGACCACCAACAAAAAATTGACAAGTATACATGTTGTAAATGTAGTCAAGATGACATTCACACTGACCACCAACAAGTAATTGACAAATATACAAGTTGTAAATGTGGTAAAGATGATACTCAAACTGACCACCAACAAGTAATTGACAAGTAGACAAGTTGGAAATGTGGTCAAGATAATACTCAAATTGATCACCAACAAGTAATTAACAAGTATATAAGTTGTAAATGTGGTCAAGATGACATTCAAACTGGCCACCAACAAGAAATTGACAAGTATACAAGTTGGAAATGTGGACAAGATGAGTCTGAAACTGACCACCAACAAGTAATTGACAAGTATATAAGTTGTAAATGTGGTCAAGATGACATTCAAACTGGCCACCAACAAGAAATTGACAAGTATACAAGTTGTAAATCTGGTCAAGATGACACTCACACTTACCATCAACAAGTAATTGACAAGTATACAAGTTGTAAATGAAGTCAAGATGATGCTCACACTGACCACCAACAAGTAATTGACAAGAATACAAGTTGTAAATGTGGTCAAGTTTATACTCAAACTGACCACCAAGTAATTGACAAGAATACAAGTTGTAAATGTGGTCAAAATGACACCCAAACTGACCATCAACAAGTAATTGACAAGTATACAAGTTGTAAAGGTGATCAAGATGACACTCACACTGACCACCAACAAGTAATTGACATGTATACAAGTTGTAAATGTGGTCAAGATCAGACTCAAACTGACCCCAAACAAGTAATTGACAAGAATATAAGTTGTAAATGTGGTCAAGATGAGACTCAAACTGACCACCAACAAGTTATTGACAAGAACATGATTTGTAAATGTGGTCAAGATGAGATTCAAACTGACCACCAACAAGTAATTGACAAGTATACAAGTTATAAATGTGATAAAGATGAGACTCAAACTGACCACCAACAAGTAATTGACAAGTATACAACAAGTTGGAAATGTAGTAGAGGTCAGGCTCAAACTGACCACCAACAAGTAATTGACAAGTATATAAGTTCGAAATGTGGTAGAGGCGAGGTTCAAACTGACCACCAACAAGTAATTGACATGTATACAAGTTGGAAATCTTGTAAAGATGAGACTCAAAGTGATCACCAACAAGTAATTGACAAGTATACAATTTGGAAATGTGATCAAGATGAGGCTCAAACTGACCACCAACATGTAATTGACAAGTATACAAATTGTAAATGTAGTCAAGATGATACTTAAACTGACCACCAACAAGTAATTGACAAGTATACAAGTTGTAAATGTGGTAAAGATGAGACTGAAACTGACCACCAACAAGTAATTGACAAGTATACAAGTTGTAAATGTGGTCAAGATGACACTCAAACTGGCCACCAACAAGTAATTGACAAATATACAAGTTGTAAATTTGGTCAAGATGAGGCTCAAACTGACCACCAACAAGTAATTGACAAGTATACAAGTTGTCAATGTGGTCAAGAGGAGACTTAAACTGACCACCAACAAGAAAGTAATTGACAAGTTTACAAATTGGAAATGTGATTAAAGTGAGGCTCAAACTGACCACCAACAAGTAATTGACAAGTATATAAGTTGTAAATGTGGTTAAGATGAGATTCAAACTGACCACCAACATGTAATTGACAAGTATACAAGTTGGAAATGTTGTCAAGATGAGTCTCAAACTGACCACCAACAAGTAATTGACAAGTATACAAGTTGTAAATGTGGTAAACATGAGACTCAAACTGACCACGAACAAGTAATTGACAAGTATACAAGTTGGAAATGTGGTCAAGATGAGACTCAAACTGACCACCAACAAGAAATTGACAAGTATACACGTTGGAAAAGTGATCAAAATGAGACTCAAACTGACCACCAACAAAAATTGACAAGTATACATGTTTGAAATGTGGTCAAGATGAGACTCAAACTGACCACTGACAAGTAATTGACAAGTATACAAGTTGGAAATGTGGTCAAGATGAGATGCAAACTGACCACCAACAAGTAATTGACAAGTATACATGTATAAAATGTGATCAAGATGAGACTCAAACTGACCACCAACAAGAAATTGACAAGTTTACAAGATGGAAATGTGGTCAAGATGAGACTCAAACTGACCACCAACAAGTAATTGAAAGTAAACAAGTTGTTAATGTGGTCAAGATGAGACTCAAACTGACCACCAACAAGTAATTGATAAGTATACAAGTTGGAAATGTGGTCAAGATGATACTCAAACTGACCACCAACAAGTAATTGACAAGTATACAAGTTGGTAATGTGGTCAAGATGACACTCAAACTGACCACCAACAAGTAATTGACAAGTATACAAGTTGTAAATGTAGTCAAGATGAGGCTCAAACTGACCACCAACAATTAATTGACAAGTATACAAGTTGGAAATGTGGTCAAGTTGATGCTCAAACTGACCAGCTACAAGTAGTTGAGAAGTATACAAGTTGTAAATGTCATCAAGATGAGACTCAAACTGACCACCAACATGTAATTGACAAGTATACAAGTTGGAAATGTGGTCAAGATGAGTCTCAATTTAATCACCAACAAGTATTAAATAGACAAGTATACAAGTTGGAAATGTGGTCAAGATCAGAATCAAACTGACCACCAACAAGTAATTGACAATTATGTAAGTTTAAAATTTTGTAAAGATGAGACTCAAACTGACCACCAAGTTATTTACAAGTATACAAGTTTGAAATGTGGTAAATATGAGAGTCAAACTGACCACCAACAAGTAATTGACAAGTATATAAGTTGGAAATGTGATCAAAATGAGATTCAAACTGACCACCAACAAGAAATTGACAAGTATACAAGTTGGAAATGTGGTCAAGATGAGACTCAAACTGACCACCAACAAGAAATATGACAAGTATACAAGTTGTAAATTTGGTCAAGATAAGACTCAAACTGACCACCAACAAGAAATTGACAAGTATACAAGTTTGAAATGTGGTCAAAATGAGACTCAAACTGACCACCAACAAGTAATTGACAAGTATATACGTTGGAAATGTGGTAAAGATGAGACTCAAACTGTTCACCAACAAGTAATTGACAAGTATACACATTGGAAATGTGGTCAAAATGAGACTCAAACTGACCACAAACAAGTAATTGACAAGTATACACGTTGGAAATGTGGTCAAAATGAGACTCAAACTGACCACCAACAAGTAATTGACAAGTATACAAGTTGGAAATATGGTAAAGATGAGACTCAAACTGATCACCAACAAGTAATTGACAAGTATACAAGTTGGAAATAAGGTAAAGATGAGACTCAAACTGACCACCAACAAGTAATTGACAAGTATACAAGTTGGAAATATGGTCAAGATGAGACTCAAACTGACCACCAACAAGAAATTGACAAGTATACAAGTTGGAAATGTTTTCAAAACGAGACTCAAACTGACCACCAGCAAGAAATTGACAAGTATACAAGTTGGAAATGTGGTCAAGATGAGACTCAAACTGACCACCAACAAGAAATTGACAAGTATACACATTGGAAATGTGGTCAAGGTGAGATTCAAACTGACCACCAACAAGAAATTGACAAGTATACAAGTTGGAAATGTGGTCAAGATGAGACTCAAACTGACCACCAACAAGTAATTGACAAGTATACAAGTTGGAAATGTGGTAAAGATGATACTCAAACTGACCACCGACAAGTAATTGACAAGTATACAAGTTGGAAATATGGTCAAGATCGGGCTCAAACTGACCACCAACAATTAATTGACAAGTATACAAGTAGGAAATGTGGTAAAGATGAGATTCAAACTGACCACCAACAAGTAATTGACAAGTATACAAGTTGGAAATGTGGTCAAGATGAGACTCAAACTGACCACCAACAAGAAATTGATAAGTATACAAGTTGGAAATGTGATCAAGATGAGACTCAGACTGACCACCAACAAGTAATTGACAAGTATACAAGTTGGAAATGTGGTAAAGATGAGACTCAAACTGACCACCTACAAGAAATTGACAAGTATACACGTTGGAAATGTGATCAAGATGAGACTCAAACTGACCACCAACAAGTAATTGACAAGTATACACATTGGAAATGTGGTCAAGGTGAGATTCAAACTGACCACCAACAAGAAATTGACAAGTATACAAGTTGGAAATGTGGTCAAGATGAGACTCAAACTGACCACCAACAAGTAATTGACAAGTATACAAGTTGGAAATGTGGTAAAGATGATACTCAAACTGACCACCGACAAGTAATTGACAAGTATACAAGTTGGAAATATGGTCAAGATCGGGCTCAAACTGACCACCAACAATTAATTGACAAGTATACAAGTAGGAAATGTGGTAAAGATGAGATTCAAACTGACCACCAACAAGTAATTGACAAGTATACAAGTTGGAAATGTGGTCAAGATGAGACTCAAACTGACCACCAACAAGAAATTGATAAGTATACAAGTTGGAAATGTGATCAAGATGAGACTCAGACTGACCACCAACAAGTAATTGACAAGTATACAAGTTGGAAATGTGGTAAAGATGAGACTCAAACTGACCACCTACAAGAAATTGACAAGTATACACGTTGGAAATGTGATCAAGATGAGACTCAAACTGACCACCAACAAGTAATTGACAAGTATACAAGTTGGAAATGTGGTAAAGATGAGACTCTAACTGACCACCAACAAGTAATTGACAAGTATACATGTTGGAAATGTGGTAAAGATGAGACTCAAACTGACCACCAACAAGTAATTGACAAGTTGCAAGTTGGAAATGTGGTAAAGATGAGACTCAAACTGACCACCAACAAGTAATTGACAAGTATACAAGTTGGAAATGTGGTCAAGATGAGACGCAAACTGACCACCAACAAGTAATTGACTAGTATACATGTTGGAAATGTGATCAAGATGAGACTCAAACTGACCACCAACAAGTAATTGACAAGTATACATGTTGAAAATGTGATCAAGATGAGACTCAAACTGACCACCAACAAGAAATTGACAAGTATACAAGATGGAAATGTGGTCAAGATGAGACTCAAACTGTTAGGACATTCAAATGCAGTGGAATTAGTTAGGTATGGTAAATGCTTTTAGAGCATCAAATGTCTAGTGTTGATGTTTAACACATTATTTACAGCTATACACCGCTTAATAAATGGTCACATTATTATACCAACAAAACAAGGTCAAATAACAGAGTTACAAAAATGATTTAAGATGACATCTGTAGTTTGACATAAAAAGAAGTTAGCTTATAAAAAGAGTGTTCCTTATATTTGTTAATTTTTATATAGATTAAAAACTGTTCAGAATCAAGGATTTAAAACTTGTTTGTTATTGAGAGTTCCTAATAAACAAGTTTTATTGTATAGTTATTTTTTTATGCCCCCCAAAATATTTTTTGAGTGGTGAAAAGTAATCGAAGCGTCCGTCCGTCCATCCGTCCGGTATTTCGTTTTCAGCCTGTAACTTTGTCATGCATTGATGGATTTTGTTGATACTTGCAACAAATGATCAACAGAACATGACAACGTGTCGCGAGTAAGACCCACACCTGTACCTCAAAGGTCAAGGTCACAATTTGAGTTTGTTTTACAACACTTTGAGTTTATGTGAGATTTCGTTTCTGGCCTGTAACTTTCTCATGCATAGATGAATTTTAATGATACTTGCTACAAATTATCAACATAACATCATGACATGTTGGGGGGCATGTGACACTTAACAGTGACATTCTTGTTTTTATATACATTTTATTGCATACAGACACTAAGAGTAAAACTACATAACTAGTTTACAATGTAATGTTCCATCATAGTGACAATCATAAATAAATATTTACAATCGTATTATAATATTATTTTTCAGAGAAGCAATTTAAACATAAAACAAATGATACATTTGTACATAGTTATTTACTTAAACATTTTTCAATTGTCTATAGTGTTACACACAAAAAAAAATGGAAGGTTGCGTCATTATAAGCTTAGGGTCGGCCATCTACAAAAATATGGTTTTAGATATTTAATTCTTAAATCTCTATATTTCGGACATACAAGCAGAAAGTGATATTCACTTTCAACGTTATTCATGTTACAATTTAGACCAATTCTGTCTTTTTTGTCTGTATTTGTGTATCTACCCATTTCAATCGCGAGGTTATAAGCTGATATTCTAAATCATGTTAAGGCTAGTCAATGTTTATTTTCTATTTTGTATGAAAAATATGGTTCTGAGAGTAAATCATGTTTGTATGTGCTGTAGTATTGAAATCGGGGTGAATTTGTTATGGTTGAATACCACATTTGTTTATACATATCGATAAAATTGTTTTTAATTGGTAAAATATTTAGTTGTGTATAATATTCTCGGAATGTTAGACATTCCAATTTCATCAAATATATTTTTAATTTGGAAGGCCTAATTTTAATGGTTATAGTTTTTTTCGATTATCTACGTCCTGTTTGAGCATTCTGTATACTTTGAAGATTATTGTGTGCTCACCTGACAGTAATATTTTAATCCAATATTAACTTTTCTAACTATATGAATGGGTGTTCGTCCCAACTCACCATACAAAGCTTCGATATTTGTTGATTTTATGGTATACAATATTTTTCTACTAAATTTAGTATGGATTTGTTCAATTTCTTTAGCCTCAATATTCCCCCATATTTTAAAAATTTAATGTAGAACCTACAAGGCTATCGAATAGTTTGCATTTTTCCTTAATAGGTAAGTCAGTTTGATTAAAAACTGATAATAAATTATGTATAGCAAACGTAAAATGTTTTGTGATTCTTTATGTGTTCTATTCCAACTGCCGTTTTTTAAGAAGTGCACGCCTAAATATTATACGGATTTTACCATTTCTAATAAAGTGTTGTTGATATAAAAATTAGCCATAGTATGTTTTCCTTTTTCAAATATCATTTTTGTTTTATTTATATTAATTTCATATAGTTATATATGTAAATTTTATTTTTACAGATACAAATATTTTCCAAACAGACGGGGAGGTATGGCAGGGTTTGGTCAAGCTCCAGCAAGTCGTCGACAAGCAGATGATGGGGGAAATGGGGGTCGCCACGATTGGGGTAGGGGACAGCATTTAGGCTGAAAATTGGAATTTCTGACTATTTACAATTTATATATTTATTAAACAATAAATGTGAATCATTCATTATTTGAGAATCTAAAATATCTTCATTTAAATGCATTTTCGCAGAAACTTTATTTACAAACATCTTTTACAATTTTTTCTAAATTTTGGTGATCTGCGCGATTTGCCTTACACATCTGCATCAAAATATTGGTGTTACTGAAGATCATTTTACATCTGTGTGACAAACATTGGTGTTCCTAAAGAGCAGTTTACATATGTGCAGCTGACATTGATGTTTATATAATTTTATATGCAGCTGATGTAAACTGTGCAGCTAGCATTGGCATTCCTTAAAAGCAAATTACATATATGCTGTTGACATTGATGTTCTTTAAAAGCAGTTTACATCTGTGCAGATGACATTTGTGTTCCTTTAAACCAGTTTGTGTTCCTTAACACCAGTTTACATCTGTGCAGATGACATTGGTGTTCCTTAAAACCAGTTTACATCTGTGCAGCTGACATTGATGTTCCTTAAAACCAGTTTATATCTGTGCAGCTGACATTGATGTTCCTTAAAACCAGTTTACATCTGTGCAGCTGACATTGGTGTTTCTAAGACCAATTTACATCTGTTCAGCTGACATGGGTTTCCTAAGACCAGTTTACATCTGTGCAGCTGACATTGGTGTTCCTAAGACTAATTTACATATGTTCAGCTGACATTGGTGTTCCTAAGACAAGTTTACATCTGTTCAGCTGATGTTGGTGTTTCTTTCAAAACTTTGCATTGAAATTTATCAACCAAAATCATCATTTTGTAATATTTTAAAAAGTATTCAATTGAATTTGAAAAAGGAAGTGATTTTATTTATCCTAAAAGGACTGTTCGATTGATAAATAATTTATGTGTTGACAAATAAAAAAATATTTAGCTAAAACATGCCTCACAAACAACAGTTTTGAAAAGCGAATGTGTTTAAATAAAAGAGTATCAAATTCAGTCGTGTTACTTTTTCATTATCACAAGGTGTTGCAAAGTTACAAATAAATAGGATTGTTGAATTGTGCAACATTTGCTAAAGTGGTAGTGTCTACTTTCTAACTCAAGTTTAAATCCAATCTTTACCAAGCTTGGTTAGAATATTAATTGACAGAATGTCTAGGTTGAGTTTGTTAACCAGCTTGGTCACCTGTTGGCCATCTAGTTTTAATCTTGTCCAAAGTTCGTCATAATGTATATTGAAAAAATATCTCAGCAAGAAAACCTCAGTAACTTCGAAATTATGAACGTTGGATTGTTTGAAATTTTTAAAAAATTCAAATTGATTTTAATCCAATCTTGGTCACAATCTTATTGGCAAAGTGTCTAGCTTTAAATTTGTGAAATTGACATTCATAAGTTTTGTTTAACCAAATAGGGGCCATTGTCATACAATGGTGACAGTTTCTTGCTAAATCATGCAAAAGTGGTATGTTGATCACATGAATTAAACATTAATCACAAAACAGTCAATGTAATATTAAGTCAAGTGTTGTCCCTAACGCATTGCTGTATCCCTACCAGTAGTGGTCAGTTGTGCATTTGTAGTGTGTGTGTGTGTGTGTGTGTGTGTGTGTGTGTGTGTGTGTGTGTGTGTGTGTGTGTGTGTGTTTCCTTAGAATGGAGCACATGGACTGTGTACCTTAGTGTCATAGTATTGTTGCTCAGCATGAATGGAGCACATCGACTGTGTATCTTAGTGTTATAGTATGGTTATTCAGTATGAATGGAGCACATGGACTGTGTACCTTAGCGTAATAGTATGATTGCTCAGTATGAATGGAGCACATGGACTGTGTACCTTAGTGTTATAGTATGGTTACTCAGTATGAATGGAGCACATGGACTGTGTACCTTAGTGATATAGTATGGTTGCTCAGTATGAATGGAGCACATGGACTGTGTACCTTAATGTTATAATATGGTTGTATAGTATGGTTGCTCAGTATGAATGAAGCACATGGACTGTGTACCTTAGTGTTATAATATGGTTGTATAGTATGGTTGCTCAGTATGAATGGAGCACATGGACTGTGTACCTAAGTGTTATAATATGGTTGTATAGTATGAATGGAGCACATGGATTGTGTACCTTAGTGTCATAGTATGGTTGCTCAATATGAATGGAGCACATGGATTGTGTACCTAAGTGTTATAATATGGTTGCTCAGTATGAATTGAGCAGATGGACTGTGTACCTTAGTGTTATAGTATGGTTGCTCAGTATGAATTGAGCAGATGGACTGTGTACATTAGTGTTATAGTATGGTTGCTTAGTATGAATTGAGCAGATGGACTGTGTACATTAGTGTTATTGTATGGTTGCTGAGTATGAATTGAGCAGATGGACTGTGTACATTAGTGTTATAGTATGGTTGCTCAGTATGAATTGAGCAGATGGACTGTGTACATTAGTGTTATTGTATGGTTGCTCAGTATGAATGGAGCACATGGACTGTGTACCTTAGTGTTATAATATGGTTGTATAGTATGGTTGCTCAGTATGAATGGAGCACATGGACTGTGTACCTTAGCATTATAGTATGGTTGCTTAGTGATGGAGCACATGGACTGTGTACCTTACCGTAATAGTATAGTTGCTCAGTATGAATAGAACACATGGACTGTGTACCTTAGCTTTATAGTATGGTTGCTCAGTATGAATGGAGCACATGGACTGTGTACCTTAGCGTAATAGTATGGTTGCTCATTATGAATCTAGCACTTGGACTGTGTACCTTAGTGTTATAATATGGTTGCTCAGTATGAATGGAGCACATGGACTGTGTCCCTTAGTGTAATAGTATGGTTGCTCAATATGAGTCGAACACATGGACTGTGTACCTAAGCATTATAATATGGTTGCTCAGTATGAATGGAGCACATGGACTGTGTACCCTAGCATTATAGTATGGTTGCTCAGTATGAATGGAGCACATGGACTGTGCACCTTAGCATAATAGTATGGTTGCTCAGTATGAATGGAGCACATGGACTGTGCACCTTAGCATTATAGTATGGTTGCTCAGTATGAATAGAGCACATGGATTGTGTACCTTAGCTTTATAGTATTGTTGCTCAGTATGAATGGAGCACATGGACTGTGTACCTTAGTGTTATAGTATGGTTGCTTAGTATGAATAGAGCACATGGACTGTGTACCTTATTATAATAGTATGGTTGCTCAGTATGAATGGAGCACATGGACTGTGTACCTTAGTGTTATATTATGGTTGCTCAGTATGAGTCGAGCACATGGACTGTGTACTTTAGCATAATAGTATGGTTGCTTAGTATGAATGGAGAACATGGACTGTGTACCTTAGCATAAAAGTATGGTTGCTCAGTATGAATGGAGCACATGGACTGTGTACATGAGCATAATAGTATTGTTGCTCAGTATGAACAGAGCACATGAACTGTGTACCTTAGTGTTATAGTATGGTTGCTCAGTATGAATGGAGCACATGGACTGTGTACCTTAGCATTATAGTATGGTTGCTCAGTATGAATGGAGCACATGGACTGTGTACCTTAGCGTAATAGTATGGTTGCTCAGTACCTTAGCTTTATAGTATGGTTGCTCAGTATGAATGGAGCACATGGACTGTGTACCTTAGTGTTATAGTATGGTTGCTCAGTATGAATGGAGCACATGGACTGTGTACCTTAGCATTATAGTATGGTTGCTCAGTATGAATGGAGCACATGGACTGTGTACCTTAGCGTAATAGTATGGTTGCTCAGTACCTTAGCTTTATAGTATGGTTGCTCAGTATGAATGGAGCACATGGACTGTGTACATGAGCATAATAGTATTGTTGCTCAGTATGAACAGAGCACATGAACTGTGTACCTTAGTGTTATAGTATGGTTGCTCAGTATGAATGGAGCACATGGACTGTGTACCTTAGCATTATAGTATGGTTGCTCAGTATGAATGGAGCACATGGACTGTGTACCTTAGCGTAATAGTATGGTTGCTCAGTACCTTAGCTTTATAGTATGGTTGCTCAGTATGAATGGAGCACATGGACTGTGTACCTTAGTGTTATAGTATGGTTGCTCAGTATGAATGGAGCACATGGACTGTGTACCTTAGCATTATAGTATGGTTGCTCAGTATGAATGGAGCACATGGACTGTGTACCTTAGCGTAATAGTATGGTTGCTCAGTACCTTAGCTTTATAGTATGGTTGCTCAGTATGAATGGAGCACATGGACTGTGTACCGTAGTGTTATAGTATGGTTGCTCAGTATGAATGGAGCACATGGACTGTGTACCGTAGTGTTATAGTATGGTTGCTCAGTATGAATGGAGCACATGGACTGTGTACCTTAGCGTAATAGTATGGTTGCTCAGTATGAATGGAGCACATGGACTGTGTACCTTAGCGTAATAGTATGGTTGCTCAGTATGAATGGAGCACATCGACTGTGTACCTTAGTGTTATAGTATGGTTGCTCAGTATGAATCTGGTACATGGACTGTGTACCTTAGTGTTATAGTATGGTTGCTCAGTATGAAAAGAGCACATGCACTGTGTACCTTAGTATTATAGTATGGTTGCTCAGTATGAACAGAGCACATGGACTGTGTACCTTAGTGTTATAGTATGGTTGCTCAGTATGAATGGAGCACATGGACTGTATACCTTAGCGTAATAGTATGGTTGCTCAGTATGAATCTAGCACATTGACTGTGTACCTTAGTGTTATAGTATGGTTGCTCAGTATGAGTCGAGCACATGGACTATGTACCTTAGTGTTATAGTATTGTTGCTCAGTATGAATCTAACACATGGACTGTGTATCTTAGTGTTATAGTATGGTTGCTCAGTATGAATCTAGCACATGGACTGTGTCCCTTAGTGTTATAGTATGGTTGCTGAATCACCTACTCCAGATGTTACCAACAGATCTTCAATATGTAGAATTTATTAGATTCAATAAATTTTATATTGTAGAGTTCAAAATTCAAGATGGCAACTAAAAAAAAAATTTTAGTAGAAATTTCAACGATAAAAACAAACAACCGACAAAGTGTTTAGCATGATGATGACGTTAAGAAAATCCGAATATCTGTCACTGCAACTTCCACTCTTTGTCTGCCACTTTGAACTTATGGTTTATTTATTTAAAAGGATCTTGATTTTTTTTACTCTTTCCATAAATTTCTTTCAGATTGAGGTATAGAATAAAAAGATCAATTTACAGTGTTTGTACCTATTGTGGTGAAAACCATATTGGACTCGGCGCCTACAGTGTCTCGTCCAATATGGTTTTCGTCACAATATATACTCGTATAATATATTCCCATATTGTACAAAACACTGTAAAATAACCTTAGAGTATTGTATGGTTGTATTGTATGGTAACATCATTGTGTTGTATGGTTGTATTGTATGGTAATATCCTTGTATTGTACAGTTGTATTGTATTGTAATGTCCTTGTATTGTATGGTTGTATTGTATGGTAATATCCTTGTATTGTATGGTTGTATTGTATGGTAATGTCCTTGTATTGTGTGGTAATATCCTTGTATTGTATGGTTATATTGTATGGTAATATCCTTGTAATGTATGGTGGTATTATATGGTAATGTCCTTATATTGTATGGTTGTATTGTATGGTAATGACCTTGTATTGTATGGTTGTATTGTATGGTAATGTCTTTTTTCCAGGAGTATTATGCATGTGTAAAATGTGCTGACAAATTGAATAAATCCCAGAAGACAGATGTTAAATCTCTACCTGATCTTGTTTGTTTACTAATGCCTAACTTATGAACAATAAATTTTAGTCAATATGATTATTTTGAATAAACTGTTTTGTTATTTTATTCATATCCAACAACAACTACTACAGTAGAACTTCGATAGCTCAAACTCGGTTGGCTGGAACACCACCAAATGCTCGAACAACTAACCCGGTCCCTGCCAAATTCCTATATAATTTCTATTGTTCTACCATCCATGGCTAGAACACTGATAGGTGGAACAGTCAAACTAGAAATTAGGTCCCGCTAACACACTTACCTGTGTTTTTCGCACCTTTCGGTTGAACAGCTGATCAGAGATAAAGAAAATCAGAGAAGTTTGCCATGTTTGTTCACGCATTCAAAGGTGTAAAGTAATTTCTACACGTCATAATATTCCCACTGTCTTAAAAAGCGAGAAACTTGTAATGATTATTTGGCGAGTGTGTTTATAATTGGTTGCACGATTGCTTTAATTATATACCGCATGTTGCATTTATTAAGTTAATTTGATTCTTAATTTGATGTTTATTTGTTTATACTACAGAACACATAGTACTCTCATATGCTTGTTACAGAAATGTTTATGCTACAGAACACATAGTTCTCACATATGCTTGTGACAGAAATGTTTATGCTACAGAACACATAGTACTCTCATATGCTTGTGACAGAAATGTTTATGCTACAGAACACATAGTACTCTCATATGCTTGTGACAGAAATGTTTATGCTACAGAACACATAGTTCTCACATATGCTTGTGACAGAAATGATTATGCTACAGAACACATAGTACTCTCATATGCTTGTGACAGAAATGTTTACACTACAGAACACATAGTACTCTCATATGCTTGTTACAGAAATGTTTATGCTACAGAACACATAGTTCTCACATATGCTTGTGACAGAAATGTTTATACTACAGAACACACAGTTCTCACATATGCTTGTGACAGAAATGATTATGCTACAGAACACATAGTTCTCACATACGCTTGTGACAGAAATGTTTATGCTACAGAACACACAGTTCTCACATATGCTTGTGACAGAAATGTTTATGCTACAGAACACATAGTTCTCACATATGCTTGTGACAGAAATGTTTATACTGCAGAACACGTAGTACTCTCATATGCTTGTTACAGAAATGTTTATGCTACAGAACACATAGTTCTCACATATGCTTGTGACAGAAATGATTATGCTAAAGAACCCATAGTTCTCACATATGCTTGTGACAGAAATGTTTATGCTACAGAACACACAGTTCTCACATATGCTTGTGACAGAAATGATTTTGCTACATTCTCACATATGCTTATGACAGGAATGTTTATATTGCAGGACACATAGTTTCCACATATGCCTGTGACAGATATGTTTATACTACAGAACACATAATTCTCACATATGCTAGTGACAGAAACGTTTATACTACAGAACAAATAGTTCTCACATATGCCTGACAGAAATGTTTATACTATAGAACACATAGTTCTCATATATGCTTGTGTCAGAAATGTTTATACTACAGAACACACAGTTCTCACATATGCTTGTGTCAGAAATGTTTATACTACAGAACACACAGTTCTCACATATGCTTGTGACAGGAATGTTTATGCTACAGAACACACAGTTCTCACATATGCTTGTGACAGAAATGATTATACTACAGAACACACAGTTCTCACATATGCTTGTGACAGAAATGATTATGCTTCAGAACACATAGTTCTCAGGTATGCTTGTGACAGGAATATTTATGCTACAGAACACATAGTTCTTACATATACTTATGACAGGAATGTTTATATTGCAGGACACATAGTTTTCACATATGCCTGTGACAGATATATTCATACTACAGAACACATAATTCTCACATATGCCTGTGACAGAAATGTTTATACTACAGAAAACACAGTTCTCACATATGCTTGTGACAGAAATGTTTATACTACAGAACACACAGTTTTCACATATGCTTGTGACAGGAATGTTTATGCTACAGAACACACAGTTCTCACATATGCTTGTGACAGAAATGATTATACTACAGAACACACAGTACTCTCATATGCTTGTGACAGAAATGATTATGCTACAGAACACATAGTTCTCACATATGCTTGTGACAGAAATGTTTATACTACAGAACACATAGTTCTCACATATGCCTGTGACAGAAATGTTTATACTATAGAACACATAGTTCTCACATGCTTGTGACAGAAATGATTATGCTACAGAACACATAGTTCTCACATATGCTTGTGACAGAAATGTTTATGCTACAGAACACACAGTTCTCACATATGCTTGTGACAGAAATGATTATGCTACAAAACACATAGTTCTCACATATGCTTATGACAGGAATGTTTATATTGCAGGACACATAGTTTTCACATATGCCTGTGACAGATATGTTTATACTACAGGACACATAGTTCTCACATATGCTTGTGACAGAAACGTTTATACTACAGAACACATAGTTCTCACATATGCCTGTGACAGAAATGTTTATGCTACAGAATACATAGTTCTCACATTTGCTTGTGACAGGAATGTTTATACTACAGAACACATAGTTGTCACATATGCTTGTGACAGATATGCCTGTGACAGAAATGTTTTTCCTACAAAACACATAGTTCTCACATATGCCTGTGACAGAAATGTTTATTCTACAGAACACTTAGTTCTCACATATGCCTGTGACAGAAATGTTTATGCTACAGAATACATAGTTCTCACATTTGCTTGTGACAGGAATGTTTATACTACAGAACACATAGTTCTCACATATGCCTGTGACAGATATGCCTGTGACAGAAATGTTTTTGCTACAGAACACATAGTTCTCACATATGCCTGTGACAGAAATGTTTATTATACAGAACACTTAGTTCTCACATATGCCTGTGACCGAAATGTTTTTGCTACAGAACACATAGTTCTCAAATATGCCTGTGACAGAAATGTTTATACTACAGAACACATAGTTCTCACATATGCTTGTGACAGAAATGTTTATTCTACAGAACACTTAGTTCTCACATATGCCTGTGACAGAGATGTTTATACTACAGAACACAGTTCTCACATATGTTTGTGACAGGAATGTTTATACAGTTGTTACTCACCAACTCGAACTCTTTTATTTCGAAATTCCGGTTATCTCAAATTTGAAATTTGGTCCCGTTTTTTCTCCTTCTATTTCTATATAAATTAACTCCGGTTATATCAAATTCCAGTAATTCGAATTATTCGCTATTTCGAATTCGTTCTTCGGTCCCTCCATGTTAAAATCTATTGATTTTTCACTCGTTATTTCGAATTTTTTATCACCGCATTAAGATGAAAGGCAAACCACCAAAGGTGATAATTGCTGATCCCATACCTGTAATTTATTGCTTCATGTATCTGTACTGGCAGGTAAACTTATTGGGTCATCAAATTGTTATGATACAAACACAAGCGAGACACACGCTAATTAGGCAAACAACGCTGTTGGTTGTTTGGGTTAAAGCGCTAACACAGAAAATTGAGTGAACGAAATGAAACACTAATTGACATTTAGCATATTTGAGTAAATATTGATAGTCATCTGATATGAATATAAACTTAAGATCGTCAAACAAAATCATTGTTCATAAAAAGTAATCTCATGAAAAACATTTTGTTTTTTTTATTATATCACACTTTGATACAATGTTCACGCACTGGGCAAATAGACAATTACACACGGATAGCAACGTACAACATACGTTTGCGTAGAAGAAAATGACGCATATAAACAGTAGAGTTTACCACGATTTAAGATCAATTCACAGTACACATCAATATAAACAAAGGTTATACCATGTGTAAATATAACAACAACGTGTTATATTGAGTAAAAAACAACAAATATAGGTATTGACATGTACACATATATTTTCAATGATTTATGAAGTGGGTGGGGTAACAGTGGAAAGATGCACAAAGGTACACTCCTGATAAATCGAAGTCCAGATATTTCCAATTATTTTTACGGTCCCACGGAATTCGAAATAACGAGTTTCGACTGTACTACAGAACACATAGTTCTCACATATGCCTGTGACAGAAATGTTTATACTACAGAACACGTAGTTCTCACATATGCCTGTGACAGAAATGTTTATTCTACAGAACACTCAGTTCTCACATATGCCTGTGACAGAGATGTTTATACTACAGAACACAGTTCTCACATGTTTGTGACAGGAATGTTTATACTACAGAACACATAGTTCTCACATAATATTATGCTTGTGACAGGAATGTTTATACTACAAAACACATAGTTCTCACATATGCTTATGACAGTAGTGTTTCTACTATAGAACACATAGTTATAACATATGCCTGTGACAGAAACGTTTATGCTATAGAACACTGTTCTTACATATGCCTGTGACAGATATTTTTATCCAAAAGGACACATATGCTTGTGACATATAATTTTATACTACAGGACACATAGTTATTACATATGCTTATGACATAAATGATTATACTACAGAACACAGTTTTCACATATGCCAGTAGCAGAAATGTTTATACTACATATCACATAGTTTTCACATATGCTTGTGGCAGGGATGTTTATACTACAGGACACATAGTTCCCACATATACTTGTGACAGAACTGTTTATACTACAGAACACATAGTTCTCACATATGCTTGTGTCAAAAACGTTTATACTACATAACACATAGTTCTCACATATGCTTGTGACAGAACTGTTTATACTACAAAACCCATAGTTCTCACATATGCTTGAGATAGAAATGTTTATCCTACAAAACATGTAGTTGTCACATATGCTTGTGACAGGAATGTTTATACTTTAGAACACATAGTTCTCAGATATGCTTGTGACAGGAATGTTTGTGCTACAGAACACATAGTTATCACATATGCCTATGACAGATATGTCTATGCTACAGGACACATAGTTTCACATATACCTGTGACAGATATGTTTATACTTCAGGACACATAATTCTCACATATGCTTGTGACAGGAATGTTTATACTGAAGGACACATAGTTTTCACTTATGCCTGTCACAGAAATGCTTATACTACAGGACACATAGTTCTCACATATGCCTGTGATGGAAATGTTTATGCTACAGAACACATAGTTCTCACATATGCTTGTGACAGGAATGTTTATACTACAGAACACATAGTTCTCACATATGCCTGTGACAGATATGTTTATGCTACAGAACACATAGTTCTTGTATATATCTGTGACAGAAATGTTTATGCTACAGAACACATAGTTTTTAAATATGCCTGTGACAGAAATGTTTATACTACAGAACACATAGTTCTTACATATGCTTGTGACAGAAGTGTTTATATTATAGAACACATAGTTTTCACAAATGCCTGTGACAGAATTGTTTATACTATAGAACACATAAGTCTCACATATGCCTGTGTCAGAAATGTTTATGTTACAGAACACTTAGTTCTCACATATGCATGTGGCAGGAATGTTTATAATACAGAACACATAGTTCACACATATGCCTGTGACAGAAATGTTTATACTACAGAACACATAGTTCTCACATATGCCTTTGACAGAAATGTTTATACTACAGAACACAGTTCTCACATATGCCTGTGACAGGAATGTTTATTCTACAGGACACATAGTTCTCACATATGCTTGTGTCAGAAATGTTTATACTACAGAACACATAGTTCTCACAGATGCTTGTGACAGAAACGTTTATTCTATAGAACACATAGTTCTCACATATGCTTGTGACAGAAACGTTTATACTATAGAACACATAGTTCTCACATATGCTTGTGACAGAAATGTTTATGTTACAGAACACTTAGTTCTCACATATGCCTGTGACAGGAATGTTTATGTTACAGACCACATAGCTCTCACATATGCCTTTGACAGATATGTTTGTGCTACAGGACACATAGTTCTCACATATGCCTTTGACAGAAATGTTTATACTACAGAACACATAGTTCTCACATAATATTAGGCTTGTGGCTGATATGTTTATACTACAGGACACATAGTTCTCACATATGCTTGTGACAGGAATGTTTATACTACAGAACACATAGTTCTCATATATGCCTTTGACAGAAATGTTTATACTACAGAACACAGTTCTCACATGTGCCTGTGACAGGAATGTTTATACTACAGGACACATAGTTCTCACTTATGCTTGTGTCAGAAATGTTTATACTACAGAACACATAGTTCTCACATATGCTTGTGACAGGAATGTTTATTCTACAGGACACATAGTTCTCACATATGCTTGTGTCAGAAATGTTTATACTACAGAACACATAGTTCTCACAGATGCTTGTGACAGAAACGTTTATACTATAGAACACATAGTTCTCACATATGCTTGTGACAGAAACGTTTATACTACAGGACACATATTTCTCACATATGCTTGTGACAGCAATGTTTATACTATAGAACACATAGTTCTCACATAATATTAGGCTTGTGACTGATATGTTTATACTACAGGACACATAGTTCTACATATGCTTGTGACAGCAATGTTTATACTACATGACACATAGTTCTCACATATGCCTTTGACAGGAATGCTTATACTACAGAACACATAGTGTCGTAGTTGGCATCACACGTTTTGTTTTACCAAAATCTATTGTCACACGATGGTGACATTTTCTTGTTAACAAGCTAATTTTTGCCAAACCAAGCAAGCGTTGAGTGGTGTTGATCGCGTGGATTAAAGTTTCATCACAAAACAATGATGTCCTGGGCATGTTTTTTATGTAAAAGGATTAATATTGTATTATTTTGTGTGATAAGCATGCTAGCTGAAATAAAACCAAATTATTCGTTGGAGAAATCATTATATTAATCCTTTTTGTTTACTTGAACATTTGAGTTTACTGACCCCAAATTTCGTCTTTATCAAACAGATGGCCATTTTGGACATATTTTACCAAACATTAACCCTATAAAACTAGCTTGTTGGCCTCTCCTTTGGATTCTTTTTAAAGCTAGTTAACTTCTGTCATTAGTCATATGAATCAAGAGATATTAAGCGAATTGTTTAGTTTTATATCAAACATCCCCTGCTTAACAGAAACACAAAATCAAGTTACTCATTAAGTAACTGCTGCAAAGTAATCTCCCCTTGTTCCACTGTTGAGCCGTGAATACTATGGGGGTATTATCAGCCATAATTCAGATTTGCTTAAATACATATTATAACTTATTTACCGCCAATTTACATTCACTCAAGCGGCAACTAACTTCTATGTGCGTAAATTACATGTTACAGGTGGAAAATTACAAATTGCATTCACGTAAATGCTAAATGAAAATATTTAATGTGAAAAAGTGTATCTTTTTGGTTTGTTCCCGAGGGTTATTTCTGTAATTCTATGTATCATAACCTACAGAGCCACCTAGCGTCTGAATGTGTCTAATTTCAACATTAAGGTGTCAAGCGGCGCCGTCTTTTTATTCCTCAACAAAACCAACTGCTGCTCCCTTTAAAAGTTGCGTACACTATCGGCCATCATTCGATATTATGTGAAACTAACTTGTTGACTTTGTCAATTAAAATAAAGTTTGTAAAGTAAGCATCACAGAAACACATGATCCTTTTATATTGAAATAAAATAAATGTTGCTGATAGGTAGGTCTCTCTCCATAAAACCACAGGTCACAATATAGAACGACTACAGAGTGGCTCAATAGCGGATTCAAGATGAACAGAACACAAATATATAAATGTTTCAAGTATAGTTAAATTAATTGCAAATTTGATGGTAGTACATAGCACGCCCCCTTTCAATTGAATATTCTCGCCATTGACGAAGTGGGGGGGGGGGGGGGGTTGCTCCATTGACGAGGGAGGGGGTCCCTGTTCTCTGGATCTCTTAAAGTAATGCCTATTGTTCCCTGGATCTCCAAAAGTATTTGCCAAAGTTTCCCAAAAGTATTTTGTCCATGTTCCCCAGATCTCTAAAAGTATTTCCACTGTTCCCTAGATCTCCAAAGTTTTAAACATAGTTCCCTGAAAGTATCAAATAGTGTTTCCTTAAGTAGAACGTCTACTATAATCTTCTCTATTATTATTTACACATCATCATAATAAGCAAAATCCATGTACTGTCTTCTTTTCCTTGTTTAAAATATCTATGGTCTATGGCTTGAACTTTCAGAGAAAAGGTGTTTTTTTTAGTTTCCTTAAAAATGTGCTTGTAAGCTTTGTGGCAGGGAGCATTTGTGGTTCAATCACGCTGGTTCAAGATTTTCAAGAGTTTGTGGTTATACAAATGCTGTGCGATTTTGGATAAGATTCTTTGAAAAATGTGGGGGATGCTATAGCTTCTACAAGAAAAAGGTTAACAGATGGACGACGGACAATTTACCACGACATAAGCCCTTACAATGCGCAGGTATATGTTGTTTCGACAGCTATCATCAAGATCGCAACAACATAATATGTAATAAGGTAAGTTATGGGTGCAAGTACATCACATTACATTAAAATGGCATTGTAAGAATATTAAGACATGCGTTTTGAATAGTCTCCTTTATAAATTAGATCATATACGCCTGATTTGTATTATAATTTACTAACTTTGCATTGTATATGTTATCAACTGTAATTAAATACACGTGACCTACTGGTCGTTCTTAATAATCTGACTTTAATGATCAGCATGATTCTTATGTATTGCTATGTTAGTAGTAGGAGCGTCCCTTTAGAGTCATGGACTGCGCATGCGCGGCGGGCATCTTGTTTCTATTATATGCGCATGCGTGGCGGCCATTTTGGATGTTCGTCATTGTGTGTGGCGGCCATTTTGAACGCGTGTCGGAAGGTAGCCTTCTTGGATGACTACTGATGGTAACACGGTTGTGAATACGCGGCGGTCATTTTAGATTACGTCGTATGTGCGGCCATAGTTTTAATATAGAAGCCGACAGACGTCATATATAAGTTAAGAACGATAGTCACGCTATTGGTAAGAACATCTCAAAAGTATACAGAGCTGACATGTATACTCAATCTAGTGCGTGGTCGCGGACGTTGGGGGAGGGGGTCAGGCCCTCAGCCCTAGATGGAGGTTTCTTAAAAAATTAACATTAACTACATCTATTTTATATAACAACTACAACTGCAATAAATTAAAAAATATAATAAATAAATAACTGAATAAATAATTAAAAATAAATAAATAAGCATGAACAAATAACTGAATGAATAATTAAAAGTAAATATATACTCTGTATTATAAATAACTTACATGTTTCTTCTCCAACGGTCAACACCCAAATGAATTCCCTACGTGAATTTTGCACACAATACAAAGTGATTTTGCCCATGACTTTTCTATTTTTAGGTATAGCATTTCACAACCATTGCATCAGTCAAACTCCAAGCTAAGAGATTAGTGTCATGCCTAGTATGTGTCTCCTTACTGTCTGCTCTTGTATTCACACGATACATAATCCCTAAGCGGATTAGTCAACAAACGCCGGATACACCACAATGGCCTATTAATATGTCAGAGTTAATATCTTTACGTGACCCCAGTATATTAGCGTCTACCGGATATGAACACAATAGCCCATTCATCAGCCAAAAGTTAACCCCCTTTAAATCTCCGTAGTGTCTAGCGTTTATTGATTTAAACCCAGATGGCTGACAATGACTATTCAAGTGTCAAAAGTTCACCGGACATCTTAACAATAGATGAAAAGATCCTTTGTGTACACATTCTATTGAAAGTCAACGACCATTCAGTACATGACCCGGATTGTAGGGACCATGCTTTGTGTGACCAAAGCTAGCGGAACTATTTTGAACAAAATATCAATAGGTTCTATTAATGAGTGTACAGGTGCAATATGACTGTTAACTCTAACCAAGACGGTAGGTGTCGCTAGTGGTATCATTTGAGTCATCACTGTGAACACACATGTATTGGATTTTTAAAGCATGAGGTTAATACTTTATTTCAAGATGACACGTGATTTTATTTGTAACGTAGATATTGTGTTAGCAGTTAAACATGAATTGTACAAAAAAAATGAGGGTTCGAACCTAAAACAGGAAGTTTGAAAAAATTGTTCCAAAGTAGGGCAAGTTATATATTTTTGGTTGACACCATGTTTTTTGTTATGCGCTCATTCATACAGAACGAGTGCATTACAAAAAGCATGGTGTCAACCGGAAATGACATACAGTTGTTACTCACCAACGACACTCTTTTATTTCGAAATTCCGGTTATCTCAAATTTGAAATTCGGTCCCGTTTTTTTCACTTCTATTTCTATATTAATTAACTCCGGATACAGTCAAAACTCTTTATTTCGAATTCCGTTGGACCGTAAAAATAATTTATCAGGAGTCTAACTTTGTGCATCTTTTCACCGTTATCCCCACCCACTTCATAAATCATTGAAAATATATGAGTACATGTAAATAACTATATTTGTTGTTTTTTACTCAATAAAACACGTTGTTGTTATATTTACACATGATATAAACTGTGTTTATATTGATGTGTACTGTTGATTGATCTTAAATCATGGTAAATTCTACTGTTTATATGATTCATTTTTTTCTACGCAAACGTATGTTGTACGTTGTTATCTGTGTGTAATTGTCTATTTGCCCAGTGCGTGAAGATTGTAATAAAGTGTGATATAATAGAAAAACAAAATGTGCTTCATGAGATTACTTTTCAGACATTGTAAATAATGATTCTTGTTTGAAGATCTTAAGTTTATATTCATATCAGACGACTGTCAATATTTACTCAAATATTCTAAATGTCAATTAGTGTTTGATTTCATTCACTCAGTTTTCCGTGTTCGCTTTAACCCAAATAAGCAGCAGCGTTGTTTGCCTAATTAGCGTGTGTCTCGCTTGTGTTTATATCACAACAGTTTGATGACCCAATTAACTTACCTGCCAGTACAGATACATGAAGCGATGAATTACAGGTATGGGATCAGCAATAATCACTTTCGGCAATTTGCCTTTCATTTTCTTGCGGTGATAAAAAATTTGAAATAACGAGTGAGAAATCAATAGATTTTAAAATGGAGAGACCGAAGAACAAATTCGACATAGTGAATAATTCGAATTACTGGAATTTGATATATCAGGAGTTAAGTTATATAGAAATATAAGAAGTAAAAACATGACTGAGTTTCAAATTTGAGATAACCGGAATTTCAAAATAAAAGAGTTCGAGTTGGTGAGTAACAACTGTATATCAAATTTCAGTAATTCAAATTATTAAAGATGCACAAAGGTAGACTCTTGATAAATCGAAGTCCGGATATTTCGAATTATTTTTACGGTCCAACGGAATTCGAAATAACGAATTTCGACTGTAATAAAATCAAATTTTTTTTATTCGTAATTGTAGCTTATTAAGTGAGATATCGTTGGCAAGGTATTGTCAAGCAGATACCAAATATAATAGGTATATAGGTCTAACTGTAATATTTTTCGAGTTATGTCACAAATAAAAATTGAAAACTTTTAATCGTCATTGTAGCGTACCGAATATGGAATCATATGGCAGCTATTGTTAAACAGTTTTCAAATATATATCTTTTATGGGTCTAGGACGTACAATAGCTGAGATATAGTCGTTTGAATAAACCGGAAAATACTTCATAAAAAATAAACTTCACCGTAGTAGAATATTTTTTATACCGTTGGAAAGCTCTTTTCACACTCATAAGGAAAATATATACATGTGTGGGTTTATCTTTTTCCGTTTCCGAGATATTACGGTTTAAAGGTTATGTGACGTCACGTGACATAGTTCATTTTTTTGCGTTGAAATTTAAAACGATCATAAATGTCTTAATATTTAACCAAACATAGCCGTGTTTGGTATTATACGAAATTGTTTTATGAGCTCTATCAGTTGATTTAATCAGACCGGAAGTGGAACCACTCATGTGTAAAATTGACCCTTCTCTCTTATTTTTCCTACAAAAAATGTCGTTTTTGGTGTCTGCAGATGTTATTTTTAATCACGGTTCGTAATCTGAATTCAAAATTGACTTAAGTTACAATACCGGAAATGTTACATGGCTCATACATCATATAAACAAAATAAAAAAATTATAAGGGGGAACAAGTTAAACTGTTTAATTGAGAAAGGCAAAATGGATGTAGAGAAGTGGGCTCGTCATTTCCGTCTAATGGCTGAAGGCAAACTACGAAAGGATCCAAGGGGATTAAACGTTGTTGATCAATCAGATGGTAAAGAAAACCCATTACTGACACCAAATGAAATACTGGACACAATGCCATTCCGTAAAAAATCCAATGTTGGATCGATACTATCACATCTTATAAAAGACCCGGGGAAATTACTAACGTGGACTGATGCTGGTGAACTAATTTATGAAGGAACGTCCATACCAGGATCTTAAATCACAGACTTGTTGAAAGATAGTCAAAATCAGTATAAGGACTATGACATCATTGGAGCTTCCAAGCTTTACAGCGGATTGAAGGAGTTAGGCATGTCAGTTAAGCTGTAAAAAACACCGAAAACAGCACAAAATACACCATTTCCGCCAGGCATCCCAAAACGGAGAAAATTGCTTTCATACATTTAAATGGAGAACTCCAGAGTCTACAGACGTTATCATTATCTACTTGAATTGGGAACAACGAATGTGAGAGACAGAAAACTGATGATTGAACATATTATTCCTGACCAACAGGATTCAATCAGTACTGTTGCACACCATATTGTGGAATCCAGGCTACCATGGATAGAGATTCGAATTATTTTCATCGGAAGAGGCAAATACTGAGAGTCATTGCTGGACATGTGCCATTAAGAAGGAAACGCAGCCTGTTGTTAAGTCAACACAAGATTATCGCGAGACTACTACGGGCATTCTATTTGAGACACACCATGCGAGTAGAAATAAGGACACGAGAGGAATAAATATTGTTTAAGTTTATAAGGGGAATATTTGCACTAACGAAACTTAAAAAAGAGGCAAGCTTGCACAGTGTGTGATCAGACATTTTGTAGTAGATAAATAAAAAATAAACACTTTGAAGAGCAACCACAGCATAAATATTAAAAAAGCTGGAGATTACCACAAGGAATCCAAGAGTATCAGGGAGCGCCGGGAGCGCATTTGGGAGCGCCATGAGCGCATTTGGGAGTGCCGGGAGTGTATTTGGGGGCGTCGGAAGCGCATCTAGGAGCGTCAGGAGTGCATTTGGGAGCTCCGGGAGAGCATTTAGGAGCGCCGGGAGCTCCAGCGTTTTAGTTCAAAGGTCCTTGTTCCATAATTTTAACTGAAACCAAGCGGAAGTGGTAAATCGGTGTTAACCAAGAAGATATTGAGCGAAAACTACATTCAACCTCCATCTCAGAGAATTATATGGTGTTACGGACAATACCAACCTCTCTACGACGATGTGAAGAGACACTTACCACAGGCTGAATTTGTGAAAGGGGTCCCAGATTTTATAGACCAAATAGTCCAAGAGCAAATAAATATAAAAAAATCTCACGTAGCAACCCTTGGACAAAAAAGGTCTGTCACTTGGAAACGTTTGGAAGATACATATATATCATTATCTGACCTTCAGTACTAAAGAATTGTGGTATCACTTTCAAGATATTTTGGGTTAAAAATAGACAAAAATATAAAAAATCGCCATTTTCTGGAATAATTAAAAAAAAACATTTTTATGTATACTGGGTTTATAAAAGCTTTGCAATACATTGATATATATACATATATGCTTTACAAGTGAATGTCTACTGAGTCTCTGACACTGTGTGGCATTTTGGGTTAAAAATAGGAAAATTCGAAAAAAATCGCCATTTTCTGGAATATTTAAAATTGAGGTATATTTATGTATGCTGGGTTTATTGAAGCTCTGTAATACATTGATATATATATATATACATATATGCTATACAAGTAATTTTCTATTGAGTCATTGTCACTGTGTGACCTTTTTTGGGTTAAAAATGGGAAAAATGGGGAAAAATGGCCATTTTCTGAAAAAATAAAAATTGAAATATTTTTATGTAAGCTGGGTTCATTAAAGCTCTGCAATACATTGATATAAATACATATATGCTTGACAAGTCAATTTCTACCCGAGTTATTGCCACTGTGTGACACATTTGGGTTAAAAATAGGAATAAATTGTCATTTTCTAGAATAACTTAAAATAAGATATTTGTATGTATGCTGGGTTTATTGAAGCTCTGGTATACGTTGATACATATACGTATATGCTTTTAGTAAATTTCTACTGAGTCATTGTCACTGTATGACACTTTAAGGTATAAATGTATATGTAGAATGAGATAGATCTTGAAGAGTATGCAAACGAAACCACACTGTTGATTAAATCACCCGTTAAATCCAGTTTCGACAGACATTGCTCAGTCAGTGAATCCAGATTCTAAGACAAGTGTTAGAATCATTGGACTAACCAAACGCCCAGGAGCTTAAGAAAGATGGTTTCTGACCAGCCACGAAAGAGCATCTAAATCTTCAGCCACAAAATGTTGGAAAGTGACACGTTAAATCATAAAAATTAATCTGGAAAATGATGAAGAATTTATTCGAAAGTTAATATCAGGACTGATGACAAACCCATTTCTTCTCAGACGGCAAAACAGATGGAAATGATACATATAAGTCAATAAAACAACTGGAATCGTTGTGCTGTCAGATATGTTTAAACATCTTGTGACCAGTGATACAATTGGAAGATGGGAACAACATGGGAAAGTTTATTGATGAAAGACTGAACACAAATACAAATGTTTTTTAGGAGCTACTGCCACGTGTGAAATTGAAAACAGTTTTCATTCTATCAGAACAGTAAGTAGTCTGTCAAATCTAAAGATGAACAGATTACAACCATAAGTGTCCATAGAAAACCGGTTGGTAGATTGATAGTTGCATCCACTTTCAGAGAAGTATTTCTTAAGCCGTTCTGACCTATGAAGTATCAACTGTTCCATTTTCTCTTGCACACACAGATGTAACTTTGAAGAGCGAATTTTAAGTTTATTACAGGTGGTGTAAAGTGGATCCGAAAACTGCCTGCTGGGAAAGCAGTTTTCTCCAGGTTGTGGGTTCAAGAGTGTTTTGGATACATCGACTATCCTATCAACAAAATGTAGAATACCTCAAGTCCGATACTGAGGAAGCAGACGTATATATGATGCTGAAGTTGAGCCCCATTCCTACTCATGATGTCGTAGAAGGCTTTGGCTAATCCATCTGCTCTGTCTTACCTGCATTTCAATGTATCAATGGATTCATTAGTTCTTTAGTTGAAATAGGCAAGAGAATAGCTTTTAATTTATGAAAGTCCTCTGACGACCACCGAGAAGAATTGTCGCAGTTAGGTTAATCTGAACATTGATTGAAGGGTGCTTCAATTTATTTGAGAAGTGCGTCTGTACCTTGTATTTGCCCAATAACCTTGAATGTGCTACTGATGACGCCAGATACTGATTGCTCTGTCAAAAGAGACTGCGGAACAAAATATGTCACCATTGTCAAAAAGCTGAAAGCATCACTTAGTTAACTTCCAATCACTGTTTTGGAAGCATTATTTACTAGCAATATAAAAACTGATGTCTCTCGTCGGAAGAGGTTGGTATCTAAAGCTGGTACTTTGAAAATTCTTATGGTGCTCAAGGAACCTGCTCTTAGTGTATTGGTGGAGTTTACCTCATGTAAATGTAATAGATCAGCACTTAAAAGGGTTGGTTTGTACCAATGTAAAGCAAATAATCTAGTTTGTACTGAGGCTTGTATATGTGTGGCACGTGAAAAATGTTTAAGGGCATTACTCATGTAGGTGCATCAGAGACTGGGTCAGATGATGCTTACATGCTTCCGCTAGATTATCATATTGTAATGTATCAATTAACACCTTTATATTGTATTTGCATATACTTTCTAATCATCTACTGTTATTACAATGGGTATTATTTCTAATAAAAAAACTTAAGCATAGTCTGAGATTTTATATCAAATATGATCTGTTCATAAGGGGTAAAGAATATATGACAACCCTCAAGCCCTATGCATATGCCTAAATATTGTATTTTATGTAACAGTGATTGAGAAAGAGTAAAAATAATAACAAAACTGAGTCTAGTGAGTTGGATATATTTATGGATCCATATCGACTAAAAATTCTAATGGTCCGAATTTGCCCCTACCCATTCCTTAAAAATCCGATTTTGTAATAAGTAAACAAAAAATGGTCCAAAAATGAGAATTTGCCCCCACCCATTCCATGAAATCTAAAATTGTAGATCCGCCACTTATAGAGCTTTTATGTACAAGTACATTTTATTTGTTATCAATTTGAAATAGTACAAATCGCAAAAAAATCAGGAGTGTAAGTCTAATTTTAGGCTTTATTCCATTATTCCTAAAATCACCAGTTTCGTTATATATTTCGATGTATTTAGCCCCAAAACTTAAAAGTTATACCACAATTCTTTAGTACGGAAGGTCTTGCAACATCCCTTAGGCAGCTAACTAACAGATTATGAAGTCAAATCCACAATGAAAATCATCGAGAAATATGTTTAAATACAAAATATTTGGTGTTGTTCAATAACCCTGTGGACAGAATGCAAGTTTCCAGTCTTGCTCGACGTATATACCCTACAAATAGTCATCTCTTTATGAACACGTATAAACGAGCTGTAGAGAGCCCGTATGGACATTTAGTTGTTGATCTACAGGCCAACACATCGGAACAAGATAGACTGCGAGAAAATATTCTGCGATTCAGACAAATACATGTCAAAAGTTATAAGGGACACACCACCATATTATCATCAAGACTCAACCAGTTGTTCCTCCAATGAAAGTGATTATTCAGAAGATTGTGACATAGATATGCCTATTTGTGACTACTGTGGGATCATGTTTGGGGATGTACACGCTTTACAGAACCACGTGAAGCAATGGTGTGTAGAAAGAAAACGGAAACTGGATCATGAAGATGCTGACACACAAATGACAGACGAACCGAAAAAGAAAAAAAAATTGATAACGTTACCAGACGACGATGAAAATGATAAAGAATAGATTAATGATGAATCATCTGACACAGATGACAGTCAGGAGGATGAATCATCTGAAGATGATGAAGGAGAAGTGTTTACTGACATGTTCAACAAGGTTCAAGATTTAAACGAGTCTGTGTGGCAACGTAAATATAATAATAAAAAATTCTGGACCACAATATGTCCGAAGAAGAGGCTTAAAGTAAAGCGAATAAGAAGATGATGAGTACATACACAGGCGACGTTATAGAAATATATAATCAACTCATTCACCATATCTATCAACTACAACGAGGGACTATACACCGACACGTCATGAAGGATGTTGAAAAGTACAAGGCTCGTAACATGGAAGAGAAGTTGGCTATAAAAATAGCAATAAAGAAAAACAAACATTTAATTGAATCGATTTTGGAAACATTGGATTCTGATGACATCGAAAAAGAAGAAGTGGAGAGTGAGGAAGAAACATAGGTGTTGAAACATAGACAGTTATGTTTATTCTATGCTGATCATAGATGTGGTTTCAAAACGAAACAAACCATAAGTTTGTTTGGAGAACCAAGTGTTAATGAAGACATTGTTATACGTTTTGTTCGCTCATTGTAAATATGTATTAGTATGGTATAGATATTCATTTTGTATCAATAAAAATGTTAATAGTCAATACGCGTTATGGTATTTTATTAATAACCCAGAGACAAATATGTGTACACATCTTTATTACATCGCTCAATATAGTTTGAATAGGATTATGGTTGTCCCATTTTAATGCAGTACACATCATAGAAAATGCGAATAAATGCATACAAAAACAAAAAAAAAATACAAAAAAAATAAAAAATAAAAATAAACCCTTCTTCCGTGAGTTCAAATCGTTTTAATAACGCTGACTTCAATTTGTCATAATCCAAAGAGTTTTTAGTTGGTAACCTAGAATAAACATCTAAAGCTTTACCTTTTAATAACGCGCTGAGATGTAACCACCACTGTTCCATTTTCCACCCTTGCGCTTCTGCATATCTCTCCAATCTAGATAAGTAACTGTCCATGTTGTCCTGATCTTTATCAAACCATGGTAGCTTCGGTCCTTTAACTTTAGTATCTTTAATTGAAGGCTAACCTTTTTCTTGTTCCGCCAGCTCCATTGCTTGTTGATGTTGAAGTCGAGCTAATTCAACCGCTCGTTGGTATTCTTCCCGTTTCTGGTTCGCTATTGCCTCTTCTTTGTATCTCTCTAGCTTTCTGTTCTCTAATTCTGCTTCCTTTTGTCGCCCTAATACCTCCTACTGTCACTCTAAAATCTGTAAATCTATCTCCTTTTGTCGTTCCAATTTCTGTAAGACTACCTTCTTTTGTTGCTCTAATACCTCCTTCTGTCGCTCAATCTTCTCCAACTCTGCTTCCCTGTCCTGCTGTCTTTGTTCCTTCTGTCGTTCTTATCTCTGTAAGTCTCTCCTTCTGTCGCTCCATCTTCTCCAACTCTGCTTCCCGGTCCCGTTGTCTCTGTTCTCGTTCCTTCGCTTGTTCCTCTCTAACGAAAGCCTGAAGTTCCTTACCTTCGTAACCATACTTCTCTCCTAATTCAGTTAACTCTTTCAAAATAGTCATGATTTATTATAGTGTATGCCTTACCACAATATAATTTGTACTACAATTTCTTAACAGCAATACAAACACAACAACTAATGTACAATATCAAACACTATTACACTTTAAACTCAGTTTAACCGCACGCGTCTATTTATAACTCGCTAGCAATACCATACTAACTACACAACGCGTGTGTAAATAACAACTTTAATAAACCTGCACACTCCGATTAAATATCGCAAAGTGCTACTCTTCTATGTGTATTTTTAAAGCTACAAACTCCGATTAATATCGCAAACTACTACCTTTCTATGCGAACTATTCTATTCTGATCCACTATCGTAATTACTATTACACGTACGCGTATATGTTACGGTACATTTCACACCTCGTAATGCACGGATCTCATAACACGAATACTAGATATAAATACAACTTATCTTACATACATTCACTACTGACTCTTAATGATAATAACTGGATAACTCCGCTCAGCTCACTATTATATATCTTTCACGTGTTATTAACATCATAAAAAATTCTCTTCAATACACAATAATCTAATAGCAAAAATCTAAGCTAAAAAATTTAAATCACATTTAAAGCTGCACAAACAAGGTAAACATCTATGTAATTCAGTCACCCTAACAGGTACACAGCCTGTATCATACCCTCAGTTCCGCGCTTCACAGCGGACGCTTACACAAGCGAAGTTGTGTCACATCACAGGGTAATTATTTTCTAAAATTATGACTCACCCCAGGTACATGGACGCTTTATTTTACTGACTTAACGCTGTCACCGTTGAGCATTACCATCACCGGGGTCCTTGTGACTGCAATATAAACTATTTAATTAAATATCAAACAATTTAATTTGAACGAAAATATGAATGATAGTTTATAAAATTCAATGAACAATTTTAGATTAACTTATTTAAGAATTCACTTACGAAAGAAACAATAAACAATTTAAAGAGAATTCTTTACAATATGTCTATATTGTTCTACCGCAAGTTCGTTGTCGTCTTTGATGCATAATGCAATCAATATCCCACTTCTGTTACCATTGTAGCAAAATGACCAAGGGCCGTCAACTCACAAGGGTAGAATACAATCATACACAAATATAAAATTTACAATTTTAATTTTACATGAATAAAATTACGAATATACAAGTATACAATAAATACAAATTAAAGATAATTACTCAACACGAAAAAAAAATAAAAAAATACACAACTGGTTTTAAAAAAAAGTCCTATGGTGGTATTAACACTTTTTTCACACAGTTCTATCTCCTACACGTACATAACGTACATCGCGATCCAAACTGCTTATATCATTCGAATGTTTATAAAAATGCACTAGATACTTCCTGCGTCCGGATATCGTAGATTTAGCATCATTCGTCTCTTGCGACGGTGGCTTTATAGCTGGGGTATCTCCCCTAGGACTCTATACGGAGTATATGGCTTTACGTCGAACCGACTTTTGACCGTATTCCGACGTCAGGAACACCAAGTCGTCCATATGACCAATATGTGGGTTGCTGTCCTATGACTGTACTGTCACCAGCTGACTTCCTGTCACGTCTATATGTCGTTAACGTAGCGGGCACATTTCTCGCTTACGTCTAAAAACGGTTACAATATATATATATAAACTCAGATTTACTAGTTACTCAAATATGTAATGACATAGCGTATTTTACTTACCATCTATCAATTACATGGTATTTTTTATCAATATATGATAACAGTGCATTCATTTCTAACCATCTAATAGTTTCATGGTAGATTTATCAACATATTATAACAGTTCATTAAATTTTTACCATCTTACAGTTTCATGGTAGATTTACCAATATATGATAACATTTCATTCAACTCTTATTATCTGCAGTTTCATGGCAGTTTAAACAACAACTCATATACGACCTTCCGTCAATCTCAACATAGCAATTATATCTCTACATAACTTCTCATTATAAATATTAACAATTACAGACCAATTATATATCTATTCACTTAGTGAATATCAGAAAAAGCATCAACAAATTTTTATTACACATATCAATCAATTATAACATGGTGAATCTCAATACTTCATCGTAAACACAATATCAACAGCTCAAAATACGTTCTCAGATTCCTCGGCCTTTATTCTAACAAAACGCTTCTCAATACCGTAGATAGCTGCTTCAATCCCAGGATTCACCTGGTGAAGTAGGGACAGTGATAAAGTGTAGGCCACTCATTCCACAGATAGCTGCTTCAATTCCTGACTTTACCTGGTGAAGTAGGGACAGTGATAAAGTGTAGGCAACAAATAAACCCATGCAGTAATGGGTCTACCCAGGAAACAGTCTAAAAAGTGATTTGTATAATATCAGAGCTTTCTTCATAATCTAAAATACTAAACTAAAATAAATAGTATATACTTAAGTAAAAATCAATATGAAATGTAGTTCTTACAACTTTATATCATTGCAACATTACTGTCAGCCAATTTTTAAGATAGTTGTGACTGTTAGATGTTTTAAAAATGAAAGTCTTGAAGTCCCTTGAAACACTTGAATCTTTCACTATTGCATTATTAAGCCTTGTGTGCACAGTTAAAACTGCAGTGTCATTAAATAACGTGGCCAAATGAATTTAATTCTTAAGTTTTGATGGCAGATGGGATTGGGTTAACTTATGTAATAATTTGGTTAAAAAGACAGCGGGGAAACATATTTTCATTGAAAACAGTTTCTTTTTACTAAATTAATTTTATCAAAATTTTATGAATATTATTTAAAGCAACAGTTATATATTGCAGACAAAGATCCTTCTTGTTGGATACCAAAGTGGGCAGATCACTATCATTTGGGCCTGTGAGCCACAGAACTGGTTCCCTTACTGTTAGATCTGCATACTCTGGTAACTGCCTGAAGAAGAGAACCAGTATGTCCATATCTTTAGACAGACGTGGACACTCATACACACAGGTTGTAAAACTTTGTAAGTTTTAGAGTATTTCTCAGTATGCAAATATAGAAAATATTCATATTGCCTTTCTTAAAAATGCATTATTGAATGGATTTTAAGGAGTAGGAAAATAAAAATATATATTCTAAATAGCAGATATGAAATTATACAAATTTTCAGGCACCCTTTTAGGCACTAGTTATCTTTAAAGTTGAGTGGTTTTAGACCTTGTCTTGAGAACACTTATCTTTAAGCCTGGTTGGACTAGAGCTATAACAGGCTCATCATCTTTCACAAATTATATAAATTATATATAATTGGTATATATATACATTCATCCATTCAGTTGTGCATAGTGAGGAAGGGCAATGACCATCTTACAGTTAGAATGACAATAATTATCATAATGAAAAAATCCCGAATCATTGATTCATCATTGTGTAGCCGTATATTCTTTCTTTATATTTTCTGTCTTTAATCATCTAGCACTTCATTACCTTCCTTTAATCATTATATCCATATCTAACATTCCATGTTCTCCCTATTGTTTTTCATCTTCTTGATTCTTATTCTCTCTAACAGTAACATCTTCACTCTAACCCTCATAACCTTCCATTTCATATGCCCCTCCCTAACCTCTAGCTTAAAAACATTGATCAAACTTAATTGGATTAATTTAATAATCTAATTAATGCTGGTTAAAGATTCATTAACATGCATTTCTTAGTATTAATATCAATATAATTAAATATTATACAGAAAACAAATGTTGAAAGAAAAATTTCAAATATCTGAAGAAGCAATTCTTGAAAATAAAGCTTAAATTGATGAAAGAGTATTATTAAACTATTACATGATTACAGTACTAATGTAGACTGTAAAAATGCCAATCTGTGAATTAAGGTATTGCTGACTATATCAATTATGACATATTGTTTGCTAGATGGTTAAATGTGCAAGGCTAAAACTTGAAAGTTTTGTTGTAGTTGAAGACACAAAGGCAGAACTTAATGCATATTCGTAAGAGATGAACAAGACCAAAGTCAGCAAGATTGGGAGGAAAAAAAGTGAGTTTAACTTAAGTATATACTTATTTATTTGAGATTAGTATTTTAGATTATGAAGAAAGCTCTGAGGTTATATAAATCGCTTTTAAGAATGTTTCCTTGATAGACCCATTACTGCATGAATGTTGTTTTTGAGTTCACCAGGTGAAGCCTGGGATTGAAGCAGCTATCTGTGGAATGAGTGACATACACTTCATCACTGTCCTTACTTCATCAAGTGAAGCCTGGGATTGAACAGGCTACCTGTGGAATGAGTGGTCTATACTTCATCACTGTCCCTACTTTACCAGGTGAGGCCTGGGATTGAAGCGGCTACATGTGGAATGAGTGGCCTACACTTTATCACTGTCCCTACTTCACCAGGTGAAGCCTGGGATTGAAGCTTCTATCTGTGGAATGAGTGGCCTACACTTTATCACTGTCCCTACTTCACCAGGTGAAGCCTGGGATTGAAGCATCTATCTGTGGAATGAGTGGCCTACACTTTATTACTGCCCCTTCTTCACCAGGTGAAGCCTGAGATCAAAGAGGCTATCTATGGAATGAGTGGCCTACACTTTATCACTGTCCCTACTTCACCAGGTGAAATTTGGGATTGAAGAGGCTATCTGTGGAATGAGTGGCCTAAACCATATGACTGTCCCTACTTCACCAGGTGAAGCCTGGTATTGAAACAGCTATCTGTGGAATGAGTGGCTTACACTTTATCACTGTCCCTACTTCACCAGGTGAGGCCTGGGATTGAAGCTGCTATCTGTGGAATGAGTGACATACACTTCATCACTGTCCTTATTTCATCAAGTGAAGCCTGGGATTGGAGTGGCTACCTGTGGAATGAGTGGTCTACACTTCATCACTGTCCCCACTTTACCAGGTGAAGCCTGGGATTGAAGCGGCTATCTGTGGAATGAGTGGCCTACACTTCATCACTGTCCCTACTTCACCAGGTGAGACCTGGGATTGAAGCGGCTACCTGTGGAATGAGTGGCCTACACTTTATAGCTGTCCCTACTTCACCAAGTAAAGCCTGGGATTAAAGCGGTTACCTGTGGAATGAGTGGCCTACACTTTATCGCTGTCCCTACTTCACCAGGTCAAGCCTGGGATTGAAGCGGCTATCTTTGGAATGAGTGGCCTACACTTTATCACTGTCCTTACTTCAACAGGTGAAGCCTGGGATCGAAGCAACTATCTGTGGAATGAGTGGCCTACACTTTATCACTGTCCCTACTTCACCAGGTGAAATCTGGGATTGAAGCGGCGATCTCTGGAATGAGTGGTCTACAGTTGATCACTGTCCTTACTTCACCAGGTGAAGCCTGGGACTGAAGCCGCTATCTGTGGAATGAGTGACTTACACTTCAGCACTGTCCCTACTTCACCAGGTGAAGCCTGGGGTCGAAGCGGCTATCTGTGGAATGAGTGACCTACACTTTATCACTGTCACTTCTTCACTAGGTGAAGCCTGGGATTGAAGTGGCTATTTGTGGAATGAGTGGCCTACACTTTATCACTGTCCCTACTTCACCAGGTGAATCTTGTGATCGAAGCAGCTATCTTTGGAATGAATGAAAATCACATCATCACTGTATTTACTTCACCAAGTGAAGCCTGGGATTGAAGCGGCTATCTGCGGAATGACTGGCCTACACTTCATCACTGTCCCTACTTCACCAAGTGAAGCCTGGGATTGAAGCGGCGATGTGTTGAATGAGTGGCCTACACTTAATCACTGTACTTACTTCACCATGCGAAGCCTGGAATTGAAGCGGCTATCTGTGGAATGAGTGGCTTACACTTCATCACTGTCATTACTTCACCAGGTGAAGCCTAGGAATGAAGCCGCTATCTGTGGAGTGAGTGGCCTACACTTCATCACTGTCCCTACTTCACCAAGTGAAGCGTGAGATTGAAGCGGCTATCTGTGGAATTAGTGAGTGGCCTACACCATATCACTGTCCCTACTTCACCAGGAGAAGCCTGCAATTGAAGCGGCTATCTGTGGAATAAGTGGCATACACTTCAGCACTGTCCCTACTTCATCAGGTGAAGCCTGGGATTGAAGTTGCTATCTGTGGAATGAGTGGCCTACACTTTATCACTGTCCCTACTTCAGCAGGTGAAGCCTGGGATTGAAGCGGCTATCTATGGAATGAGTGGTGTACACTTTATCACTGTCACTACTTCACCAGGTGAAGCCTGGGGTCGAAGCGGCTATCTTTGGAATGAGTGGCCTACATTTCATCACTGTCCGTTCTTCACCAGGTGAAGCCTGAGTTTAAAACAGCTGTCTGTGGAATGAGTGGCCTACACTTCATCACTTCCTACTTCACAAGGTGAAGCCCGTGATTGAAGCTGCTATCTGTGCAATAAGTGGCTTACATTTCATCGCTCTCCCTAATTTACCAAGAGAAGCCTGGGATTGAAGCGGCTTTCTGCGGAATGAGTGGCGTACACTTTATCGCTGTCCCTACTTCACCAGGTGAAGCCTGTGATTGAAGCGACTATCTGTGGAATGAGTGAGTGGCCTACCCCTTATCACTGTCCATACTTCACCAGATGAAGCCTGGGATTAAAGCGGCTATCTGTGAAATGATTGGCCTACATTTAAACACTGTCCCAACTTCACCAGGTGAAGCCTGGGATTGAAGCGGCTATCTGGAATGAGTGGCCTACATGTTATCACTGTCCCTACTTCACCAGATGAAGCCTGGGATTGAAACGGCTATCTGGAATGAGTGGCATACACGTTATCACTGTCCCTTCTTCACCAGATGAAGCCTGGGATTGAAGCGGCTATCTGTTGAATGAGTGGATAACACTTCATCACTGTTCTTACTTCACCAGGTGAAGCCAGGGATTGAAGTGGTTATCTGTAGAATGAGTGGCCTACACTTTATCACTGTTCGTACTTCAACAGGTGAAGCCTGGGATTGAAGCGGCTATCTGGAATGAGTGGCCTACACTTAATCACTGTCCCTACTTCACCAGATGAAGCCTGGGATCGAAGCGGCTATATGTGGAATGAGTGGATAACACTTCATCACTGTCCTTACTTCAGCAGGCGAAGCCAGATATTGAAGCAGCTATCTGTGGAATTAGTGGCCTACACTTTATCACTGTCCCTACTTCACCAGATGAAGCCTGGGATCGAAGCGGCTATCTGTGAAATAAGTGGATAACACTTCATCACTGTCCTTACTTCAGCAGGCTTACATTTCATCGCTCTCCCTAATTTACCAAGAGAAGCCTGGGATTGAAGCGGCTTTCTGCGGAATGAGTGGCGTACACTTTATTGCTGTCCCTACTTCACCAGGTGAAGCCTGGGATTGAAGCGGCTATCTGTGGAATAAGTGGCCTACACTTTATCACTGTCCCTACTTCACCAGGTGAAGCCTGGGATCATAGCGGCTTTCTGTGGAATGAGTGGCCTACACTTTATCATTGTCCCTACTTCACCAGATGAAGCCTGGGATCGAAGCCGCTATCTGTTGAATGAGTGGATAACACTTCATCACTGTCCTTACTTCAGCAGGCGAAGCCAGATATTGAACTGGAATGAGTGGCCTACATTTTATCGCTGTCCCTACTTCACAAGGTCAAGCCTGGGATTGAAGCGGCTATCTTTGGAATGAGTGGCCTACACTTCATCACTGTCCCTACTTCACCAGGTGAAGCCTGGGATTGAAGTGGCTATCTGTGGAATAAGTGGCCTACACTTTATCACTGTCTCGACTTCACCAGGTGAAGCCTGGGATCGAAGCAGCTATCTGTGGAATGAGTGGCCTACACTTTATCACTGTCCCTACTTCACCAGGTGAAATCTGGGATTGAAGCGGCGATCTCTGGAATGAGTGGTCTACAGTTAATCACTGTCCCTACTTCACCAGGTGAAGCCTGGGACTGAAGCCGCTATCTGTGGAATGAGTGGCAAACACTTCAGCACTGTTCCTACTTCACCAGGTGAAGCCTGGGATCGAAGCCGCTATCTGTGGAATGAGTGGCCTAAACTTTGTCACTGTCCCTACTTCACCAGGTGAATCTTGGGATCGAAGCAGCTATCTTTGGAATGAATGGACAACACATCATCACTGTATTTACTTCACCAAGTGAAGCCTGGGATTGAAGCGGCTATCTGCGGAATGACTGGCCTACACTTCATCACTGTCCGTACTTCACCAAGTCAAGCCTGGGATTGAAGCGGCGATGTGTTGAATGAGTGGCTTACACTTTATCACTGTCCCTACTTCACCATGCGAAGCCTGGAATTGAAGCGGTTATCTGTGGAATGAGTGGCCAACACTTTATCACTGTCCCTACTTCACCAGGTGAAGCTTAGGATTGAAACGGCTATCTGTGGAATGAGTGGATAACACTTCATCACTGTCCTTACTTCAGCAGGCGAAGCCAGATATTGAAGCGGCTATCTGTGGAATGAGTGGCCTACACTTCATCACTGTCCCTACTTCACCAGGTAAAGCCTGGGATTGAAGCGGCTATCTGTGGAATGAGTGGCCTACACTTTATCACTGTCCCTACTTCACCAGGTGAAGCCTGGGATCGAAGCGGCTGTCTGTGGAATGAGTGGCCTGCACTTCATCACTGTCCCTACTTCACCAGGTGAAATCTGGGATTGAATCGGCTTTTTCTTGAATGAGTGGCCTACAATTAATCACTGTTCTTACTTCACCAGGTAAAGCCTGGGATTGAACTGGCTATCTGTGGAATGAGTGGTCTACACACCATCACTATCTCTACTTCACCAGGTGAAGCAAGAGATTGAAGTGGCTATCTGTGGAATAAGTGACCTACACTTTATCACTGTCCGTACTTCACCAAGTGAAGCCTGCGATGTGTTGAATGAGTGGCCTACACTTTATCACTGTCCCTACTTCACCATGCGAAGCCTGGGATTGAAGCAGCTATCTTTGGAATGAATGGACAACACATCATCACTGTATTTACTTCACCAAGTGAAGACTGGGATTGAAGCGGCTACCTGTGGAATGACTGGCCTACACTTCATCACTGTCCGTACTTCACCAAGTGAAGCCTGCGATGTGTTGAATGAGTGGCCTACACTTTATCACTGTCCCTACTTCACCATGCGAAGCCTGGGATTGAAGCAGCTATCTGTGGAATGAGTGGCCTACACTTCATCACTCATTACTTCACCAGGTGAAGCCTGGGACTGAAGCCGCTATCTGTGGAATGAGTGGCATACACTTCAGCACTGTCCCTACTTCACCAGGTGAAGCCTGGGATTGAAGCGGCTATCTGTGGAATGAGTGGCCTACACTTTATCAATGTCCCTACTTCACCAGGTGAATCTTAAAATCAAAGCAGCTATCTTTGGAATGAATGGACAACACATCATCACTGTATTTACTTCACCAAGTGAAGACTGGGATTGCAGCGGCTATCTACGGAATGACTGGCCTACACTTCATCACTGTCCGTACTTCACCAAGTGAACCCTGCGATGTGTTGAATTAGTGGTCTACACTTTATCACTGTCCCTTCTTCACCACGCGAAGCCTGGAATTGAAACAGCTATCTGTGGAATGAGTGGCCTACACTTAATCACTGTCATTACTTCACCAGGTGAAGCCTGGGATCGAAGCGTTATCTGTGGAATGAGTGGCCAACACTTTATCACTGTCCCTACTTCACCACGCGAAGCCTGGAATTGAAGCAGCTATCTGTGGAATGAGTGGTCTACACTTAATCACTGTCATTACTTCACCAGGTGAAGCCTGGGATCGAAGCGTTATCTGTGGAATGAGTGGCCAACACTTTATCACTGTCCCTACTTCACCAGGTGAAGCCTGGGATCGAAGCAGCTATCTGTGGAATGAGTGGCCTACACTTCATCACTGTTCCGCTTCACCAGGTGAAATCTGGGATTGAAGCGGCTATTTCTTGAATGAGTGGCCAACAATTAATCACTGTCCTTACTTCACCAGATAAAGCCTAGGACTGAAGTGGCTATCTGTGGAATGAGTGGTCTACACACCATCACTATCTCTACCTCACCAGGCGAAGCAAGAGATTGAAGTGGCTATCTGTGGAATGAGTGACCTACACTTTATCACTGTCCCTACTTCACCCGGTGAAGCCTGGGATTGAAGCGGCTATCTGGAATGAGTGGCCTACACTTTATCATTGTCCCTACATCAACAGATGAAGCCTGGAATTGAAGCGGCTATCTGAGGAATGAGTGGAAAACACTTCATCACTGTCCTTACTTCAGCAGGCGAAGCCAGATATTGAAGCATCTATCTGTGGAATTAGTGGCCTACACTTTATCACTGTCCCTACTTCACCAGATGAAGCCTGGGATAGAAGCGGCTATCTGTGAAATGAGTGGATAACACTTCATCACTGTCCTTACTTCAGCAGGCGAAGCCAGATATTGAAGCAGCTATCTGTGCAATTAGTGGCCTACACTTTATCACTGTCCCTACTTCACCAGATGAAGCCTGGGATCGAAGCGGCTATCTGTGAAATGAGTGGATAACACTTCATCACTGTCCTTACTTCAGCAGGCGAAGCCAGATATTGAAGCAGCTATCTGTGGAATGAGTGGCCTACACTTCATCACTGTCCCTACTTCACCAGGTGAAGCCTGGGATTGAAGCGGCTATCTGTGGAATGAGTGGCCTACACTTTATCACTGTTCCTATTTCACCAGATGAAGCCTGGGATCGAAGAAGGTGTCTGTGGAATGAGTGGCCTACACTTTATCACTGTCCCTACTACACAAGGTGAAATCTGGGATTGAAGCGGCTATCTCTGGAATGAGTGGTCTACAGTTAATCACTGTCTTTACTTCACCAGGTGAAGCCTGGGACTGAAGCCGCTATCTGTGGAATGAGTGGCATAAACTTCAGCACTATCCCTACTTCACCAGGTGAAGCCTAGGATCGAACCGGCTATCTGTGAAATGAGTGGATAACACTTCATCACTGTCCTTACTTCAGCAGGTGAAGCCAGATATTGAAGCAGCTATCTGTGGAATGAGTGGCCTACACTTCATCACTGTCCCTACTTCACCAGGTGAAGCCTGGGATTGAAGCGGCTATCTGTGGAATGAGTGGCCTACACTTTATCACTGTTCCTATTTCACCAGATGAAGCCTGGGATCGAAGCAAGTGTCTGTGGAATGAGTGGCCTACACTTTATCACTGTCCCTACTTCACAAGGTGAAATCTGGGATTGAAGCGGCTATCTCTGAAATGAGTGGTCTACAGTTAATCACTGTCTTTACTTCACCAGGTGAAGCCTGGGACTGAAGCCGCTATCTGTGGAATGAGTGGCATTAACTTCATCACTGTCCCTACTTCACCAGGTGAAGCCTAGGATCGAAGCAGCTGTCTGTGGAATGAGTGGCCTACACTTTATCACTGTCCCTACTTCACCAGGTGAAATCTGGGATTGAAGCGGCTGTCTCTGGAATGAGTGGTCTACAGTTAATCACTGTCTTTACTTCACCAGGTGAAGCCTGGGACTGAAGCCACTATCTGTGGAATGAGTGGCATACACTTCAGCACTGTCCCTACTTCACCAGGTGAAGCCTGGGATCGAAGCAACTATTAGTGGAATAATTGGCCTATACTTTATCAATGTCTCTACTTCAGCAGGTGAATCTTGGGATCGAAGCAGCTATCTTTGGAATGAATGGACAACACATCATCACTGTATTTACTTTACCAAGTGAAGCCTGGGATTGAAGCGGCTATCTGGGGAATGACTGGCTTACACTTCATCACTGTCCGTACTTCACCAAGTGAAGCCTGCGATGTGTTGAATGAGTGGCCTACACTTTATCACTGCCCCTACTTCACCATGCGAAGACTGGGATTGAAGCAGCTATCTGTGGAATGAGTGGCCTACACTTCATCACTGTCATTACTTCACCAGGTGAAGCCGGGGACTGAAGCCGTTATCTGTGGAATGAGTGGCATACACTTCAGCACTGTCCCTACTTCACCAGGTGAAGCCTGGGATCGAAGCGGCTATCTGTGGAATGAGTGGCCTACACTTTATCAATGTCCTTACTTCACCAGGTGAATCTTGGGATCGAAGCAGCTATCTTTGGGATGAATGGACAACACATCATCACTGTATTTACTTCACCAAGTGAAGCCTTGGATTGAAGCGGCTATCTGTGGAATGACTGGCCTACACTTCATCACTGTCCGTACTTCACCAAGTGAAGCCTGCGATATGTTGAATGAGAGGCCTACACTTTATCACTGTCCCTACTTCACCATGCGAAGCCTGGAATTGAAGCAGCTATCTGTGGAATGAGTTGTCTACACTTCATCACTGTCATTACTTCACCAGGTGAATCCTGGGATCGAAGCGTTATCTGTGGAATGAGTGGCCAACACTTTATCACTGTCCCTACTTCACCAGGTGAAGCCTAGGATTGAAAAGGCTATCTGTTGAATGAGTGGCCATCACTTTATCACTGTCCATACTTCACCAAGTGAAGGCTAGGATTGAAGCAGCTATCTGTGGAATGAGTGGCCTACACTTTATCACTGTCCCTACTTCCCAGGTGAAGCCTGGGATCGAAGCAGCTATCTGTGGAATGAGTGGCCTACACTTCATCACTGTCCCTACTTCACCAGGTGAAATCTGTGATTGTTGCGGCTATTTTTTGAATGAGTGGCCTACAATTAATCACTGTCCTTACTTCACCAGGTAAAGCCTGGGACTGAAGTGGCTATCTGTGGAATGAGTGGTCTACACACCATCACTATCTCTTCTTCACCAGGTGAAGCAAGAGATTGAAGTGGCTATCTGTGGAATGAGTGACCTACACTTGATCACTGTCCCTACTTCACCCGGTGAAGCCTGGGATTGAAGCGGCTATCTGGAATGAGTGGCCTACACTTTATCATTGTCCGTACTTCACCAGATGAAGCCTGGAATTGAAGCGGCTATCTGTTGAATGAGTGGATAACACTTTATCACTGTCCTTACTTCACCAGGTGAAGCCTGGGAATGAAGTGGCTATCTGTGGAATGAGTGGCCTACACTTCATCACTGTCTCTACTTCACCAGGTGAAGCAAGAGATTAAAGTGGCTATCTGTGGAATGAGTGACCTACACTTCATCACTCTCCCTACTTCACCAGGTGAAGCCTGGAATCAAAGCAGCTATCTGTGGAATGACTTGCCTACACTTCATCACTGTCCCTTCTTCACCAGGTGAAATCTGGGACTGAAGCGGCTATCTGTTGAATGAGTTGCCTACACTTCATTATTGTCCCTACTTCACCTGGTGAAGCCTAGGAATGAAGCGGCTATTTGTGGAATGAGTGGCCTACACTTCCTCACTGTCTCTACTTCACCAGGTGAAGCAAGATATTGAAGGGGCTATCTTTTGAATGAGGTGCCTACACTTCATCTGTCCTTACTTCAACAGGTGAAGCCTGGGAATAAAGCAGCTATCTGTGGAAGGAAAGGCCTACAATTTATCACTGTCCCTACTTCACATGGTGAAGCCTGGGATTGAAATGTTTATCTGTGGAATGAGAAGCGTACATTTTATCACTGTCCCTTATTCACCAGGTGAGGCCTGGGATCAGAAAGGCTATCTGTGGAATGAGTGGCCTACACTTTATCACTGTCCCTACTTTATCAGTTGAAGCCTGGCATCGAATCAGCTATCTGTGGAATGAATGGCCTACAGTTCATCACTGTCCCTACTTCACCAGGTGAAATCTGGGATTGAAGCGGCTATTTCTTAAATGAGTGGCCTACAGTTAATCACTATCCTTACTTCTCCAGGTGAAGCCTGGGACTTAAGTGGAATGAGTGTCCTACACTTTATCACTGTCCCTACTTCACCAGGTGACGCCTGGGATTGAAGCATTCATCTGTCGAATGAGTGGCCTACATTTTATCACTGTCCCTACTTTACCAGGTGAAGCCTGGGATCAAAGCGGCTATCTTTGGAATGAGTGGACTACACCTCATCACTGTCCTTACTTCACCAGGTTAAGCCTGAGATTGAAGCAGCTATCTGTGGAATGAGTGGCCTACACTTCATCACTTCCTACTTCACCAGGTGAAGCCTGGGATTGAAGCGGCTATCTGGAATGAGTGACCTACACTTTATTTCTGTCCCTACTTCACCAGATGAAGCCTGTGATTGAAGCGGCTATCTGTGTAATAAGTGGATAACACTTCATCACTGTCCCTACTTCACCAGGTCAAATCTTGGATTGAAGCAGCTTTCTGTGAAATGAGTGGCTTACACTTTATCGGTGTCCCTACTTCACCAGGTGAAACCTGGGATTGAAGCCGCTATCTCTGGAATGAGTGGCCTACACTTTATCGCTCTACCTACTTCACCATGAGAAGCCTGGGATTGAAAGGGCTATCTGTGGAATAAGTGGACTACACTTTATCACTGTCCCTACTTCGCCAGGTGAAACCAGGGATAAAAGCAGCTATATGTGGAATGAGTGGCCTACACTTCATCACTGTCCCTACTTCACCAGGTGAATCCTGGGATTGAAGCGACTATCTGTGGAATGAGTCAGTGGCCTACACTTTATAGCTTTCCCTACTTCACCAGGTGAAGCCTGGGATTAAAGCAGCTATCTGTGGAATGAGTGACTTACACTTCATCGCTGTCCCTACTTCACCAAGTGAAACCTGGGATTGAAACTGCTATCTCTGGAATGAGTGGCCTACACTTTATCGCTCTACTAACTTCACCATGAGAAGCCTGGTATTGAAGGGGCTATCTCTGAAATGAGTGGCCTACACTTCATCACTCTCCCAACTTCACCAGGTGAAGCCTGCGATTGAAACCGCTATCTGTGGAATGAGTGGCCTACACTTTATCTCTGTCCCTACTTCACCATGTGAAGCCAGGGATTGAAGCGGCTATCTGTGGAATGAGTGGCCTACACTTCATCACTGTCCCTACTTCACCAGCTGAAACCTGGGATTGAAGCGGCTATCTGTGGAATTAGTGGCCTACACTTTATCACTGTCCCTACTACAACAGATGAATCCTTGGATTGAAGCAGCTTTCTTTTGAATGAATGGACAACACTTCATCACTGTCCTTACTTCTCCAGGTGAAGCCTGGGATTGAAGCGGCTATCTGTGGAATGACTGGCCTTCACTTCATCACTGACCCTTTTTTACCAGGTGAAGCCTGGGATTGAAGCGGTTTTCTGTGGAATGAGTGGCTTACACTTCATCGCTGTCCCTACTTCATCAGGTGAAACCTGGGATTGAAGCGGCTATCTTTGGAATGACTTGCCTTCACTTCATCACTGTCCCTACTTCACCAGGTGAAGCCTGGGATTGAAGCGGCTATCTTTGGAATGACTGGCCTTCACTTCATCACTGACCCTTTTTTACCAGGTGAAGCCTGGGATTGAAGCGGTTTTCTGTGGAATGAGTGGCTTACACTTCATCGCTGTCCCTACTTCATCAGGTGAAACCTGGGATTGAAGCTGCTATCTCTGGAATGAGTGGCCTACACTTTATCGCTCTACCTATTTCACCATGAAAAGCCTGAGATTAAAGGGGCTATCTCTGGAATGAGTGGCCTACACTTTATCACTGTCACTACTTCGCCAGGTGAAGCCAGGGATTGAAGCGGCTATCTGTGGAATGAGTGGCCTTCACTTCATCACTGTCCCTTCTTCACCAGGTAAGGTCAGGGATTGAAGCAGCTATATGTGGAATGACTGGCCTACACTTCCTCACTGTCCCTACTTCACCAGGTGAAGCCTGGGATTGAAGCGGCTATCTGTGGAATGAGTGAGTGGCCTACACTTTATAGCTGTCTCTACTTCACCAGGTGAAGTCTGGAATTGAAGCAGCTATCTGTGGAATGAGTTGCCTACACTTCATCACTGTCCCTACTTCACCAAGTGAAGCCTGGGATTGAAGTGGCTATCTCTGAAATGAGTGGCCTACATTTCATCACTGTCCCTACTTCACCAGATGAAGCCTGGGATTGAAGCGGCTATCTGTAAAATGAGTGGCCTACAATTCATTACTGTCCCTACTTCACCAGGTGAAGCCTGGGATTGAAGTGGCTATGTGTGGTATGAGTGGCCTACACTTTATCACTGTCCCTACTTCACCAGGTGAAGCCAGGGATTTAAGCAGCCATCTGTGGAATGAGTGGCCTACACTTCATCACTCTCCCTACTTCACCATTTTAAGCATGGGATTGAAGCGGCTATCTGTGGAATGAGTGGCCTACACTTTATCACTGTTCCTACTTCACTATGTGAAGCCTGGGATTGAAGCTGCTATCTGTGGAATGAGTGGCCTACACTTCATCATTGTCCCTAATTCACTACATGAAGCCTGGGATTGAAGCTTCTATCTGTGGAATGAGTTACCTACACTTTATTACTGTCCTTACTTCACCAGGTGAAGCCTGGGATTGAAGCGGCTATCTATGGATAGATTGGCCTGCACTTCATCACTGTCCCTACTTCAGGAGGTGAAGCCTGGGATTGAAGCAACTATCTGTGGAATGAGTGGTCTACACTTTATCACTGTCCCTACTACACCAGATGAATCCTGGGATTGAAGCAGCTATCTTTGGAATGAATGGACAACACTTCATCACTGTCTTTACTTCTCCAGGTGAAGCCTGGGATTGAAGCGGCTATCTGTGGAATGAGTGGCCTACACTTCATCATTGTCCTTACTTCACCAGATGAAGACTGGGATTGAAGCGACTATCTGTGGAATGACTTGCCTATACTTCATCACTGTCCCTACTTCACCAGGTGAAGCCTGGGCTTGAAGCGGCTATCTTTGGAATGACTTGCCTTCACTTCATGACTGTCCCTTTTTCACCAGGTGAAGCCTGGGATTGAAGCAGCTTTCTGTGGAATGAGTGGCTTACACTTCATCGCTGTCCCTACTTCATCAGGTGAAACCTGGGATTGAAGCCGCTATCTCTGGAATGAGTGGCCTACACTTTATCGCTCTACCTATTTCACCATGAGAAGCCTGAGATTGAAGAGGCTATCTCTGGAATGAGTGGCCTACACTTTATCACTGTCACTATTTGCCAGGTGAAGCCAGGGATTGAAGCGGCTATCTGTGGAATGAGTGGCCTTCACTTCATCACTTTCCCTTCTTCACCAGGTGAAGCCAGGGATTAAAGCAGCTATATGTGGAATGAGTGGCCTACACTTCATCACTGTCCCTACTTCACCAGGTGAAGCCCGGGATTGAAGCGGCTATCTGTGGAATGAGTGAATGGCCTACACTTTATAGCTGTCTCTATTTCACCAGGTGAAGTCTGGGATTGAAGCAGCTGTCTGTGGAATGAGTTGCCTACACTTCACCACTGTCCCTACTTCACCAAGTGAAGCCTGGGATTGAAGTGGCTATCTCTGAAATGAGTGGCCTACACTCCATTACTGTTCCATCTTCACCAGATGAAGCCTGGGATTGAAGCGGCTATCTGTAAAATGAGAGGCCTACAATTCATCACTGTCCCTACTTCACCATGTGAAGCCTTAGATTGAAGCAGCTATCTGTGGATTGAGTCGCCTACACTTCATCACTGTCTCTACTTCACAAGGTGAAGCAAGAGATTGAAGTGGCGATTTGTGGAATGAGTGGCCTTACACTTGATCACTTTCCCTACTTCACTAGGTGAAGCCAGGGATTGAAAAGGCTATTTTTGTAATGAGTGGCCTACACTTCATCACTCTCCCTTCTTCACCAGGTGAAGCCTGGGAATGAAGCTGCTATCTGTGGAATGAGTGGCCTACACTTTATCACTGTCCCTACTTCACCAGGTGAAGCCTGGGATTGAAGCAGCTATCTGTGGAATGAGTAAGTGGCCTACACTTTATAGCTGTTCCTACTTCACCAAGTGAAGCCTGAGATTGAAGCAGCTATCTGTCGAATGAGTGGCCTACACCTCATCACTGTCCTTACTTCACCAGGTGAAGCCTGGGATTGATGCGGCTATCTGTGGAATGAGTAAGTGGCCTACACTTTATAGCTGTCCCTACTTCACCAAGTGAAGCCTGGGATTGAAGCAGCTATCTGTGGAATGAGTGGCCTACACTTTATCACTGTCCCTACTTCTCCAGGTGAAGCCTGGGATTGAAACAGCTATCTGTGGAATGAGTAAGTGGCCTACACTTTATAGCTGTCCCTACTTCACCAAGTGAAGCCTGGGATTGAAGCAGCTATCTGTGGAATTAGTGGCCTACACTTCATCACTGTCCCTACTTCACCAGGTGAAGCCTGGGATTGATGCGGCTATCTGTGGAATGAGTAAGTGGCCTACACTTTATAGCTGTCCCTACTTCACCAAGTGAAGCCTGGGATTGAAGCAGCTATCTGTGGAATGAGTGGCCTACACTTTATCACTGTCCCTACTTCTCCAGGTGAAGCCTGGGATTGAAACAGCTATCTGTGGAATGAGTAAGTGGCCTACACTTTATAGCTGTCCCTACTTCACCAAGTGAAGCCTGGGATTGAAGCAGCTATCTGTGGAATGAGTGGCCTACACTTCATCACTGTCCCTACTTCACCAGGTGAAGCCTGGGATTAATGCGGCTATCTGTGGAATGAGTAAGTGGCCTACACTTTATAGCTGTCCCTACTTCACCAAGTGAAGCCTGGGATTGAAGCATCTATCTGTGGAATGAGTGGCCTACACTTCATCACTGTCCCTACTTCACCAGGTGAAGCCTGGGATTGAAGTGGCTATCTCTGAAATGAGTGGCCTACACTCCATCACTGTCCCTTCTTCACCAGATGAAGTCTGGGATTGAAGCGGCTATCTGTAAAATGAGTGGCCTACAATTCATCACTGTCCCTACTTCACCATGTGAAGCCTTAGATTGAAGCAGCTATCTGTGGATTGAGTCGCCTACACTTCATCACTGTCTCTACTTCACAAGGTGAAGCAAGATATTGAAGTGGCGATTTGTGGAATGAGTGGCCTACACTTGATCACTTTCCCTACTTCACTAGGTGAAGCCAGGGATTGAAGTGGCTATTTTTGTAATGAGTGGCCTACACTTCATCACTCTCCCTTCTTCACCAGGTGAAGCCTGGGATTGAAGCTGCTATCTGTGGAATGAGTGGCCTACACTTTATCACTGTCCCTACTTCACAAGGTGAAGCAAGAGATTGAAGTGGCGATTTGTGGAATGAGTGGCCTACACTTGATTACTTTCCCTACTTCACTAGGTGAAGCCAGGGATTGAAGTGGCTATTTTTGTAATGAGTGGCCTACACTTCATCACTCTCCCTTCTTCACCAGGTGAAGCCTGGGATTGAAGCTGCTATCTGTGGAATGAGTGGCCTACACTTTATCACTGTCCCTACTTCTCCAGGTGAAGCCTGGGATTGAAACAGCTATCTGTGGAATGAGTAAGTGGCCTACACTTTATAGCTGTCCCTACTTCACCAAGTGAAGCCTGGGATTGAAGCAGCTATCTGTGGAATGAGTGGCCTACACTTCATCATTGTCCCTACTTCACCAGGTGAAGCCTGGGATTGGTGCGGCTATCTGTGGAATGAGAAAGTGGCCTACACTTTATAGCTGTCACTACTTCACCAAGTGAAGCCTGGGATTGAAGCAGCTATCTGTGGAATGAGTGGCCTACACTTTATCACTGTCCCTACTTCACCAGGTGAAGCCTGGGATTGAAACAGCTGTCTGTGGAATGAGTAAGTGGCCTACACTTTATAGCTGTCCCTACTTCACCAAGTGAAGCCTGGGATTGAAGCAGCTATCTGTGGAATGAGTGGCCTACACTTCATCACTGTCCCTACTTCACCAGGTGAAGCCTGGGATTGATGCGGCTATCTGTGGAATGAGTAAGTTGCCTACACTTTATAGCTGTCCCTACTTCACCAAGTGAAGCCTGGGATTGAAGCAGCTATCTGTGGAATGAGTGGCCTACACGTCATCACTGTCCCTACTTCACCAGGTGAAGCCTGGGATTGAAGCGGCTATCTGTGGAATGAGTGGCCTACACTTTATCACTGTACTTACTTCACCAAGTGAAACCTGGGATTGAAGCGGCTATATGTGGAATGAGTAGCCTACACTTCATCACTGTCCCTACTTCACCAGGTGAAGCCTGGGATTGAAGCGGCTATCTGTGTAATGAGTGGCCTACACTTTATCACTGTCCCTACCTCATCACGTGAAACCTGGGATTGACGTGGCTATCTCTGGAATGAGTGGCCTACACTTCATCACTGTCCCTACTTTAGCAGGTGAAGCCTGGGATTGAAGCGGCTATCTGTGGAATGAGTGGCCTACACTTCATCACTGTCCTTACTTCACTATGTGAAGTCTGGGATTGAATTGACTATCTGTTGAATGAGTGGCCTACACTTCATCTCTGTCCTTACTTCACCAGGTGAAGTCTTGGATTAAAGTGGCTATCTGTGAAATGAGTGGTGTACATTTCATCACTGTCCGTACTTCACCAGGTGAAGTTGAAGCTAGGGATTGAAACAGCTATCTATGGAATGAGTGCCCTACACTTTATCACTGTCCCTACTTCACCAGAAGAAGCCTAGGATTGAAGCGGCTATCTGTGTAATGAGTGCCCTACACTTTATCACTGTCCCTACTTCACCAGAAGAAGCCTAGGATTGAAGCGGCTATCTGTGTAATGAGTGGCCTACACTTTATCACTGTCTCTACTTTAATTATCATCTGTTTCAGGTCCAGGGTAAATCTTTATCAAATGTGTTTGATCATATGCCATTTTGTGATTAAATATATAATGATCATTAATATATGATATTATAAATTTGTATGACTCCTAGCACAACTCCAGCAGCAAGGACACAATCACAAACTGCACGCTTGCCACCCAGACTGAGTGTATATTCCAAAAGTCAAGTAGCTGTCATGGTGATTTAACATGTCAAGCCTCTTAAGCCCATCAAAAGCATAAAGGCTGACGATTTACTGTTGGTTGTTCAGCATCGCCAAGGGAATTCTGAAGCAGAAAATGCTCCAACAACAGAGAAGACGGCACTAAAGCAAACAAAGAAACCATTATGGAAGCCAGTTCAGATTGTTGTGCGCCATACAATGAAGAGTACCCAGATGCAGAGAAATAGTGAAGCTCTGTTAAATGAAGTTTAAGATGGGGAATCTCATTTGCCTGATGATTCTTCATCACATGTTCCTGCTAAGAGTAAGGCCGGTACAAGTTTTTGCTCTTCACGTCGAGTTTATGCCGCTAAATGCAAATCAGTTAAAAAAGGGGTCAAAGGTGAGAAGCCAGTAAATATGGTTTCTCTGTCTGCATCAACCAAGTCTGCCAGTTCCACAACATCTGTGGATGGTAATGAAGCCTCAGCTGAGTCTGCTAGAAGTCAAGCCCCATCAGTCAAGTCTGCCAGATCCACAATATCTGTGGTGGACAATGCAGCCTCAGTCGAGTCTACTAGAAGTCAAGCCCCATCAGCCAAGTCTGCAAGATCCACACCATCTGTGGTGGGCAATGCAGCCTCAGCCGAGACTACCAGATGCCAAGCCCCATCAGCCAAGTCTGCCAGATCCACAACATCTGTGAATGACAGTGCAGCCTCAGCTGAGTATGTAAGAAACCGAGCCATATCAGCCAAGTTTGTCAAATCCACAACATCTGTGGTTGACAATGCAGTCTCATCTGAGACTGCTAGAAGCCGAGCCCCTTCTGCCAAGTCTGCCAGATCCACAACATCTGTGGATGACAATGCAGCCTCAGCTGAGACAGCTAGAAGAAGCCGAGCCCTATCAGCCAAGTCTGCCAGATCCACAACATCTGTGATTGTTAATGCAGCCTCAGCCAAGTATGCAAGAAACCAAGCCCCGTCAGCCAAATCTGCCAGATCCACAACATCTGTGATTGGTAATGCAGCCTCAGCCAAGTATGCAAGAAGCCAAGCCCCGTCAGCCAAGTCTGCCAGATCCACAACACCTGTGGTTGACAATGCAGCCTCAGCTGAGTATGCAAGAAGCCGTGCCCCATCATTCAAGTCTGCAAGATCCACAACATCTGTGGGCTGCAATGAGGCCTCAACAAGGATTGCTATAAACCGAGCATCATCTGCTAAGTCAACGAATAATACAACATCACTCTGTGGATGGAAATTCAGCCTCAGCTAATACTGCTAATAGCTGATCACCATCAGCAAAGTCTGTCAGATCCATATCTATGGTTGGCAATTCAGCCTCAGTCGAAACTGCTAGAAACCGAGCCCAATCAGCCAAATCAGCCAGATCCACAACATTTGTTGTTGACAATGTGGAAACTGCTAGAAGCCGAGCCCCATCAGTCAAGTCTGCCAGATCCACAACATCTGTGGTTGACAATGCCGAGACTGCTAGAAGTGGAGCCCCATCAGCCAAGTCTGCCAGATCCACAAGATCTTTGGTTGACAATGTAGCCTCAGCCGAGACTGCTAAAAGCCGAGCCCCATCTGCCAAGTCTGTCAGATCGACAACATCTGTGGCTGGCAAAGCAGCCTCTGCTGACGAGACTACCAGAAGCCGAGCTACATCAGCCAAGTCTGCCAGATCCACAGCATCTGTAGATGACAATACAGCCTCAGCCAAGTCTGTCAGATCCACAACATCTGGTGATGACAATACAGCCTCAGCCAAGTCTGCCAGATCCACAACATCTGTAGATGACAATACAGCCTCAGCCAAGTCTGCTAAAAGTCAAGCCCCATCAGCCAAGTCTGCCAGATCCACAACATCTGTAGATGACAATACAGCCTCAGCCAAGTCTGTCAGATCCACAACATCTGTAGATGACAATACAGCCTCAGCCAAGTCTGCTAGATCCACAACATCTGTAGATGACAATACAGCCTCAGCCAAGTCTGCTAAAAGTCAAGCCCCATCAGCCAAGTCTGCCAGATCCACAACATCTGAAGATAACAATACAGTCTCAGCCAAGTCTGCCAGATCCACAACATCTGTAGATGACAATACAGCCTCAGCCAAGTCTGCCAGATCCACAACATCTGTAGATGACAATACAGCCTCAGCCAAGTCTGCCAGATCCACAACATCTGAAGATGACAATACAGCCTCAGCCAAGTCTGCCAGATCCACAACATCTGTAGATGACAATACAGCCTCAGCCAAGTCTGCTAAAAGTCAAGCCCCATCAGCCAAGTCTGCCAGATCGAAAACATCTGTAGTTGGCAATGCAGCCTCAGTCGAATCTGCTAGAAGCTGAGTCCCATCAGTGGATGACAATGCAATCTCAGCCGAGTCTGCCAGATTCACAAAATCTGTGGTTTGTAATGCAGCCTCAGCCGAGTCTGCTAAAAGCGAAGGCCCCATCAGCCAAGTTTGCCAGATCTAAAACATCTGTGGTTTGCAATGCAACCTCAGCTGAGTGTGCTAGAAGCCGAGCCTCATCTGCCAAGTCTGCCAGATCTAAAACATCTGTGGTTGGCAATGCAGCCTCAGCTGAGTCTGATAGAAGCCGAGCCCCATCAGCCTACTCTGCTAGAAGCCGAGCCCAATAAGCCTAGTCTGCTAAATCCACAACATCTGTGGTTAGCAATGCAGCCTCAGCTAAGTATGCTAGAAGTCATGCCCAATCAGCTTTTAGTTGCGTTAAATCACAGGGCCAAACATCTGACTGGTTCCCCATACCACAAGGAACCAGATAAGGTTAAGTTCTCAGTCCATACTTATATTTAGTATTTAAATTCAAAATACTGTCTTAAAATAAATTGTGAGAGCTATTGATTTCCAACATCTGCTGACGATATGGTCCTTAGCTCACTAACAAAAAAAGGTTTAGATGAACTCATGATGTTTTGTCACGAAAATTCATCTCGGGGAAAGATATACATACAATGCAAATAAATCTAACGTTGTTGTAATTCCGACTTTCAAAACAATTCTAGGTCATGGCAAATAGGCCCAGAAATCGTTAAGGAAGCTTATAAATATGTACATCTTGGTGTAACTTGTAGCAAAGATATGTGCTTAAATGTTAATATTAAAGAGGCATGTATAAAATTACGCAAAACATATTTTTGATAAGCCGACTGTAGCGTTCATAAAGATGGTTTGCATCATATTACTGCAAAACATTTATAAGAAACTGTTGTTCTCTCCAGAGCTCTGTACAGATGGGAACTATGGAACTCAATAATAGGCACCAAAATCTGATCTCTTGAAAGAGTTCACGTACAATGTGTAAAATACATGTAATCACTACCAAAACTGACAAGAACCAATAGTCACGATACAATTGACACAAGCGCCATATACTGCTTGGGGCGATTTCGCTATTTATGCATAGAAAGGCACTAAGACTATCGTCTAAAATAAGCCTATTTTTTAAACTAAATTCTGCGTTTAAAGTATTGGCCTTATGCCAATAGAATATGAAATAGACAAGCGTAAGCTATTACTATTTGGTCAATTATGCAGTATTAGTGGTCGCTTTAGGATAAAAACAATATTCATTAATAGGCTTGTACAATACATGTCTAATCCTAGTAAAACATTAGGTTATATCCCAGATATTTACCATATTTTAGGAAAATATAATCTGATCGAAGTTTTGAACGAATATCTTTCAAAGCCATCTTTTCCTGGTTTAAGACAATGGAAAAAACGATTAAAACAAGCTATACATAAAAACTATACATTTAAAAAATAGGCTTATTTTAGACAATAGTCTTAGTGCCTTTCTATGCATAAATAGCGAAATCGCCCCAAGCAGTATATGGCGCTTGTGTCAATTGTATCATGACTATTTACCGTACTGCAGAATGGTAACGTTAATAGTGAGTAAATTATTTACACGTAAATACATATCTAGTTGTCCAAAATGTAAAATAACTACAGAATCGGCAGCTGAACATTTAATTCTGTTTTGCCCATCAAATAACACTGTGTGCCATAATCTATGGTGTAATCTCCACAAATTGTGTGGAGCGAAAACATTTAACGATCTTTGTGAACTACGTCCTTATGATCAAATTGTTGAAATGTTCTCAGGATACGCTTCATTTAAGATAACAGATAGACAAAGAATAGCTCTTTCAAAGATCACATTTAGATACTTGCATCATATGACAATAATCCTACGTACATATATTTAGAAAGGTCGTAACATTTTAATAATTCTGAATGTTAAATAAATGTTGTTTCTTAAACAAAATTAATATTGTCAACAGCACAAAACTGTGAGCAAAGTATTGTGTTTTTCATATCAATTTTATTTATTCATTCATGCTTTATATTCATATTTTCCTATATAGTCAATATATAATGGCTACCTTTATGTAATATACCATAATGTGTCATTTGACATTAATTGTTCTAATTAATTAATGAATGTATTTTTCTAGGAGCTACTCATATTATGTAACATTGTTTTTTTCGTTTCGACAAGGCACATATTCTTGATGCTTCAGACTGAATACATGTACATTTATGTAATATACCACAATACATCATATATGTATTTGACATTAAATATTGTAATTAATTAATGAATGTGTTTCTCAAGGAGCTACTCATATTATATGGCAGTGTATTTCGTTCGACAAGGTACATATTCTTGATGCTTCAGACTAAATACATTTATATTGCTTCACAAACAGCATGTCACGCATGTTTTGTCATCTTGCATTTCGTTTCGACAAGATACATAATTCTTTTCGAATTTCTTCTTTCTTTGAAATTACAAGCGAAGGCGGACTAACCGTAACACTATCAGTAATAATACTGTATTAAATTTACATTTACATGTACGGCTAGGGATGTTTTAATATATGAGAATAATTTCTGTTTTTGTTTCCATTTGTAATTATGTAAATATGTGTTTGTATGTGCATGTACATAATTTAACCTTGTTTGTATGCTTATACTCTCCTGTATGTATTTATGGAGGAATAAAATAATCAAACAATTAATTTATGAGTGTTTGTAATCACTATGTGTCTGTATGTTTATACATAAATTTTCATGATCATGTATGTAGGCTCACATTTATGATCTTTTGTTATCACCATGTCTCTGTAGGGTCACACATTTATAAACATTTGTGATCACTGTGTGTGTAATCTCACAATTATAAGTGATCATTCTGTCTCTGTAGGGTCACACATTTATAAACATTTGTTATAACTGTTTATCTGTAAGCTCACACAATTATAAATGAACAATCTGTGTCTGTAGGGTCACACATTTATAAACATTTGTTATAACTGTTTATCTGTAAGCTCACACAATTATAAATGAACAATCTGTGTCTGTAGGGTCACACATTTATAAACATTTGTGATCACTGTTTGTTTGTAATCTCATAATTGTAAATGAACATTCTGTGTCTGTAGGGTCACACATTTATAAACATTTGTGATCACTGTTTGACTGTAAACTCACACAATTTTTAGTGAACATTCTGTGTCTGTAGAGTCACATATTTATAAACATTTGTGATTACTGTTTGTCTGTGAACTTACACAATTATATACACCATTCTGAGTCTGTAGGGTCACACATTTATAAACATTTGTGATAACTGTTTGTCTGTAAGCTCACACAAGTATAAGTGAACACTCTGTGTCTGTAGGATCACACATTTATAAACATTTGTGATCACTGTTTGTCTGTAATTTCACATTATTAAAAGTGACCATTCTGTGTCTGTAGGATCACACATTTATAAACATTTGTGATCATTGTTTGTCTGTAATCTCACACAATTAAAAGTGACCATTCTGTGTCTGTAGGATCACACATTTATAAACATTTGTGATCATTGTTTGTCTGTAATCTCACACAATTAAAAGTGACCATTCTGTGTCTGTAGGATCACACATTTATAAACATTTGTGATCACTGTTTGTCTGTAATTTCACATTATTAAAAGTGACCATTCTGTGTCTGTAGGATCACACATTTATAAACATTTGTGATCATTGTTTGTCTGTAATCTCACACAATTAAAAGTGACCATTCTGTGTCTGTAGGGTCACACATTTATAAACATTTGTGATCACTGTTTGTCTGTAATTTCACATTATTAAAAGTGACCATTCTGTGTCTGTAGGATCACACATTTATAAACATTTGTGATCATTGTTTGTCTGTAATCTCACACAATTAAAAGTGACCATTCTGTGTCTGTAGGGTCACACATTTATAAACATTTGTGATCATTGTTTGTCTGTAATTTCACATTATTAAAAGTGACCATTCTGTGTCTGTAGGATCACACATTTATAAACATTTGTGATCATTGTTTGTCTGTAATCTCACACAATTAAAAGTGACCATTCTGTGTCTGTAGGGTCACACATTTATAAACATTTGTGATCATTGTTTGTCTGTAATCTCACACAATTAAAAGTGACCATTCTGTGTCTGTAGGATCACATATTTATAAACATTTGTGATCATTGTTTGTCTGTAATCTCACACAATTAAAAGTGACCATTCTGTGTCTGTAGGGTCACACATTTATAAACATTTGTGATCACTGTTTGCCCAGGCTCACATTTTAAATGGTTGGTGTCAGCAATCATCAATTTAATGACTGTGACTGAAAAGTCCAGGCTTTTCTCTATTATTCAACGGGCCTTTAAAATTTGTGAAAGTCAAAGTGGTTTCAAATTTTAGAAGGAATATCTTCCCCATATTATCAATTTCTTCTTTGCTTTGGATTTCAGGCATTATTGATAATTGTCATGCATTATTTAGAGGTTAATACATGACAGAGCCGGGTTAGAAGGTGATATTCGGCCCAGAAAATGAATAACCGCCCAAGGACTCTGTCGTCTATTAATGTCTTTCATACACATGTTTGGTTGCGCCATTCAACGGGAGTAATTACGTTTTCATTCACCGGGACTGTTACCACTACAAGGCATTGCTCATGATGTCCATTAATCAACCTCTTTATTACACATGCTTCTAAATTATGTGTACACATACTTTATTTTTATTTTAACTGAGTATAAAATGAAAGAAAAATAATAATAAATTTTTTTTTTATTTAAAACAAAAAGAAACTGTCAATGAGGTGTCTTGAGCACACAACGTTCAGATTGATAAAATGTAATATGATATGCACGTTAACCAACTGAGCTATTGTGCCATTATGACGTTGACATTATATTTTAAGATATTTATTTGCTTTTCAGTTTCAAATGTAGGTTGCTATGCAGTTGCTTCCCATGGTTTGTTTGTATTAGAAACAAATGTAAATGATAAAATAGTGTACACAAACACTTAATACCATGTCAGCGATTTTCTGAAGAGCACTTACTTTTTATCCGTGAAAGAATATACCAACATGTTGAAAACAAATTGACAATTGATGACGTTTTACGTGGCCATTGGTTTCACACGTTCACCAGGCCGATTATGATTATGAGTTTTTGGCCCAGGCAGATACATGATAATCAGCGTGTGAAGGCAATATCTGGCTTAAAACATGCTCATTTTTGTTACTATATAATTATAGTAATATGTGTATTAAGATGCTTTATGACACAATCTTGGCAAATATCAATACATGCAAAACAGTTTTTGAGAGGTAAAAATTTTGCACAACAGTAGTGTTTTATTCCCATCATGATGACTGTATCCCAAACATTTTAGTCAATGATTGGTCATCCATTCCATAGTGACCAATTGTGTTATATAATCCATCATCACTTTTATTACTCAATGGATCTTTACCATTTGTTTTACAATGGAACTTAATGAAACATTCACAGAAGTTATATATATAACCATAGGATTTGTTAGAACATTTACTGAGGCAGCAGTCAAATATTTGTTGTGTACATATTAAACATTTTTTATTTTATTGGATCTTAACCTTCATTTTCATGTATTGCTATGTAAATGTGTTACATGTTAATCATACAAACTGTGGCTGAAAACATTTTTTATTGAAATGGCAGATGTTTCAGTATACTTATATACTTAGTATGCATGGTAGCTAAAAGCCAATTGTTCACAAATCCCACATTTGAACTTACATCTTCTGCAATCGCAGAATAGGAAATAGGTTTCAATTTTCTCTCTATTAGATATAAAACTGCTCTAATTAAACTGTATTTTCATGATCCAGCAGGTAACAGGTTTCCATATCTTGTCTTCTATAGTGTTTGAATTTTTAGGAGTCTTTAAATGGATACTACTCATACAATATGATTTTTCTATGTGTGAGAAAAGCAACATGACCACCAAAGCTAAAAATGTCTAATTTGCCAAATTTTTTAGTTTAAGGACTAATTATTGTTTATGGATACATCTTTTGATAAAAAAAAAAAAAAAAAAAAAAAAAAAAAATTACACACAAAGAAAACACTCACATAAAAAAAAACCTACCCATTTTATTGTCTAGATATGCTCTATAGCAGCTACTGTTAGATTATCCCTATTCCCTTTATTAGGCAAGAGAAATTATTATAGGATATTTATCCACTTCATTATAATCATTAAGGAATGATTAGTGCAATGGGAGTGGGGTTCACTTTACTATGGCCATTGTATATTGACCCCACTCCCCATCACTTCATGTTTCGTTCCGGTACCGTATTTAGCAGTATACATGACAAAGGTTCTTCTCCTTGAATATGTTACAAGCTTAATATTGTCCAATTTGTTCAAGCAGCTATTTACAAGATTTTCTTAGCATTTTCCAAGGAATTTATCTCCTTTAAATGACCAAATATCAACAACAATGACAATCATGCTGAAATAAATGAGAAATTGAGAATTTTCATTTTCCTATAATATGACAATGTAAAAATCAGTCTTCTTAAGGGGCCACATTGGTATGAAACCCCACTATTAGAGATTATGCATACATTTTCAGGCTGTTACAGAGATTTGAAAGTCTTCATAATTTGAACCTTTTTTAAAAGTCAAAATGGTCCCTTTTGAAAATTAAAAACTCTTTAAAGGACCAAATGTCGATTTCTACGACTAGACAATGGTTCAGATCTCAAGTTGAACTAGGAATTGTTTTGAATAAAAAGTGTTTCCCCTGTCCCTACCCAATTATTACATACAATTTCAGTTTTTAAAAAGATAACTTTTGAAGATGCATCAGAACTACTTTCCTTAATTGGACCTAGTCACTTTAATTGAACAAATATTCATATTACACAAGCATATTCCCTACTAAATTTAGTGATCAGAATACTCTCGATTTGAACCTTTGGTTCAGTTCAGGTCATACTACAGACAGTCTGAACGCAATAGTCCTTGGTCTATGGAAAATGATATAAACAGACAAAATATATTATATATATTTTTTTTTCAATTTTATTTCATATTCAATCTCTTTATTTTGTCAAAAATTCTTTCAAATATGATCAGAGTGCAATTATATTATTATCATCGTTATCAATATTAAAAAGGTAACATGTACTTGCAATTAAAATAACATACAGATGTCACAAAATGTATTCATCTGAGAGCACTAATGAGACCATTTCATAGATATAAATTGTTCACTATTCGCGCAAACTATAGATATCAGATATGGTTAGGTATTCATGACTGTAGTCAAGAAGCTTGTGTATGAATCCCTAGGGTTATTATGTATGGCTAGTGTTATTGTGTATGGATCCCTAGGGTTATTGTGTATGGTTAGTGTTATTGTGTATGAATCCCTAGGGTTATTGTGTATGGTTAGTGTTATTGTGTATGGATCCCTAGGGTTATTGTGTATGGCTAGTGTTAGTGTTTATGAATCTCTAGGGTTATTGTGTATGGCTAGTGTTATTGTGTATGAATCCCTAGGGTTATTATGTATGGCTAGTGTTATTGTGTATGGATCCCTAGGGTTATTGTGTATGGTTAGTGTTATTGTGTATGGATCCCTAGGGTTATTGTGTATGGTTAGTGTTATTGTGTATGAATCCCTAGGGTTATTGTGTATGGTTAGGGTTATTGTGTATGGCTAGTGTTATTGTGTATGGATCCCTAGGGTTATTGTGTATGGTTAGGGTTATTATGTATGGCTAGTGTTATTGTGTATGGATCCCTAGGGTTATTGTGTATGGTTAGTGTTATTGTGTATGAATCCCTAGGGTTATTGTGTATGGCTAGTGTTATTGTGTATGAATCCCTAGGGTTATTATGTATGGCTAGTATTATTGTGTATGGATCCCTAGGGTTATTGTGTATGGTTAGTGTTATTGTGTATGAATCCCTAGGGTTATTATGTATGGCTAGTGTTATTGTGTATGGATCCCTAGGGTTATTATGTACGGCTAGTGTTATTGTGTATGGATCCCTAGGGTTATTGTGTATGGCTAGTGTTATTGTGTATGAATCCCTAAGGTTATTATGTATGGCTAGTGTTATTGTGTATGGTTAGTGTTATTGTGTATGAATCCCTAGGGTTATTGTGTATGGTTAGGGTTATTGTGTATGGTTAGTGTTATTGTGTATGGATCCCTAGGGTTATTGTGTATGGCTAGTGTTAGTGTTTATGAATCTCTAGGGTTATTGTGTATGGCTAGTGTTATTGTGTATGAATCCCTAGGGTTATTGTGTATGGCTAGTGTTATTGTGTATGAATCCCTAGGGTTATTGTGTATGGCTAGTTTTATTGTGTATGGATCCCTAGGGTTATTGTGTATGGTTAGTGTTATTGTGTATGAATCCCTAGGGTTATTGTGTATAGCTAGTGTTATTGTGTATGGATCCCTAGGGTTATTGTGTATGGATCCCTAGGGTTATTGTGTATGGTTAGTGTTATTGTGTATGGATCCCTAGGGTTACTGTGTTTGGATCCGTAGGATTATTGTTTATGGTTAGTGTTATTGTGTATGGATCCCTAGGGTTATTGTGTATGGTTAGTGTTATTGTGTATGGATCCCTAGGATTATTGTGTTTGGATCCGTAGGATTATTGTTTATGGTAAGTGTTATTGTGTATGGATCCCTAGGGTTATTGTGTATGGTTAGTGTTACTGTGTATGGATCCCTAGGGTTATTGTGTATGAATCCCTAGGGTTATTGTGTATGGCTAGTGTTATTGTGTATGGATCCCTAGGGTTATTGTATATGGCTAGTGTTATTGTGTATGGATTCCTAGGGTTATTGTGTATGGCTAGTGTTATTGTGTATGGATCCCTAGGGTTATTGTGTATGGATCCCTTGGGTTATTGTGTATCAATCCCTAAGGTTATTGTGTATGGCTAGTGTTATTGTGTATGGATCCCTAGGGTTATTGTGTATGGCTAGTGTTATTGTGTATGGATCCCTAGGGTTATTGTGTATGGCTAGTGTTATTGTGTATGGATCCCTAGGGTTATTGTGTATGGTTAGTGTTATTGTGTATGGATCCCTAGGGTTATTGTGTATGATTAGTGTTATTGTGTATGGATCCCTAGGGTTATTGTGTATGGCTAGTGTTAGTGTATGGATCCCTAGGGTTATTGTGTATGGTTAGTGTTATTGTGTATGGATCCCTAGGGTTATTGTATATGGATCCCAAGGGTTAATGTGTATGGCTAGGGTTCTCGTGTATGGATAGGGTATTTGTGTATGGATAGGGTCATTGTGTATGGATAAGGTCATTGTGTATGGATAGGGTCATTATGTATGAATAGGGTCATTGTGTATGGATAGGGTTCTTGTGCATGGATAGGGTCATTGTGTATGGATATGGTTCTTGTGCATGGATAGGGTCATTGTGTATTGATAGGGTCATTGTGTATGGATAGGGTACTTGTGTATGGATAGGGTCATTGTGTATGGATAGGGTACTTGTGTATGGATAGGGTCATTGTTTATGGATAGGGTACTTGTGTATGGATAGGGTCATTGTTTATGGATAGGGTCATTGTGTATGGATAGGGTTCTTGTATATGGATAAGGTTCTTGTGTATGGATAGGGTACTTGTGTATGAATAGGGTCATTGTGTATGGATAGGGTCATTGTGTATGGATAGGGTTCTTGTGCATGGATAGTCATTGTATATAGATAAAGTTCTTGTGTATGGATAGGGTTATTGTGTATGGATATGGGTCTTGTGTATGGATAGGGTTCTTGTGTATGGATAGGGTACTTGTGTATGGATAGGGTTCTTGTGTATTGATAATGTTCTTGTGCATGGATAGGGTCATTGTGTATGGATAAGGTTCTTGTGCATGGATAGGGTCATTATGTATAGATAGGGTCATTGTGTATGGATAGGGTCATTGTGTATGGATAGGTTTCTTGTGCATGGATAGGGTCATTGTGTATGGATAAGGTCATTATGTATGGATAGGGTCATTGTGTATGGATAAGGTCATTATGTATGGATAGGGTCATTGTGTATGGATAGGGTTCTTGTGCATAGATAGAGTTCTTGTGTATGGATAGGGTTCTTGTGCATAGTTAGGGTTCTTGTGCATGAATAGGGTCATTGTGCATGAATAGGGTTCTTGTGTATGGATAGGGTTATTGTGCATGGATAGGGTTCTTATGTATGGATAGATAGGGTCATTATGCATGGATATGGTCATTATGTATGGATAGGGTTCTTGTGTATGGATAGGGTTCGTCTGCATAGAAAGAGTTCTTGTGCATGGATAGGGTTCTTGTGTATGGGTAGGGTTCTTGTGCATAGATAGGGTTCTTGTGCATGAATAGGGTCATTGTGCATGAATGGGGTTTTTGTGTATGAATAGGGTTATTGTGCATGGATAGGGTTCTTATGTATGGATAGATAGGGTCATTATGTATGGATAGGGTCATTATGTATGGATAGGGTTCTTGTGTATGGATAGGGTTCTTCTGCATAGAAAGAGATCTTGTGCATGGATAGGGTTCTTGTGCAAAGATAGGGTTCTTGTGCATGAATAGGGTCATTGTGCATGAATAGGGTTCTTGTGCATAGATAAGGTTCTTGTGCATAGATAGGGTTTTTGTGCATGGATAGGGTCATTATGCATGGATAGGGTCATTATGTATAGATAGGGTTCTTGTGTATGGAGTGGGTTCTTGTGTATGGATAGGATCATCATGTATGGATAGGGTTATTGTGCATGGATAGGGTTCTTATGTATGGATAGATAGGGTCATTATGCATGGATAGGGTCATTATGTATGGATAGGGTTCTTGTGCATGGATAGGGTTCTTGTGTATGGATAGGGTTCTTGTGTATGGATAATGTCATTGTGTATGGATAGGGTCATTATGCATGGATAGTGTTCTTGTGTATGGATAGATAGGGTCATTATGCATGGATAGGGTCATTATGTATGGATAGGGTTCTTGTGCATGGATAGGGTTCTGGTGTATGGATAGGGTTCTTGTGCATGGATAATGTCATTGTGTATGGATAGGGTCATTATGCATGGATAGTGTTCTTTTGTATGGATAGATAGGGTCATTATGTATGGATAGGGTTCTTGTGCATGGATAGGGTTCTTGTGTATGGATAGGGTTCTTGTGCATAGTTAGGGTTTTTGTGCATGGATAGGGTTCTTGTGCATGGATAATGTCATTGTGTATGGATAGGGTCATTATGCATGGATAGTGTTCTTGTGTATGAATAGATAGGGTCATTATGCATGGATAGGGTCATTATGTATGGATAGGGTTCTTGTGCATGGATAGGGTTCTTGTGTATGGATAGGGTTCTTGTGTATGGATAGGGTTTTTGTGCATGGATAGGGTTCTTGTGCATGGATAATGTCATTATGCATGGATAGGGTCATTATGTATGGATTGGGTTCTTGTGTATGGATAGGGTTCTTGTGCATAGATAGGGTTTTTGTGCATGGATAAGGTTCTTGTGCATGGATAGGGTCATTATGCATGGATAGGGTCATTATGTATGGATAGGGTTCTTGTGTATGGAGTGGGTTCTTGTGCATAGATAGGGTTCTTGTGCATGGATAGGATTCTTGTGCATGGATAAGGTCATTATGCATGGATAGGGTCATTATGTATGGATAGATAGGATCATTATGTATAGATAGAGTTCTTATGTATGGATAGATAGGGTCATTATGTATAGATAGAGTTCTTATGTATGGATAGATAGGGTCATTATGTATAGATAGAGTTCTTGTGTATGGAGTGGGTTCTTGTGTATGGATAGGGTTATTGTGCATGGATAGGGTTCTCTGAAACCACTAGGCCAATTAAACTAAAACTTCACATGGGTGTTTCTATTGCATACAATATTATACAGAAGATTTATTTTTTTCGATCTGAAATTCAAGATGGCCGCCATTACTAAAAATAGTCCAAAACTTAAAAAATCTTCTTCTCATTAACGGCCCAACAGATTTTCAAAATGCTTATGTAGAAATGATGACCAACTATAGTTCTGTTAGAATTGTTCAAATGGTGTCCATAGGGTTAAAAATGACCCTGCCCCAAGAGTTCAATTAGGGGACACATGTCAATATATATAATATATATATAAATTTTTTTTTAAATGGAAATAATTTTGCCTTTATTTTCACTAAAGCATTATTAGGCGAAGGAGATTAAGATTTGTAAAAATGACTGGGTTCCTATGTCTTAAGGGGTCAGGAGGGGCCCCAAAAGGGTACAAATTTGGAATTAGTAAAATTGTTTTCTTAAGAACCGGTATGTCAGTTTTGTACATATTTGATATAAATTATCCCTTAGTGTAGGGGTTTGATTGCAGATAAGAATTTAGGGGCTAAAATATATAGGGGCCCTGAAAGGGGACTTAGAATTTAACATAAGGATACTGTGGGAAAACAGAAAATTCTCTTTTTTTTTTTCATTTATTCTGAAACCACTAAGCCAATTAAACTGAAACTTCACATGGATGTTTCTGTTGCATAGGAGACTATACAGAAGATTTATTTTTTCTATCTAAAATTCAAGATGGCCACTGTTACTAAAAAAAGTTCAAAACTTAAAAAATCTTCTTCTCATGAACGTCCAACAGATTTTCAAAATGTTTATGTAGTAATGATGACCAACAATAGTTTTGTTAGATTTGTTCAAATGGTGTCCCTAGAGTTAAAAATGACCCCGCCCTGAAGTTTCTATTGCATAGTAGAATTTCAAAAAGTGATATGGCCACTATGAGCAAGTAGAGCGTAGAGGGCCCTCTTGTTATATACAGATGGGGACTGGGGTTCTTGTGTATGTTTTTATATATAGATGGGTCTGGGGTTCTTGTGTATGAATTGGGTTCTTGTGTATGATTTTATATATAAATGGGGACTGGGATTCTTGTGTATGAATTGGGTTCTTGTGTATGTTTTTATTTATAGATGGGTCTGGGGTTCTTGTGTATGAATTGGGTTCTTGTGAATGTTTTTATATATAGATGGGGACTGGGATTCTTGTGTATGAATTGGGTTCTTGTGTATGTTTTTATATATAGATGTGGACTGGGATTCTTGTGTATGTTTTTATTTATAGATGGGTCTGGGGTTCTTGTGTATGAATTGGGTTCTTGTGAATGTTTTTATATATAGATGGGGACTGGGATTCTTGTGTATGAATTGGGTTCTTGTGTATGTTTTTATATATAGATGTGGACTGGGATTCCTGTATATGTTTTTATATATAGATGGGGACTGGGGTTCTTGTGTATGAATTTGGATGGACATTTTTTTATGTATACATGGAGAGTGGGGTGCTTGTGTATGAATGGGTTAATTGTGTATGGATAGGGTTCTTGCGTATGTTTTACGTAGAGATGGGGGCTTGGGCCCTTGTGTATGAATGGGGTTCCTGTATATGGATAGGGTTATTGTGTATGGAGTTTTTTTTATATGTATAAATGGGGACTGGGGCCCTTTTGTATAGATTGGGTTATTGTGTAGTTGTGGGGGCCTTGTGTATGGAGAGAGCCCCTGTGGATACGTGTGTTTTATGTATAGGTGGGGGCTGGAGTCCTTTTGTATGAATGAGGTATTGTGTATGGATGGGTCTGGGAAACAAACAGATTGCTTTTTATAGATGAACTCACCAACATCACCCATGCAACACTTTACATTCAACTACTACCTTAATTAACAGGATATAAAACAAAATGTATACACCATACAATTCACATATCAGTATATGTTTTTATGTTAACTTTAATTATTGTTAACACTAATCCTGCCCTGAATGTGATCAACAGCAGTTTGATCAGAGAAGACCATAGTCTTAGATAATGTAAACTACATATCCAAATTCTTAAAAAACTGGCAGCCCATAACAGTTAAAACAAACATGGCTCAACTTACACTCAACCTTTATTTGTTCCAAACATCTGGGCCGAGTTGTTCAATGCGCCGTTAGGTGAAATCTTTGTTTGATATTTTTAAAATTGTAAAAGTTTTTATATCAAGTACAATGGGCTATAGAAGTAGAATGACATTTTTATATCAAGTACAATGGGTTATAGAAGTAGAATGACATTTTCATATCAAGTACAATGGGCTATAGAAGTAGAATGACATTTTTATATCAAGTACAATGGGTTATAGAAGTAGAATGACATTTTCATATCAAGTACAATGGGTTATAGAAGTAGAATGACATTTTCATATCAAGTACAATGGGTTATAGAAGTAGAATGACATTTTCATATTGAGTACAATGGGTTTTAGAAATAGAATGACATTGTCATATTGAGTACTATACGTTACAGAAGTAGAATGACATTTTCATATTGAGTACTATACGTTACAGAAATAGAATGACATTGTCATATTGAGTACTATACGTTACAGAAATAGAATGACATTGTCATATTGAGTACTATACGTTACAGAAGTAGAATGACATTTTCATATCAAGTTTAATGGGTTATAAAAGTAGAATTACATTTTCATATCAAGTACAATGGGTTATAGAAGTAGAATGACATTTTCATATCGATGCAATGGGTTACAGAAGTAGAATGATATTTTCATATCAAGTTTAATGGGTTACAGAAGTAGAATGACATTTTCATATCAATTTTAATGGGTTACAGAAGTAGAATGAGATTTTCGTATCAAGTACAATGGGTTACAGAAGTAGAATGATATTTTCGTATCAATTACAATGGGTTACAGAAGTAGAATGACATTTTCATATCAAGTACAATGGGTTAAAGAAGTAGAATGACATTTTCATATCAAGTACAATGGGTTATAGAAGTAGAATGACATTTTCGTATCAATTACAATGGGTTACAGAAGTAGAATGACATTTTCATATCAAGTACAATGGGTTACAGAAGTAGAATGACATTTTCATATCAAGTACAATGGGTTATAGAAGTAGAATGACATTTTCATATCAAGTACAATGGGTTATAGAAGTAGAATGACAGAAATTTGTTAACTTTAACCCTTTACTCCATAGATACATGTTTTCCAGCACCAATCACAGAAGGCCTTTGAAAACAGTGCAGGAAGTGTTCAGATTGCTTGTTTTCCACTCTGTCAGTTAATATAAACATAATTCACCCAATAATTCAAAACCTTCTATATTAGAGGTGTCTATATTAGGTGTCCAAAGGAGTCTATATGAAGTAAAGGGTTAAATCTCAAAATACCATGATTTGAAAATTCATCTTAATGTGGCGTTAAGCTTACTGTGCTCTGAACAACTGGGCCCGGTACTTTTGTATTCATTATTAGCTTCTGCGTAAGCATATATACACTAATATAGAACATGTACTCACACAATGGATATAGGTAGTGTAGATCAAATCATTTTAACAAAAATCCACCTCCCTCAATTATTTTCTGGTAATATAAGAAAGCAGAACAGAATGATTTCATATTTCGGTTTACAGCTAAGATATTCACCGACACTTTTGAACAATATAATCTTATAACGTTTATAAAAGTGTTGTGAATAAAAAAACAACTATTGACTACCCCACGAATTATAACTTATCAAATATTGTTCCAAACAGTCTGTGAGGCTTAATGCAAATGACAATGAACAAATATCATAAAAAGGATATGACATTTACATTGTGATAAAACTGTATACCATATGCATTATATATGTTCAAAGTCATGATCAGAAAAAAGCAATGTAATGTTTCAGCAAAACAATGTAATGTTTTTATACCTCAAGATATAAACTTCCTTGTATACACAATTTTAAAAATCTATATATACATTACACAGGCATATACAAAGTAACTATTTCAAGATTAATGATGTATTCATTAATAAATTTGAGTAACAAACTCTTAATACTAAATGGATGCAAACAAACAAGCTAATCAATTATTCTAAACAGTCAGAGAACCAGTTAAATTAAATAGACAGGCATACAAGGGAGTTTAATCTTACAACATATATTTTTCATTTATTCTTCTTTTTGCAGCTTTTATCCCCCAACATTTCTCTACAGGTTTTCATGCTCTTATCACATCATACTCTGCATCTATTGGCTCTCATATGTGTGCTTACTAGTTTTTATCTTATAGCTTTCAAGGCCATCTTAAATATTTTACCACTACACATAAACTAGTTTCAATTAAATGTTGTACTTTAAGATACAGTGAAACTTTATATATTTACTGATACTTTTGCAAATATTTCATTGTCTCAAAGTTAAAGAAAATGACAGTAAGCATATTTAAACTTTCACACACACCAACACATACATGTACCTTTACCTATAAACGGTACTTATAATATATGTATACTTTGCTTTCTGTTTTATTTTCATTTATATTTACATGCTTTTTATTTACACATATCTATGCCATACAATATATACATACTTACATTATATATGACATACAATATATACATACTTACATTATATATGACATACAATATATACATACTTACATTATATATGACAGAAAACCTGATCAGTAGAGATACACTTAGGACAAATGTAACTGTGCATGGCCAAACAATGCTAACAATAACGAGTTTGAAAGACAATTATTTGAATTAATAAAATAAATGATAATGTCAAGTAAAAATGTACACACAGGAATTAACATGCATTGTGACACAAACACATTCACCATGCCAATGCATTGTATATAGTTTTAACATTATCACAATAAAAAATAAATATATAATTTTAAACCATATTGTCACCGTTTTTACCATCAGTCTATCCCAAAGTCTGGCATAACAACTAATTGGACAGTTTCAAAATTTAATTAGTTATCAAACAAGACTGAAAACTAATGAATCATCTCAAGCCTTGCACAGGTTACCTCTAGTTTTGGAAACTAAAGAACAACCTCAAGCCTTGCACAGGTTACCTCTAGTCTTGGAAACTGAAGAATCACCTCAAGCCTTGCACAGGTAACCTCTAGTCTTGGAAACTAAAGAACCACCTCAAGCCTTGCACAGGTTACCTCTAGTCTTGGAAACTGAAGAATCGCCTCAAGCCTTGCATAGGTAACCTCTAGTCTTGGAAACTAATGAATCACCTCAAGCCTTGCACAGGTTACCTCTAGTTTTGGAAACTAAAGAACCACCTCAAGCCTTGCACAGGTTACCTCTAGTCTTGGAAACTGAAGAATCACCTCAAGCCTTGCACAGGTAACCTCTAGTCTTGGAAACTAAAGAACCACCTCAAGCCTTGCACAGGTTACCTCTAGTCTTGGAAACTAAAGAACCACCTCAAGCCTTGCACATGTTACCTCTAGTCTTGGAAACTGAAGAATCACCGCAAGCCTTGCATAGGTAACCTCTAGTCTTGGAAACTAATGAATCACCTCAAGCCTTGCACAGGTTACCTCTAGTTTTGGAAACTAAAGAACCACCTCAAGTCTTGCACAGGTTACCTCTAGTCTTGGAAACTAAAGAACCACCTCAAGCCTTGCACAGGTTACCTCTAGTTTTGGAAACTGAAGAACCACCTCAAGCCTTGCACAGGTTACCTCTAGTCTTGGAAACTAAAGAACCACCTCAAGCCTTGCACAGGTTACCTCTAGTCTTGGAAACTAAAGAACCACCTCAAGCCTTGCACAGGTTACCTCTAGTCTTGGAAACTAAAGAACCACCTCAAGCCTTGCACAGATTACCTCTAGTCTTGGAAACTAAAGAAACTGACTTAACTACCAATTTGTGTGTGTGGATGAACCGATGAACAGAGATCCAAGTTAAAAATCAGTTTGTCTACCTCAACTTTGCTTTGTGGGATGGAGATATAATCCATGGACATTATAAATTATCCCAACAGTTACCAATGTTTACCATGGCAACCTATAAACCTTATACTTCCTAGGAAAGAAACTATTCAAGTAATGTGAGCAAACAAATGGCAGTAGAATAGGATAGGAATTTTGATGAAATAAAATACTGTAGGGTAAAGAAGATTTAAAACACGAACATGTGACAGCAGATCTAAATAGACATTGTAAATAAGCGCAATGAGATGGAGATAGGCCGACTTTGTTTTGTTTTTCCTCCTCCATTTGTTTAGTGAATTACATTTTTTATCACATTATTTGGACAATAAATAACAAAATATTTGAAAAGAAAAATACTCATATCATCCAATATTAAACTAGTAATTCATAACCATTAGGTAAACATACATGTAAAAATAATTGTATCTTACATAATTATCTAATTGTTTCCGTATTTTTGTGTATTGAAATGTTTATATTGATACTGATGATAAAGTAAAAACATCACGCCAGTTGTATGGCCACCCTTGTATTCAATTGAAAATATTATAGTTACAGAACTGGTTGCAAACTTATTCATTAAACACAGCATTAGGCATGGATTTAGAAATTAGGAATAGGAAACATTGTAATTTTAAAAATATCTCAATTACACAATCTCCGAGTAATTTATTACTGGTTATATTGTTAAATTATTCATGAAAAAAATCAATGGTTATTATGATAAACATTACAGTGATGAGCAATAAAAGGTGATTGTTGAATAAGAGTTGATTAAAAAGTACATCATTCTATAAGGTATGTGGAGAGTGGAATTATTCTCTTACTTCTGATGATAAAAAAAATATTGAGCAGAGGTATGTCAGTCAACAGCATTACAAAATAATACAATAACAACATCAGCATTCCAAGTTCTAATTGTAAACTTTCCACCTTTCACTTTATATATAAATATTTGACAATAAAAATGTTGCCAATAAATTCTCATAAAATGTGACTTCGCCCCATTAGAGAAATGTTAGTAGATATCTGACAACAAATTTATAGATATCTGACAAAACATTTGGTAGATATCAGACAAAAAATGGAAGATATCTGACAAAAGTTAGTAGATATCTGACAAAACATTAGGTAGATATATGACAAAAGTTGGTAGATATCTGACAAATGTTGGTAAATATCTAATAAGTTTGCAAATATCTGACAAAACATTATGTAGATATCTGACAACAGTTGGTAGATATCTGACAACATTAGGAGATATCTTATATAAGTTGGTAGATATCTGACAACACTTGATAGGTAGATATCTGACAAAAGTCGGTAGATATTCAAAAGAAGATACCTTACATTTGATAGGTAGATATGTCAACATTTGGTAGATATCTGACAAAAGTTGGTAGATACCTTAAATTTGATAGGTAGATATGTCAACATTTGGTATGTAGATATCTGACATTTGGTAGATATCTGACAAAAGTTGGTAGATATCTGACAAAAGTTGGTAGATACCTTACATTTGATAGGTAGATATATCAACATTAATTTTGGTATGTAGATATATGGCATTTGGTAGATATCTGACAAAAAATGGTAGATATCTTACTAAAGTTGCTAGATATCCAACAACATTTGCAACCAACCTAAGACATGGTATGTACTTTGACACATCTTGCACAAAAAATTGTCTTAAACTCACTTCCATCAATATTTAAGTGATAAATGTTTTAAAACACAATTTATTAAAAAAAAATAATAAAAAAAAATGGCTCTTTTCATTTTACAATACAATCATTTTCACCACATCATCGCATTCTTTTAAGCACAATGTAGACTTAAATTTGTACATCAACTATCTCTGCATATTAACATTTTACATACATCATAACAGCACAACATTCAATTCGTTACAATTTTCAAAATTACTTCATATATGCATGTTTATGTTTTGATAATACAAGTAATAACTATTAGAAAACATTCTTGTAGCATTATTTGGATTTGTCTAAGAAAATTTTCTAGGCAAAACGTGTATGAAGAGATCAATATAGGATAACTGAGTATATACTACAAAGTACTTGACCAAACACTAATAAATGTTAACAAAATCACACAATTTCAATCATAGTCAGACAAATTTGTTAATTACTGTCAGATATAAATACTTTAATCATAGTCGGATACAAATTTGTTAATATTACTGACAGATATAAATATTTTAATCACATTAAGATACAAATTTGTTAATTACTGTCAGATATAAGTATTTTAATCATAGCAAGATACAAATTTGTTAATTACTGTCACATACAAATATTTTAATCATAGCAAGATACAAATTTGTTAATTACTGTCACATACAAATATTTTAATCATAACAAGATACAAATTTGTTAATTACTGTCACATACAAATATTTTAAAAATAGCAAGATACACATTTGTTTATCACTATCCAACAGTAAATCACTGTCGAATACAAATATTTCAATCGAAGCATCCAATATTGACATAAGTTTGAATTTCACTGAAAGCAACACTGCCATGGCACAAACAGAGCCTTGCATATTGTAAAATAATTTTAATATATATATATATATTAATTCACTTAGATAAAATAATTTTAAAGTTATAATTTATACATATATGTATGCATCCAACCAGGTAAAACTATGTTAATACTAAAACAATAATCACAAGTGCACTCGGGTCCCATTAGAATGCAATTGACAGGATCTACAAAAATGAAACGGCGATAAACACGGAACCGCGTTTTAAATATCCCATTGTGCACTATTTGGCAATACTAGTTTCGGTAAACAAACACAAGACAATGAGAAACAATTGTAAGTCGGCGTAAATCAATTAACAGTGATGCTGTTGCAATATGAAGTTGTTATCATGTCAGTCTGCATTATCAAGGTGTAATTGATGCACAAATACATGGTCACAGTTTGAAATAACAAAACGAGCTCGCGAACACTTAGTGATTTAGTTGAGTTTTTCGATCAATTCATCAATTATTATACTTCGTTTTTTTTTTTAAAAATCTGGTTGAAAATATCAATTTTAAATTTGGGAGCCATAGAGAAACCGCGTTATTACGCGACCCGAGTGTATGAATATACTCAGATTAAATGGTGTATGCAGTAATCTACACATCCACTCAAACAATATAATGTATATATGTTACAGTAAGATTGTGAAACCAGGGATTTCATGAAATCCCTGAAAATTTCAGTAATTTCGCGAAATTACTGTTTGCGAAATTACTGTTTCACTCAGGGATTTCATGAAATCCCTGAAAATTCCAGTAATTTCATGAAATCCCTGAAATATGGGCAGGGATTTTACACTATCTTACTGGCTGATTTCAGTAAATCTGTGTAATTCTATTTTAGTTAACTTACTATACAGTTGTGTTTTTTTTCCTGATTATTACATCACTCATTAGCACAAACAGTGTCAGGAAGCCACTTCTACTGATGTGCACTACCAGGAAAAAGGTGTTTGTCAGGACAATAGGAGTGGGCCTGGGTGTCTGTCTGACCATATGTCAATTATTTTGAGTCACACCAGGTCAATAGGTGTGGGCCTGGCAAATGGCTTCACCTGAGGCCTGTCCTATTAAAAAGGCATCCCGGTTCAGCCCATTCAGTATAGAGTTACTTTCATGCAAGATGTCTTCTGATAGTATGGAAGACGTTTTCAGGCAAGAGTTGTTCAAAAGATATGAAGTATGTCAGAAGTATCTGATTCCGAAGACAGAATATTATAGAATTATAGAAAGCTTGAAATCGGCATCTACCAATAATCACACAAAGATCAGGAGCAGCTACTATCTGTTATCCAAGTAAGTAGATTGATTTAAGTAATTTAAATATGTCTATTTTTCCAAATGTTTAGAATATTTGGAAAAAAGATAACCAGGAACATATAGTAAACACGATGAAACCTGTCGGAAATCCCCTACACAAAAGTTCAAGGTAGTCAAATTTCCCCGGTTGGATTGTCTCAATCCCCTAGATTCTTAATTAAAAATAAATAAATGTTTTTATAAATGTTTTAATTATTAACAGTTATTACTGCTAAATGATAAGCCAAGGTTCTGTAGAACGTGCAAATGGAGACATCAAGGACATGTTAGTGGCATGGATGGCAGACAATGAAACACAGGACTGGGCTACAGGCATCAAGTTTGTACAATTCCAGAAGAACTCAGCACATCACTCGGGGATTAAGTGTTCACCATACTCGGCCATGTTTGGGTGTGAAGCTCGAGTGGGCTTAACCTTTTCAGCACTACCCACAGAAGTGGTCTACAGGATGGAGAGTGAGGATGATCTTCTGGCTGCTTTCTCGTGTAGCACACCTCATACACAAGAAGCTGACATCATACAAGTCATCTCAAGCAGCACAACTTCTTCTCATGAAACTAACAGCATTACAGCCTTTTCAAGCAGCCCAGCTTCTTCTCATGAAACTGACAGTATACCAGCCGACTTAAGCAGCCCAACTTCTACACCAGCTTACCATGAAGACACTGTACTTATCATACTGCCTTCTACCAGTGAAATGAACCCGCCAGACCATTCCCAGATATCCCCATCAATCACCACCACGCCAATCTTGGAAGACCACACTATCCAGATCAGGAAGCGTAGAGCTGAAGCCTATGCAGCACTACTATCTCAGGCAGAGAGGATGGTGAAACGCAGCCGTGTGGATCTCAAAACCGGTGTGCCTGGGGACAATGTGGCTGTTCCTATACCGGCAGTAGATCGTGGCAGAGGGGATCCTCGTAACATTCTTGGTGTCATCGTCAACAGAGACGTTGACACTGACCAGTACAAGATTGCTGTAAAGGCGGGTGTTTTAAAGGGACAATACTCCAGGAACCAGTTTGATCTGTGTCCTCAGCGATTACTGACAGAAGCTGATGTTAGTCAGGAGAATGTAACGTCACTTCGTTCTGCTGTTATTGCGGAATCTTCATCTGGTGGGCAAGGTTTTACCAAGTGCAACTGCAACAGTCCAAAAAAGTGCCAGTCCAACAGATGCAAATGTTTTAAAGCATAGCTGAAGTGTAACTCAAGATGTCATTCCAGCCTCACATGCTCCAACAAACAAACTTTTGATAGATATGCCCAATATACAATGGGAAATGTGTGCCGCTTTAATAAGTTACTGCAGTGCTCATTGCACTTGTGCCTTTTTTTATACACAATCATCAAAGTGCTTTCCTTGAGACCAAACCACCATACCTTCCCCTTTCTTCTATGTTTTATTCTGTTTTTATTTAAACCCTTTACTGCCGGAAGCAATTCTATAAACTATACCTGAAATGTATACCTGATTATTCAAATGTATTAATAAATAAAAAATCACCATATGTATTGTCTGCTTATTTCCTCTTCAGGGATTTCATGAAATCCCTGACTACATTTTTCAGGGATTTCATGAAATCCCTGGTTTCACAATCTTACTGTAACATATATAAGTACATAGAATATCCATTTTATCCACATAGTAATGAGACCTATGACAACATGTTAACATAAAAATAAAATACATTCAGATTCAATAACTGCAACATGCAATAGTTTGTTGTTTTTATTTCAAGCCTGACATTTTAAATAAACTGGAGTTGAATCAATAATGGCAAAAAGTTACAATCTCTAAATACCCCAAGTAGCAATTATTACCTATACACCAAATACATCCTAGTTCTACATGTACATGTATAACAATTTCCACAAATCAAAACAAAAAATGACAACTGGTACTGACTCAGAATGATTCAGACAAAATCCTAGGCCATTTCCATTGCTACATTGAACTGTAAATATGTGAATGGCCTTTGACAAATGACCTTCATTTTTAGCTAGTATTTTAAAGAATCAGAAGAGGGCTATTGTATCTGTCACAGGTTCACCGTTTCTCTTTAACCATACCTATTATCTTAAATTCAGATACAGGCATGGCCCTGAGAGCTGACAATAGGAAATAGGGTTTAATACCATTTTCAAAAATGACATGTTATACATGGCATCTGATTTTTAACAGCAAGTTTTTGAAGAGAGTTAATAGGTTCCCAGCCTGATGTTGGCAGTGAAAGATTAGTGCACTTGATGCAGCAACTTAAAAAACTTTGCATGGAGGTTTCTAAGTAAGATGACAGAGCCTTGGATTATACATATATTTCATAAGTGTTGGGTTGACATCAGGATATTCCAACCAGAGGGTCACTGTTTTTATTGACAATCAAAACAGTGGTATCAAGGTTAGAATCTCAATCATATTTATATTGAACTCGTGAATGGTTAAAAACTAAGCAAAAGTGGTTAAATAAATTGAACGTTGACCACTCAAACATTCAAAATTAACTATTGGGCCACTTCTATTAAAAAAACATTGTTTTTTTATTCGGTTACAGAGCCAACAATTCAAACAAAATGTTTTATCTGTTCTTGTGCAAATAGTCCATTAATGATCCATTAAGTATTTTAAGATATACTTATTGGATATATACAAGTGTCTAGGGATTCAGATCACTGTAAACAAACAACAATGAACGCCCACCCTTACCATATTTCAATTGAAGAATTTGAATTATTAGTGGAGAACTGACATTCAAAATCTAAGAAAAAGGGCTACTAAATAAACTGTTAACATTTCAACTGAAAAAGAATATACAGTGAAAGGAAAAAGAAAGTATACAAACCTATAAATGTCGACAGGTCAAGGAACAATAAATGTATTGCAAATAAATTTTGTATATTTATATTTCATCATATTGTTGAATCAAAAAACAAACATTTAATTCATTTCAAAGCAAAACAATAAGAAAAAATCAGTTCATTTTCCATCACATGAATAAACTTAGCCAATAATGAAACAAGAGGCCCAAGAGGGCCTGAGGACGCTCTACTGACTCATAGTGGCCATATCACTTTTTGAAATTCTACAATGAAATAGAAACATCGGGGCAAGGTCATTTTTAACTCTAGGGACACCATTTGAACAAATCTAACAAAACTGTAGTTGGTCATCATTACTACATAAACATTTTCAAAATCTATTGGACCGTTCATGAGAAGAAGATTTTTTAAGTTTTGGACTATTTTTAGTATGAATTTTAGATAGAAAAAATAAATCTTTTGTATAGTCTCCTATGCAATAGAAACATCCATGTGAAGTTTCAGTATAATTAGCCTAGTGGTTTCAGAATAAATGAAAAAAAAAAAGGAGAATTTTCTGTTTTCCCACAGTATCCCTATGTAAAATTCTAAGTCCCCTTACAGGGCCCCTATAAATTTTAGCCCCTAAATTTTTATCTGCAATCAAACCCCTACACATAGGGATAATTTATATCAAATATGCACAGATGTGACATACCGGTTCTCAAGAAAACAATTTTACTAATTCCCAATTTGTACCCTTTTTGGGCACCTCCTGACACCTTAAGATATAGGAACCCAGTCATTTTTACAATCTTAACCTCCTTTTACCTAACAATGCTTTAGTGAAGATATAGGCAAAATTATTTCCATTTTAAAAAAAAAAATAAAAATAATATATTGACATGTGTCCCCTAATTGAACTCTCGGGGCAGGGTCATTTTTAACCCTAGGGACACCATTTGAACAAATCTCACAGAACTATAGTTGGTCATCATTACTACATAAACATTTTGAAAATCTGTTGAGCCTTTCATGAGAAGAAGATTTTTTAAGTTTTGGACTATTTTTAGTAATGGCGGCCATCTTGAAATTCAGATTGAAAAAAAAAATCTTCTGTATAGTCTCCTATACAATAGAAACACCCATGTGAAGTTTCAGATCAATTGGCCTAGTGGTTTCAGAGAAAGTGCTGCTAACAGACGACAGACAACGCGCCGCCATCGCATTACCACTTCTTGGCGTTTGGCCAGTAGAGCTTAAAATTGATCTGGGGATTATTCACTGATAAAATGATTTCAGAGGACATATCATTGAACGTTTTCTCAATTTCAGTCTATATTTAGAAATAATGGCCTAATTGGATTTTAAGGAACATCAAAACTGAAAGTGCATCAATTCGAAAAGTGTTATAAAGTTCAGTTGTTTTCAAGCATAAGACATTGACTGGAATTTTTTTTTAAAAAGTTTAATTGAGGGAAGTGACTAGATAGCTGCAATTTCATTGGTCAATGTAGTGAGTATCCTAGGTAACAGTAGCTGTCAAGAAATTGCCACAGGATTAGTTGGTTTCTGCTGATATATGGCTACTGACGCGATGTGCTGGTTTTGCATAATCTGAAATAGGTAAATAACAATATAAGTTTAGAATTCTGTGTAACAAGAAATGTATGGAAAGTAAAATTCTAATTATAAAATGCAATTCATTATTCAATTTGGTCAGTACAAAAACTTGTCCAAGACTTTATGGTTATATAACTAGTGTGTAAAGGGCAAGGTTCACGAGTAGCCAAAATCGGCCCAATATATTTACAAAATATAAAATAAACGGAATCCATAATATACCACTCGTTTGTTGTTGTGTGACACCTCATTGATCCAACCATATCTAATATATTGTGCTGATTGTATGTTGTTGTATTTTTTTGAGCCCCAAATATACCCAATACTTAAGGAAATTGGGTATTTTCATGAATATTCAACTATTATTTTGTGTTTTTACATAGAGCGCATTCTTCGCCATTCTTGAAATTTCCCCCAACATTTACTGGTATTAAAACAAAACATGTACAGAAATATCTAGTATGGCGACACTTGCGCTCATATAAAAATAATTAAAAAATCGTTCCCGAACCTGGTTGTTTCTTGCCAGTTTCCCTTTACAACACACATGATATGAACACATAAATGCCAATAATCCATTAGGAAAATGGAATCATACTATAAAAATGTTTGATATCATTAGAAGTATTAATTATTAAGTGATTTGTTTTGCGTAGGAGAAAAAAAAAACTTATAATTTTGGGTATTTTGCGTTGTTTTCCGCTCAATGGTCAATGTCGTCAATGCTTGGCGTCTGTAGCAACCTGCGTTCATTCGGATATCACATATATTGGATATGGTTCGTTTTATTTCCAGAACATTTTATTTTCTTATTTAAAATACTCCAAATTTATTATATGGCAGTGTTGATAAATGCTAACATGCATCACAACGTTAAACTTTCAAACTGACCATTTTTTCATATAAAGATGTAATGTTCTGTTAGTCGTCAACGTAGTTTTGCGTTGAAACCTGGATGCTGTTTCGCCATATACAATTCAAGAAGGTATTTTTTTTAATTTATGTGTGTAATACTATTTATTACTCAAAATGGTGTGAATACAGACTTATTTTGTTATTTTTATATTTTATTGAAATCGTACAAAAGGCAACATTTGCAACCATATATAGATTTATACAATGATGTAAAAGTACGAATAGGGTCGGGAGCGAATCTGAAAGCTTGATGTATAATTCCGTCGATTTGAACAAGCAATTGCATTGTTTTCTATATTATTATTATTTTTAATGGAAAGAACGATCCCAACCTCAAAAAAAAATACAAAACAATCTGCTAAGCACAAGTTTAGTTGTTCGTTACTTGCTATTTTCATAAATAATAACTTGATTTTTTGCCTATTGTTCTAAAGCGGCAATAGCGTAGTGGGACCGCGTTTAATGATAGACTGAAAGGTCTCAAGATCAAATCCAGACACTGACATTTTTTTTTCTTTCAGGATGCCCGAGCGAACAAAAAAGCATACAGCTGCATTTTGTGCAGCAAAAAAACAAACCCCAAAAACAGACAACCAATGAATGGGTCGTTCAAAGCTTTCCTAGCCAAGAAGTTTTTAATAACTGCATCAGATAGGGACGTATTGTGTAACACGTGCAGACACAAATACTTCATTGCAGAAACGAAGACCTTTAAACTAAATTCCAATTTGCAGCACAGAAATGACGTTACTAAACAAACGGATCCAGACTATGTACCGGAACAAACAGTTCGACAGCACCAAAGGTCAGCTCAAATGGCCAGCCCACCGTCGATAGCAATGAATATTCCATCAATGTCAAAATCCCACTCTAGGTGTTTCATTTGTAAGCGACCTAGCCCAAAACTAGTTGTCATAGTATCAGATGCAAGATTGGCTGCGTTTTTGGAAAGTAATGTGATAATTGCTGCTGGATCTAGATGCTGTCCGGTGCACATCCAAGACCAGAAATTGTTGCCTGCAGCTATTAAAGATATGCCGACGCTTGCTACATCGTATCGCAACACAAGTATGATATTGGATCTTTTATCCAGTATGAGGAACGCGTGCCTATGGACAAATAATAGATTCAATTTTGATTCTCTCAATGATACAGAATATAGCGAAACGACAGGTTTGAAAAGAGAGGATTTTGATGATCTTTGTACATTGGTAGATGGACACATAGGTAACACGCCTTCAAGAAGTATTCGTTCTACAGTTGGTATATTCCTTTTAAAACTGAAGTCAGGGATGTCAAACAAATTAATAGGGACACTATTCGGTATATCAAAGTCTAATATAAGGAGGGCCATCACATCTGTCCAACAGATCCTTATGAACACATTCGTACACAAACACTTGGGACTTCATCACATTGCAAGGGAAGACCTAATAAATACCCACACACGCCCATTAGCACAGTCATTGTTTGGGACCGATGAGTCCGGTGACGCTGCAAAATTAATTCTTGTGTTAGACGGTATATATATACAGATAAACAACAATTTTGTTTTCCAGCGAAGGTCATACAGTATGCATCAGGGCAGACCACTCTCCTCAGGCTGCCCCCACTTCCCCCAACCCCCAATAATTGAAATGCTCCTACGCCCATGATGCATGGTGTTGGGCAACAATTCATCCTGTTCGGTATATTATTAATAAGGATAATATAACTTTATATATATTTATTAATACCGAATTCGTATCAATGGGACCCACGGCAATTGTCATGTTATTTCAATGTCCCCACTGAAAATTATTTACATTTATCTATATAATATAATGTCGATTTTAACATTGTCGCGAAACCCTTTAATTGAAAATATATATATTTGTATTTAAATGACTTGTACAACGATTGATGTTGTTTTTCGGTTTAATTTCAATAGATACGCTGGGTTGTCGAGTATGCAAACGCCAGAATAAAACGTTGGAAATACATAGACAGGGTTCTACCAACAAATCAAGTTCCTTACATTGGTGATTATCAGGCCTTCTAAAATTCCAAAATGCAAATCGGTCCAGGTTTTTTACTACCGTAAGAATCGCACTTATTTTAAAAAAAATCACTATATGATATATGCAAACCCCACCCACCATGTCATCTGCACCATGTATTTTCTCCGTTTATTCATTAATAGGGAACTATTTCAAGTTTATATGTGTATTATTTATAACATACTTTATCATATTGTGTACATTTTAATGACTGACATTATGTTTCCGCTTTACTGAATAATTTTCATGATATTAAAAACGCCCGATCGAACCTGAAGTGACGCAAGTTCTGAAAACTGCATGAAATAATCACCGTGGAAACCAATGTAACGGTTCATTCAACTTTTTATTTTTGATATGCGGCCACTATGTACAATTACCAAAACCAGCTTGTATATATAGTTATTTTTAAAACAAATGAAACAAACAAGTAACACTGCACGTTTTATCAAATATTATAATTACTCAAACAATAGTCGGACCGACAGTCCCAGCTTTGGCAAGCGGTATATCAAAGAAATTACGGACGCAAACACAATCTTTTGATGAACCGACAGAACGCTATGGGTCGCTGATCACATACTGAAGGCGTGCTACATAGTGATAGACTCTTCCAATAAACTCCCCCTTATATCATTAATGGTTTAGTCAAAATTGACATCATTTCGCACAGCAGGTGACAAAACAATCGGATTATTGGGTCAAATGATATTGCCGCAAGGCATATTTCACAGGTCAGTATGGTATGGTTAGAGCAATTTATGAGATTTTATACGACCGATAGAAAATATCTGGACCGATTCTTTATTAAACATTGAAAATATCTAGACCAATTTTTTATTAAACTTTGAAACGAAAATCGGTTTAGAACTTCAGAAATTGGTCCAAAAATCGAAAAACTGGCAATTTAAGAAGGCCTGGTGATTATGTTAAAATAGTTTGTGCCATCTCAAACAAATACTTATCACCTCTGTGTTGTCCAGATAATGCGGATGAAGACAAACGGATAGCAGCACATATGTTAAAAATGTCAAAGCAAGTAAATGTCATGAAATCCGAAATTGAAGACCGAAATCTTGAAAGACGGTCGACAATATGGAAAGCAGTAAGTGAAGTAGACCTTGATCACTTCCTGAGATTAAGCGAAGATCAATTACGTTCTCTTACCTGTGGCGTGTATCAGCTTAAGTTAAGTTCAAGTTATGTGCAGGAACATTTAGATGGGAACTGCAATGTTCAAATACACACAAAAGAGAGTGGTCTGATACGTGTTTGACTTCAGAGTCGTCATGTTTTGGCTAAACAGTAGGTTTTGTGGTTAAGGTTCGGACCGACTGAAGTGACAGCGTGGTATTGTAAATGCAGGGCTGGTAGTCGCGTAGTGGGAGTATGTTCACATATTGCGTCAATTATATGGTATCTCGGATACGCCAGATACCGATATGTTGATAAGAGAGGATTTGGTTTTTGCAATTGGGGCGAGAACTTGCTTGATGCGAGCAACATACCGGAAGCGATTGATGCTTTGGATTCCGGCAGCGAAGCTTGTGACTCAGACTAACTGACAGTGTTGTTAGGATCTCTAAATAACTATGACTCTGGAATCGAAGTTGTTTGTAACAAACATATATAACGTGCTATTTATCTTTAAAAAAATCACCAATTACCACCCTTTTGATCTGTAAATATTTGTTGACGGCTTTTGGACAAATACAGCAAAACCTGTATAAGCGATCTCTATTAAGCATCCAATTGTGTTAAACAGCCATAATTGCTGTTTTTCATTCATATGCTTTCAGAGTAACTATATTTACCTATATTAAGCAACAACCTGTCTTTAAATCCCACTTTTGCTGCTTCCCTTGATTGGCTTCTTAACAAAGGTTTGACTGTACGCATTCCATAAATATGTATGAATATGCATATACTTAATTATTTTGCTAGATTTGTGCTGTGTAATGAGTGCAAGAGAAAGAGTACAATATTAGACATCGTTTTTGTAAATGTGTGTGTAAAAACGGTATAGTTTTAATAAGTTGATACCATGCGGCCGTTACAATTGTATTACTAAAATGACAGTGAAGTTATGGGACTTGCTGTCAATTGTCACCATGGCAGTTTAATTTTATAATGGATATATATTTTAAACAGGAAATGCTAGTTTTATTGTGTGTGGAAGAACTTCGCTAAATATAAATGGATTCTACGGAATACCTGAATGGCTTCCCATTAATGCATTTCTTTTCATCTACAATTTCGTTTCACTATTTTGTGATAACTGCATGACATATTGTTTGTTTATTGTGTTGAAGTGTTGTTATAGCGTGTTGTTTTCGAATATTTAAAACTAGTATATATATGCAATATCAGATACATTCAGAGTGATTCATGCTATAATATAATCGTCTGAGCAAAGTCAAATGACATTTGTGTTGTTACTTAATATCCGTCAGTAAGCCTTTTCATTTAAAGGAATGCGTATTGTCAGAGACATAAAAACATGTAATTAAGTCACTGGTATTTTACCTGGCACTCGTCAATCTTCGCAAATGTGTTGGGCGTTTTAAATGGCTTCTCCGTACAACATTCGCGAATGCGATATGATGCCGTTTTAATAACATATTGGTATATGTTTATCAACAGTAATATCACGTTTAGCGTTCGGACGCCGGACATAATATACGAATATACTCTGATTATACATGAGTGTCAAGTGATTACTAACAGACAATCACAATGTGTTTATAATTCGTACAGTATTAAATTTTATAATTTAGTAAAACGTACTAGAAAATCAGCTGTCTCTGTTTAATGCGTGTCAATGTCAAAGGTCATGTATTATCTTGTATACATTTTTCGTCACTGTGTGAGATGCTAAAAATAGACTGTTCCTTAGATGCCAAATTCAATAACTGAAGAGGCGCTACATTCAACCTCAGAAAAACATATTTTCTTTCAAGCGATCTTTTATCCAGCATGAGGAAACATTTATCCAACAAGTGAATTTGCGGTTATTACATGTCCTCACCAAAAGTTGCACACTAATAAACACCTCGATTACCCCGTGTTGCGAGGCGCATCGTGTAAAGGTAGAGGTTAATAATTAAAACACGCTATGTAACATAAACACGCAATTTTATTGGACTGAAATATTGATTTTTCACTCAAATTGGTTTTCAAACACAAATATGTCATCGAGATCAAAACAACGAAATTAAAAAATCCCAATGAAAATTAACTGAATGCCAATATCACTGCTGTTCACAATGTCATTTTGCGTACGTCCCCAAAATAATGTGTTTTCTCCTTCGACACCATGTATTAAAATAAACAGTGTTTTCATAATATTATGTTATATAAAAAAACATTACCAAATACAAAAAATAAATTGTTTCCATACATATAATCTTATAAATTTTTGAGATTGGGCCGATTTTGGCTACTCATGAACCTAGCCCTTTGTTGAATATCAAATAAAAACTGAGTGTGCTTGAGGGGATGTACACAAGGTCAAATAATTTCTCTTTTTACAATTCAAGCACCATAGCTCCAACATCAATTATCTGATTTCTTCATTTCAAGAACATGTCCGGAATAGTACAATTATAGAAATACAATGTAAGTTTGGTGAGAAGCCAATGAAAACTGATGGGGCTAGAATGCACACAACATTAAATAATTTTGACATATCAAGGGTCATAACTCCGACAGAACTTGTTTGAGATATTATGGTTAGAATAATTCTACATGAAATCCAACTTGGCCTATTGAATCCCCTTTATGGTAGTGAACACAAATGAAGTGTAGTTGATGTATGTATGGACATAGGTTACTGAAATTTGAGCAGGCCTAAAAACTTTCACCAAAACAGCTGCACTGATGCCAACAACAATAGTTCCCCTTTTTTTTAAGTTGAGCTAAAACTGTTGGTACTGAAGTGTATGGTTATATAACTACTGTGTAAGTTTGGTGAGGGTCAAATGAAAAATGCGGGGGGGGGGGGGGGGGGGGGGGGGGGGGGGGGGGCTAGAGTGCACACATGGTCATATAGTGGATTTTTCAATGTTTCAAGGGCCATAACTCTGTCATTCATTACCAGATTTGACCAGTTCAAAAACTTGTCCAAGCTATTATGGTTATATAGCTACTATATAAGTTAAGTGAAGTTCCGATGAAAAATGTGGGTGCTAGAGAACAAAAAGTTAACCGATGGACAACAGGCGATCAGAATAGCTCACTTTGTGCTATGCTCAGCTGAGCTAATAATCGCTAGATTCACAGATTGGTGTCTTAAAAGTATCAAATGTATGAATGAATGTTAAACAAAGAATTCCAAGAGCTGACAGTAACAGAGAGTTTGCTTATATAACAAGAGGCCCAAGAGGGCCTGAGGAAGCTCTACTGACTCATTGTGGCCATAGCACATTTTGAAATTCTTCTTTGCAATAGAAACATTGCCATCTTGAATTTTAGATAGAAAAAATAAATCTTTTATATAGTCTTCTATGCAATAGAAACATCCATGTGAAGTTTCAGTTTAATTGGCATAGTGGTTTCAAAATAAATGAAAAAAAAAGAGAATTTTCTGCTTTCCCACAGTATCCCTATGTAAAATTCTAAGTCCCCTTACAGGGCCCCTATATATTTTAGCCCCTAAATTCTTATCTGCAATCAAACCCCTACACTTAGAAATAATTTATATCAAATATGTACAAATCTGACATACCGGTTCTTAAGAAAACAGTTCCCAATTTGTACCCTTTTGGGGCCCCTCCTGACCCCTTAAGACATAGGAACCCAGTCATTTTTACAAATCTTAACCTCCTTCACCTAACAATGCTTTAGTGAAAATATAGGCAAAATCATTTCTATTTAAAAAAAAAATATATATATATATTATATTGACATATGTCCCCTAATTGAACTCTCGGGGCAGGGTCATTTTTAACCCTAGGGACACAATTTGAACAAATCTAACAGAACTATAGTTGGTCATCATTATGACATCATTACGACATAAACATTTTGAAAATCTGTTGGGCCGTTCATGAGAAGAAGATTTTTTTAAGTTTTGGATTATAGTTAGTAGCGGTGGCCATCTTGAATTTCAGATCGAAAAAAAAAAAATCTTCCGTATAATCTTCTATGCAATAGAAACACCCATGTGAAGTTTCAGTTTAACTGGCCTGTGGTTTCAGAACAGATGAAAGAAAAAGAGAATTTTCTGTTTTCCCATAGTATCCTGTAAAATTCTAAGTCCCCTTACTGGGCCCCTATAAATTTTAGCCCCTAAATTCTTATCTGCAATCAAACCCCTACACATAGGGATAATTTATGCAAAATATGAACAAATTTGACATACCGGTTCTCAAGAAAACGAATTTAGTAATTCCCAATTTGTATCTCTTTGGGGCCCCTCCTGACCCCCTAAGACAGTGGAACCCAGTCATTTTTACAAATCTGAACCGCCTTTACCAAACAATGCTTCTATGAAGATATAGGCAAAATCATTTCCATTTTAAAAAAAAATATAAAAAAATAATATAATGACATCAGGCCTTCTTAAATTCCAAAATGCAAATCGGTCCAGGTTTTTACTACCGTAAGAATCGCACTTATTTTAAAAAAATCACTAAAATTGCCTTACATTATGCCTTTACATGTATGCATACCCCACCCACCATGTCAGCTTCTATGTTTATTTATTAATAAGGAACGATTTCAAGTTTATTTGTGTATTATTTATAACATACTTTACCACAATGTGTACATTTTAATGACTGACATTATGTTTCCTCGTTACTGAATAATTTTCATTATATTTAAAATGATCGATCGAACCGGAAGTGTTGCAAGTTTGGTAGCTGCGTGAAATAATCACCATGGAAACCAATGTAACGGTTCAACCATCAAAATAAATCATTCAGAACCTGTCCCACATCAAAACAAAATCGGTCCGGGTTTTATCACTTTCATTAATTAATGTCATCAATTTAATAATTAAATTTTTTTAAAAAAAAAAATGAAACAAACAAGTAACGCTGCACGTTTTATCAAATATTTTAATGACGCAAATAATATTCGGTCCGACCGTCCCAGCTTTGGTTAGCGGTATATCAAAGAAATTATGGATGCAAACACAGTCTTTTGATGAACCGACAGAACGCTATGGGTGGCTGATCACACATCGGGGGCGTGCTACATAGCGATAGACTCTTCCGATAAACTCCCCTAATACCGTCAATGGTCTAGTCGAAATTGACATCATTTTGCACAGCAGGTGACAAAAGAAACGGATTATTGGGTCAAATGATATTGCTGCAAGGCGTATTTCACAGGTTAGTATGGCATGGTAAGAGCAATTTATGAGATTTTATACGACCGATAGAAAATATCTGATTTTTTATTGAACTTTGAAAATATCTGGACCGATTTTTTATTAACCCTATACTTCATAAAGACGCATTCCGACGACCCTACCCCCCGCTTCATAAATACGCATCTGGACACCTTGTACGTGTCCTTCATAAAGACGCATTTGGACGCGTGGTCTCATTCTCATAAAGACGCATTTGGACGCTCCCTGTTTTCAATCACAAAAACAACACCTTTTAATTTATTTTTCAGAGATCGTAAGTTTATATTCGTGTAGTGCAACATTTCACAAAGTAAATTTACGGAAGACATAATATGGTTACTATTTAAAGTTTTTATAAAAATAGCGTCTATTTGCACAAAGTGTCATATCAGTGACCACGCGATGTCATTGAATTGACCAGACTTACGCGGGAATTACACAAATATCACCAATTTAAATCGCAAAAGAAACACATTTCAATTTATTTTTCAAGGACCGGATGTTTATGTTCGTGTAGCATTGCATTTCACACAGTTAAATTATGCAAGACATCGGAGGTTAGAATTAAATATAGCGTCCAATCGTAAAAAGGGTCACATCAGTGATCACGCGAGGTCATCGAATTGTCCATGCTTACGCGGGAATAACAAAAATATCCACATTTTCAATCGCTAAAACAATACATTTCAATTGATCAATGATCACGCGAATTCATTGCATTGTCCATACTTACGCAAGAATAACAAAAATCTTCCAATTTCAATTGCAAAAACAATATGTTTCAATTTATTTTTCAATGACAGGTGTTAATATTCGTGTAGCAATGCAGTTCGTGTAGTAAAATTATGCATGACACCATAGGTTACATTTAAAAATACCGTCCAATCGTAAATACCCATGCCAGCGATCACGCGAGGTCATGGAATTTTCCAGAAAGAAATAGGTCAACACTATTTTCCGAAAATGTACATCGGCATATTTTGATTTTTTTGAAAAATCATGCGTGCTGATTGTGATAATTGACACGGTAATAAATCATTGTTTGTTTTGATTGTGATTACTGGGATAGAATCATGTACGCTACCGTGGCTTACCGTAATGCTTTCGGGTGGTTAGAAGTTTGGGAAGGGGGTGTCATAAATTATGTCAGTTTGCAGTTCGGCAATTTACCAAAGCCGTGATATATGTCCTGGGGGTATATGGACTAATCAAATGCACGCGCCAATATGCGACAATACTGGTTTGTTTTCACAGCTGACACCCGTGACCGGAATTTTTATACCATGAAGGGGCAATAAAACTATAAGGCGTCCAATATCAGCATGATGTCTGCTGGTCATTATAATAAGGTAATTATTTTTTTTTAATTATCTGTTCGTCTGTGAAAGATCCCGTTCTAATTAATTTATAAATATTATACGCATTACCGATTTAGATTAATTTTGAATTCCTGTCCGATTCTAACTTTTGACTTTCTGATCTGATTTGATGACAGAAGCATTTATTTACATACAAGTAGATCTACATGTAAAAATAATAGCATGGGTATTCTTTTTAAAAATGCGCAAGAAGGGAAAGTAATAAAACGTTTTTTCTCATAGGTAAAATTATAGCATGGTAATAGAACACATAAAAGAATAAGTAATTTCTATTTTTACCATTATACTAACTGATAAATTGTAACTAGACCAATCATTATTATAATTAAAACTTCCCCTATCTATTATTGTCGTTAATTATTCATAATAATGATTCTAATAATAAATATGCAGTAGTTGTATTAATTATAACTAAGGTATTGATAATTTATTATTAGTAGTAAAGGTAGTCCTTACTTATTATTGTAAATAATCTGTTTTGTCTGTTTAGTGAACTTATGTATGTTTTTGTCTTATTTCAGTTTGAAAGTTCGCACATAGCAGTCGGGACCAAAACTTTCAGGAGGATTTGATATTTTTTAATTTAAATTTTGTGCTGCTTTTACCTGAAATGGAAAATAAATGAACAAATTCCACCAAAACGTAAAGATTAAAAAATTGTACTACCATAACTGAACGCTTTTGCATATTTTGTATATAAATAAGTGTAGTAACATTAAATATATGATACTTTTGGTAAAATAGTAAAAAATTATATATCTATTTAACTATTCCTATTTTAATTATTTTATTAAGTTTATTTGTTTGATTTATATTACATATAAAAATATCATTGTAAAATATTGGTATGTATAAATTTGTGTCAAAATTAAAAATTAATTGAAATGAAAAGTCTTCTTGTTTTATACCCGTGTATCTTTGTATTCCATTGTCATAGAATTATTTTTTTTTTATCATCGCAAAGATAATTCAATATTCAACAAAGTTTACACTGACATAACAAGCGTAAAATCAATATATCTTGCGGAAATATTAACTTTATAAGCGAGATATATATAAACTAGTGTTGAATTTAAAGAAAAAATAAAATGAAACAAAATCTTTTTAGTTTCTACCCATATATCTCATTATTCAATTGCCACAACATTATAATTTTTATATCACCAAAAAGAAAATTTTATTTGCAACAAACTTTACATTCACAAAAAAAGTATAAAATCAATATTTCTTACTGAAATAATGACTTTAATGAACTGGGTGTGCAATCAGCATGTATTTTTAAATATCCCCTATGGGAATGGTGCAGAAACCTTATCAGCTGGGTATTGGTTTATTGACATCTGTTTCCTTCTACCTGTATCTGTTAGGATAGGCAATACTGCTATATCTCTATGAAGTAAAGAGTTAAACTTTGAAACGAAAACCGGTTTTGAACTTCAGAAATCGGTCCAAAAACCGAAAAAAAACGGCAATTTTAGAAGGCCTGAATGACATGTGTCCCCTAATTGAACCCTTGGGGCGGGGTCATATTTAACCCTAGGGACACTATTTGAACAAATCTAACAAAACTATAGGTGGTCATCATTACTACATAAACATTTTGAAAATCTGTTGGGCCGTTCATGAGAAGAAGATTTTTTAAGTTTTGGACTATTTTTAGTAAAGGCGGCCATCTTGAATATCAGATCGAAAACAAAAATCTTTGGTATAGTCTCCTATGCAATAGAAACACCCATGTGAAGTTTCAGTTAAACTGGCCTTGTGGTTTCAGAACAGATGAAAGAAAAAGAGAATTTTCTGTTTTCCCATAGTACCCCTTACAGGGCCCTTATAAATTTTAGCCCCTAAATTCTTATCTGCAATCAAACCCCTACACATAGGGATAATTTATGCAAAATATGAACAAATCTGACATACCGGTTCTTTAGAAAACAAATTTAGTAATTCCCAATTTTTACCCTTTTGGGGGCCCTCCTGACCCCTTAAGACAGTGGAACCCAGTCATTTTTACAAATCTGAACCTCCTTCACCAAACAATGCTTCTGTGAAGATATAGGCAAAATCATTTCCATTTAAAAAAATAAAATAAAAAAATATTATAATGACATGTGTCCCCTAATTGAACCCTTGGGGCGGGGTCATATTTAACCCTAGGGACACCATTTGAACAAATCTAACAAAAATATAATTGGTCATCATTACTACATATACATTTTGAAAATCTGTTGGGCCGTTCATGAGAAGAAGATTTTTTAAGTTTTGGACTATTTTTAGTAACAGCGGCCATCTTGAATTTCAGATCGAGAAAAAATCTTCTGTATAGTCTCCTATGCAATAGAAACACCCATGTGAAGTTTCAGTTTAATTGGCCTAGTGGTTTCAGATAAAGTGCTGCTAACAGACGACAGACAACGCGCCATCGCATAAGAAATTCTGGCCTTTGGCCAGTAGAGCTAAAAACGATAATTATTATGAAATCAGAATACCTCAAAGACCATATCTTGTACACCAAAACAGAAGGTAGAACCAAATGGATTGCTGGTATTGGTTGAGGATGCCCGATTCAGGATCACAGGCCGGTTGTCTGCCTTCACCAGGTACTTTTGCACAGTTTCCCACTGTAAATCAGCAACATCAGATAAGTACTACTATTAGTTTATTAAATAACATAAAATAAGTGTCACCTAAGTAACAGAAAAAGCATACTTTTAATTATTAATTAGATATGTCAGAAAAACTAGAAATGTGTATGCAAATATGCCTGCTTTTGATTAGAAACTATTATTTTCTTTCAGAAAAGGGGTTATAACTCCAGTAAATTTTTTTAACGATGTTGACAAATATCAAACTTGAAACGGGCTTAATCTGTTGGTTGATTTTGAAAAAGCATTTGATTCTCTTTCTTGGGCTTTCATCTATAAAGTGTTGAATTTTTTAGGGTTTGGGAAATCTATCATCTCTTGGATAAAACTTTTCTATAAAAATGCAATTTTAACTGTTAATCAAGGTGGTCATCTATCAGAGTGTTTTAATATTGGGCGAGGCTGCCGTCAAGGGGACCCAATATCACCATACATCTTCATTTTAGGAATAAAATTTAATGTTGATTTGGATAAAATATTAAATTTAAATTACAATGAGAAAATAACAAATATAGTTAACTTGATAAAACTTTGGAAGAGAAGATATCTGACTCCATTAGGGAAAATCAGTTATAAAATCACTGTTGCTACCCATTTTAAATCTTCCAAATCCAACTGAAACCCTTATTAAACAAGAGGGCCAAGATGGCCCTTTATCGCTCAACTGACTAACCTTGAGTCACTCAACTTAAGTAGATTATATAATACATGTACAGTAAAAATTCCAGAAAAACGAGATGGGCAAGTAGTTAGAATTTTGATTTGTTTTGAAGATGTAACAGATGCGTGGAAGAGTTCAAACAAAGAGGTTCACCCATGGTAAATGTCAGTGAAACTACATCAAAATCAGATCAGTAGATTCTGACAAGAAGGCTTTGAAGATATTACTATAGCTGCCTATATAATAAACTAGCACCTCACTGTGGCGGTCATGTTTTTTAACAAATCACAACGGCTTGAACAAACTTGGTAATGGGTCACCCAAGGAACATTTTTGCGAAATTGTTTTAAAATCGATCAAATGGTTTCTGACAAGAAGATTTTTTAAGTTTTTACTATAGCTTATATAGTAAACTTACCCCGCCCCCTGGCCGCCATTTTTTTTACGAATCACTACGGTTTGATCAAACTTGGTGAAGGATCCTTCAAGGAACATTTCTGTGAAATTATTTTAAAATCGAGCCAGTAATTTATGACAAGAAGATTTTTTAAGTTTTTACTTATTAAACTTACCCCGCCCCATGGCGGCCATGTTTTTTGACGAATCAAGATGACTTGAACAAACTTGGTAGAGGGTCACCCAAGCAACATTTCTGTGAAGTAATATCAAAATTGGCCCAGTGGTTTCTGACAAGAAGATTTTTTAAGTTTTTACTATAGCTTATATAGTAAACTAACCCCACCCCCTGGCCGCCATGTTTTTTGACGAATCACTACGGTTTGAACAAACTTGGTGAAGGGTCCTCTAAGGAACATTTCTGTGAAATTAATTTAAAATGGAGCCAATAGTTTCTGACAAGAAGATTTTTTAAGTTTTAACTAATAAAAAAAGCCCCGCCCCCTGTTGGCCATGTTTTTTGATGAATCAAGATGACTTGAACAAACTTGGTAGAGGTTCACCTAAGCAACATTTCTGTAAAATAACTTTAAAATCGAGCCAGTATAGTTTCTGACAACAAGATTTTTTAAGTTTTACTATAGCTTATATAGTAAACTAACCCCACCCCCTTGGCTGCCATTTTTTTTGACGAATCACTACGGTTTGCACAAACTTGGTGAAGGGTCCTCCAAGGAACATTTCTGTGAAATTATTATAAAATCGAGCCAGTAGTTTCTGACAAGAAGATTTTTTAAGTTTTTACTAATTAAACTTGCGCCGCCCCCTGGTGGCCATGTTTTTTGACAAATCAAGATGGCTTGAACAAACTTGGTAGAGGGTCACCCAAGATACTTATATAAAAATTGGCCCAGTGGTTTCAGATGTGAAGTTTTTAGAAGCTAGAAGTTAATGACGGACAACAGATGACGGCAGATGGACGACGGACACCAGGTGATCACAAAAATACAGTAATAGTAAAATAGTATTCAGACGGAGGTCTAACAAGAGGCCCAAGAGGGCCTGAGGACGCTCTACTGACTCATGAACCCTCGGGGCGGGCTCATTTTTATCCCTAGGGACACCATTTGAACAAATCTAACAATACTATAGTTGGTCATCATTACTACATAAAAATTTTGAAAATATATTGGGCCGTTCATGAGAAGAAGATTTAAAGTTTTGGACTATTTTTAGTAACGGTGGCCATCTTGAATTTCAGATTGAAAAAAAAATCTTCTGTATTGTCTCCTATGCAACAGAAACATGCATGTGAAGTTTCAGTTTAATTGGCTTAGTGGTTTCAGAAAGGATGAAAGAAAAAGAGAATTTTCTGTTTTCCCATAGTATCCTTATGTAAAATTCTAAGTCCCCTTACAGGGCCCCTATAAATTTTAGCCCCTTAATTCTTATCTGCAATCAAACCCCTACATATAGGGATAATTTATGCCAAATATGAACAAATCTAACATACCGGTTTTCAAGAAAACGATTTTAGTAATTCCCAATTTTTACCCTTTTGAGGCCCCTCCTGACCCCTTAAGACAATGGAACCCATTCATTTTTACAAATCTGAACTTTCTTCACCAAAAAATGCTTCTGTGAAGATTGAACCCTCGGGGCAGGGTCATATTTAAGCCTAGGGACACCATTTTAACAAATCTAACAGAACTATAGTTGGTCATCATTACTACATAAACATTTTGAAAATCTGTTGGGCCGTTAATGAGAAGAAGATTTTTTAAGTTTTGGACTATTTTTAGTAATGGCGGCCATCTTGAATTTCAGATCGAAAAAAAAATCAGATAAAGTGCTGCTAACAGACGACAGACGACGGACGACAGACAACGCGCCATTGCATAAGCACTTTTGACCTTTGGCCAGTAGAGCTAAAAATGGTCAATTTAAAAAGCATTCATATAAAGCTTAAAATCCAGATGGATTAAAAAATTATTAGGAAACGAAAGCAAGTGGAAACAAAATTGAAAATACTATTGATATTAAGGTTTACGGACCCTGAAAAATCGGTATTTTCCAGGTTATATCGGTACATTTCGGAAGGTCACGTTACCGACCATGTGACCATGATAAACGATCACGTGATCTTGATTTTGAGCTGATTTAAAGATGGCTGAACAAACGTGTGATCGACGAGGCCGCTTTGCATCTTGCAAAAAAGAGACGACTCCTCATAAAAGTGAAACATCATACGACGTGAGAGTAGAGCACAGCCACGTTACAACTGATTTTGTGGAGGGAGAGAGTTCTACCCAATCTAGGACTGTAAATGACAGCTGGAAAGAAGGCAGGCGTGTTGTGGAGTTCGCCGTGTTGTTGGAGGGGCTGAAATTTTGTAAATTGTGTCGACTTGGGCCTATTCCCTAATCCATGGAGAACTAAAGAAAGGATTAGGAGGATATTTGTATGTGAAATGCTTGAACACTGATTGCGGTCACGTGAACTGTGTTGCGTATGGAAAATTGGTGAAAGGAAGTAAACAGGGTGCGTCGAGTTTTGCTGTCAACACAAAGCTTGGAACAGGTAACTGGTTTTACATGTAATTCTCTCGAATATATAAATTATTAAATTGAAACTGAATCTCCACTATTGATTTATATTGGTTTAATTAGCGAATTATTGTGATTTCACGCAAACTTTTACTTACATCTTCGTACACAAGTCATTTAGTACCCAGCAAAAATAGGTCAGTTCGTACCCGAATTTGGGGACATTTCATAAGTCTAATGCCTTAGTAATGTTTGTGTTGATTTTTGTATAAAACATACGTGAATATTTATAGAAATTCCGTCAACCGTTTATGTAGTTACTGATAAAAGATCACTCAAACGCTCAAAGTGGAAAATCATACTGTTACAAATGCATTCAGTACTCCAACCATTTCACATTAATATTGTGTTTTATGCATTAGCTATAAAATTTGTGTTAATTTACCACAGTTTGAAATTTATGTAAAACTATCAGCCAGCATAATTCATACACATTTAATTACTATGAATGGAATTCATCGCAGTATAGGCCTACTGTTAACTAGATGTTGCTGTGTATTTTCAGCCATGATTGACAGTGTGGGAGAAGTAGTTACAAGCAGGGAGATCTTGTTCAAGACATTCTCAGCATACAGTATAATGCCCATGATGCTGTTGAAGATGTACGCGCTTTGATGAAACTGTTCCAACATTGTTGTACATTAGTAACTGATATTATGAAGTTCACTTTTCCTCTAAAAGCAGTGTTTCACCAGTGTCAATCTTCAAAAGAAAAGGCGAATCATTTACCATCATTGACATGTCTGGTTACGAATAGTGTTTGTAAACTTCCTACAGCTGAAAATATCGCATCATCTGGTCTAAACCTGGAGCATCTGAGGAAAATTTATATGCGTGATGGTGAAGATGGACTGCAAAGTACATTCACAATGAAAAATAGTGAAGGACAACCACGTGTGACCAACACAAAACGAACACTTGAGACTGTTCTTTCTAAACTTGCTGATTTCTTGCAAAAAACAGTGCATAGTTAAAACGTGCATCTTTATACAGATCTTCGTTTTATTTGTGATATTAGATGAGTTTCAACAACTTTCCATTACAGGAAGACAGTATATTTCTAATAATGTTACTGGATCAAGGATATTCAATTTTACTCTTTGAAAGATTCTTACTTTTGACATTAGTCACAAAATTCAGATAATCTCAAAGACAAGGTCACGTTGTCAATACATTGCATTTTGTAGTCATGTTGTCAATACATTACCTTTTGTTAAACAAACTGTCAGATTATGATTTTCTTCTATCTGCAGATACCATAGATACAATAGGTAATATTTGTTTTTGCCTTATAAATTTTGTCCTTGTGAACATTTAGTGTTTTGTGCAGTTGAACTTCGAAATCTCAACCTATTTTACTTGAAACCATTTTCTTTCTACCAAATAGTTTTTGTTAATTTCTTCTGTGATGGTTGTAATTATATTGCTCATGAACAATTGAATCTAATTTCAGCCCTTATGTGCTCACCTTATTTCAATAAACAGTGGAAATTGTCTCATGTACAACTTTCATAACTCGGTAAGACTTGGGATGGCATACAGAAAAAGGCGTTCATTTGTTGTTATAGATATTGAATAAAACACATGATTTTATACTGAAAATAATGTCTTTTCTTATTAAAGTAAGTTGTTTTATTGTATTGTATGTCTCATATTGTTTCTAAGTAGAGGTTGAGGCATTATTTGATATTCTGATACAAATGCAAGATAAAAGCTGAATTTTTACATGAAATTGTCTCCCTTGAAATTTGGTACCAAAGTCATTAAACAGTGTGTTGTGAACAAAGTAGACGGTAAAAGTTTTTCTTTTTTTCATATTTTATCCTTTAACAATGGTAGAAAATTTGTATTTGGATTTTATATTGTGAAAATGTATAGAAAGGGTAGAAAATTCAGTCAAAAACATTGTATATTTGGACTTTACATAAAAAAGGCACAAACTGCAGGCTCAATATTCTCACATATTGCATTGAATTTTTTTTGTGTGTGAAGAATTGTCAAAAATGAGTAATGCAAGATAAAAAGTAATGTCATATGAACTCAACAAGGTATATTACACCAATTTATTCCTCAATTTGGTAAAATGACACAAGATTTAGTGAAGCTAGGTATTTGCTCATTGAGGGTCTTCTCAGAAAAGTGGGGGTGTCGACTTCAAATGCACATTTCTCAAGTTTTGATCGGTAAATTTTAATTAAAGTTTATATTTGGGTGTCTTAATGGATGCTTAACAAGAAATCATCAAGTATGTGACCATTTCCAAACATGAGTTTTAGGGTCCGTAAACCTTAAGAAACTAGCAGTTTTAGGCAAATGTTTCTGTGATATAACCATGCAAAAAACACATAATACATTTGGTTTGATGTTTTTAACTGGATAGCCAAAATCATTGACAATTATTTATTTGATTCAAAAGAGGGCTTCTTATTAAATCCTATCTTTAATAATAGCAATATTTTAATTGGCAGAAGACCAGTGTATTACAAAATATGGTTTGATAAGAACATTGGAACGATTTATATAATGACAAGGGTGAGCTATACTCCATTGATGAATTTGAAAATGTCTATGGCATAAAACCACAGTTTTTACCATACACCAGCATAACATCAGCTATTAAACATTCTCAAAGGAATGTATTGAAAACAACAATTTCCCAATAATAACCTCAAATATCCTACCATTCTTACAAAGTAAGAAAGGTTACAAAATATGTTATAATATATTAAACAAAAACAATCATAAACCAACTTCAAATGGGAACTTGTTTATGACACTGAAGAAGAAACTTGGCCAAATATTTATGCTTCTCCTTTCAAAAGTACAATGAACACAACTCTGCAGTGGTTTCAGATAAGAATAAATCACAGACTACTTCCAACTAACCGGTACTTATATAACATTAACAAAAAAGATAACCCACTTTGTGATTACTGTAATGAAGAAGAACTATTATCCACATGCTATAGACCTTTCCCGCAACACTATTGTTTCTCCAGCAACTTCAAAATATGATTAAATAGTATCAAAACAAATAAGATAGCAATTTACTGAAGAACTTTTTATTTTCAACATTGGAAAGCAACTACCAGTAACTCAGATTCAATTGCAAATTTTACTAGAAATCAAATATTATAAGCAGCAACAAGAATTCCGCGGAATGATATGTCTTGCAGTGTCCGCTTTGACCGTTAATACACACATGGGAGAGAAAAAAATTAAAATACAATGACAAAAATGGCCGCATGTATCTGTAAAGCTCAAAAATTATTGTTTTAATCCAGTGGTAACAGAGAAATGACATAGCAACTTACATAATATATTAAAGAGTGGTTATATACAATAGTTATTTGATTTGATGAATTTAGCAACAGACACGATTTGCAAAAATATGACACAAGAATTTGCATTAAATTCATGCATGAGTTATCTAACTTGGTTTATGTAGTAAGTTTAATGACTAAGAAATATTGTAGGAAGTATTGTGTGAAATTTCGATCAAATACATTAAGTGATTTTTGAAATATGAACTTGATGATAGTTGCACACAAAACTTTAACCAGTATTTCTAAGTTAAACATATTTAAAAAAAAAAAAAAAAAAACTTTAACCAGTATTTCTAAGTAAAACATATTTAAAAAATTCAAAAAAAAAAAAAGAATTTTATAACAAAAAATAAAAAAAAAAAAAAAAAAAAAAAAAAAAAGAACTCAGCATCTGAATAATATTACATAATGCAGAGTGTTAGTTGTAACTATGATCCAAGTATGAGTGTCCTAGCGCTAGTACTTATTGAGAATTATAGTGTAAAAATGAAAACATAACGTTGGAGGTAAATTCAAAATTCAGCATCAAACAATGTCAATGGACCATGAAATGTAGGTCACACTCAGCATCTGCAGTTTATAATGAGATGCAGGGTGTTAGTTGTAACTATGATCCAAGTATGAGTGTCCTAGCACTTGTACTTGTTGAGAAATAGTGTAAAAATGAACTTAACGTTGGAGCTAAATATAAATGTTTGACGCTGCCGCTGTCGACAGAAAAGCAACACCTTAATCTCGCTTTCACTCCTTTGTCGCGGCGAGACAAAAATATCCATTATCAATATATGTATTGAAAAATAAACTAAAATTATCACACTGTACTTATAGACATATTGCAATAAAAAGCAATTCTGTAAATAAATTCAATCAAGATTGGGAATTTGTGAATCTGCTGAGCCCGGACTTGACATTAAGAACAAACATGAATACTATTTTACATTGAATTTTATAGTATGCAAGAAAATATATATTGTTATAGACAGGAACCACACAGACAGCTTTAGAATATTGTTTTCATCTATTATTGTATATGATGTAAGGTGTGATAGGGGATGGTCCTCCCTGACCACTGTCCCACCATGTTACAGAGAGAACTAGAGCTATCACTGAAGGTGATGAATACCCCCGAACGCCGCCATGACAGAAAATGGTTTACCATTGTATGAAGTTTTATTAAATTATATCCAATAGTTTTAAAGTTATGCTCCAGACAAAAAAAATACTTAATAAAAGAGAATGTTATGGATTGAGTTTTTTGTATTGTTAATTTTTTTATGGTTTTGTTAAAATTAAAAATGGTCTTTTTAATTATTGTGCAGTGTACAAGCTTTCATGGCAATCAATAAATGTTATACTTTTTCGAGTTATGTTGAGGGACAACAATTCTATGGATAAGAAACAAACAAGAGCACAAGGAATACAATATCGAACCTGCTTTGCTCGAACTCCATGTATTCATCAACTTGGTTCTTTCATGAACTTTATTAAACTGTTATCACTGATGGCTTTTTATGAAGAAGACAGTTTATAAACATTTGGCAAAGTCTTTGTATACAGTTCATTACAAATGACACCGCTATGATTTTGGAGCAATTGAAAGTTTTGAACATTTATGCATTGTTTGTTAACAAATAGCATATGTTCATTACATTTTTGACACTTGAACTCTATTATTAAGTATGGAACAGTTACTTTATAACATAGTTCTGAGTGGAACTGCCAATGACACTATGAAATGGTCACTGTAGTACGTCGGGATAATGTCTAAAGCACTGTCGACTAAATCTCTATTTACAAACAGGAGATCCAGAATACCGCCTTTACGATGTGTAGGTTGTTGTACCAAAAGACTAAAGCCGTAATATCGAGTAAGAAACAAGGACAAAAGTTTGACAAGAAACAGTTTGACAAGAAACAGTTTTTTTATCAAAGGGCAATTACTCTGTAATTAGCAAGAATAGAGTTATGTTTCTTGTACACTGCACTTCCTCTCATTATATTCTACCATTGTATGAAGTTTGATGAAATTCCATCCAGTACTTTAAAAGTAATGCTCCAGACAAGGGAAATATATCAAAGGGCAATAACTCTGTAATTAGCAAGAATAGAGTTATGTTTCTTGTACACTGCACTTCCTGTCATTATATTGTACCATTGTATGAAGTTTGATGAAATTCCATCCAGTACTTTAAAAGTAATGCTCCGGACAAGGGAAATATATCAAAGGGCAATAACTCTGTAATTAGCAAGAATAGAGTTATGTTTCCTGTACACTGCACTTCCTCTCATTATATTCTACCATTGTATGAAGCATGATGAAATTCCATCTGGTACTGTTCAAGTTATGCTCCGGACAAGAAAAAATATCAAAGGGCAATAACTCTGTAATTAGCAAGAATAGAGTTATGTTTCTTGTACACTGCACTTCCTCTCATTATATTCTACCATTGTATGACGTTTGATGAAATTCCATCCAGTACTTTTCAAGTGATGCTCCGGACAAGGAAAATTGCAACGGACAGACCGACTGACAGACCGACCACAGGGTGACTCCAATATACTTCGTTTGTCGGGGGTATAATAAACAGATCATCTGAAGGTGATTAAAAAAGTAATAAAAAAGTATCAAACATCACCTGCATTTTATAATTATACAGAAACACATGAAATAACTATTAAGTACTATTTATGTGGTCATGTTAATTATTTGCTGATAATTATAGCAGCTTATTGTAATTTTTAACAAAAACTTGTTTGTCACAGTCAGTTATTTTAAAATTGGTCATTGTCTTATTTGTCTTTTATTTGGCTAATTTTAGCACATGTAGAAATAACCCTCTTATTATATTGATTGCCATACACAATTATTCAGAAATGCCATCCATCATGGGGATTTTGAGTACCCATCAAGGGGATTATGACAACCCTATTATTTTTGCCATGGGGATTTTAACTATCCATCAAGGGGATTTTGACCACCCTATTAATTCTGTCGAGGGGATTTTGACTACCATGTCATTTTTGAGCCATGGGGATTTTGAAGTACACTCTTATCTAACTACTGTGTAAGTTTAGAAAGGATCTAATTAAAAATGCAAGTGCATTTTTATATGTTTTAAGGGTCATAACTGTGCCATTAATTATAGATATGATTTGATGATAGTTTTTTGAGAACGGAGTAGGGATTTGAGAGTATGTACCTTTGAGTATGCTGTTATAATAATTTCTTCTTCCTCCATTTCCCCTGTCCGTGCTAGGGGTTGTGGCTTCTCTCTTTCTACAACTACAGGAATCTTAAACTCACATCTACAATACCTGCAAGTACAAATGTACATACAAAGGCAAGTATAAACAAGAGAATTTGTTGGTATGTCAGGCTAGACTAACGCAGCAAGTACAAATGTACATACAAAGGCAAGTATAAACAAGAGAATTTGTTGGTATGTGAGGCTAGACTAACACAGCAAGTACAAATGTACATACAAAGGCAAGTATAAACAAGAAAATTTGCTGGTGTGTGAGGCTAGACTAACACAGCAAGTACAAATGTACATACAAAGGCAAGTAAAAACAAGAAAATTTGCTGGTATGTGAGGCTAGACTAACACAGCAAGTACAAATGTACATACAAAGGCAAGTAAAAACAAGAAAATTTGCTGGTATGTGAGGCTAGACTAACACAGCAAGTACATATGTTCATACAAAGGCAAGTTTAAACAAGAGAATTTGCTGGTATGTGAGGCTAGACTAACGCAGCAAGTACAAATGTACATACAAAGGCAAGTATAAACAAGAGAATTTGTTGGTATGTCAGGCTAGACTAACGCAGCAAGTACAAATGTATATACAAAGGCAAGTAAAAACAAGAAAATGTGTTGGTATGTCAGGCTAGACTAATGCAGCAAGTACAAATGTATATACAAAGGCAAGTATAAACAAGAGAATTTGCTGGTATGTCAGGCTAGACTAACACAGCAAGTACAAATGTACATACAAAGGCAAGTATAAACAAGAGAATTTGCTGGTATGTGAAGCTAGACTAACGCAGTAAGTACAAATGTACATACAAAGGCAAGTATAAACAAGAGAATTTGTTGGTATGTCAGGCTAGACTAACACAGCAAGTACAAATGTATATACAAAGGCAAGTATAAACAAGAGAATTTGCTGGTATGTGAGGCTAGACTAACACAGCAAGTACAAATGTACATACAAAGGCAAGTAAAAACAAGAAAATTTGCTGGTATGTGAGGCTAGACTAACACAGCAAGTACATATGTTCATACAAAGGCAAGTTTAAACAAGAGAATTTGCTGGTATGTGAGGCTAGACTAACGCAGCAAGTACAAATGTACATACAAAGGCAAGTATAAACAAGAGAAGTTGTTGGTATGTCAGGCTAGACTAACGCAGCAAGTACAAATGTATATACAAAGGCAAGTAAAAACAAGAAAATGTGTTGGTATGTCAGGCTAGACTAATGCAGCAAGTACAAATGTATATACAAAGGCAAGTTTAAACAAGAGAATTTGCTGGTATGTCAGGCTAGACTAACACAGCAAGTACAAATGTACATACAAAGGCAAGTATAAACAAGAGAATTTGCTGGTATGTGAAGCTAGACTAACGCAGTAAGTACAAATGTACATACAAAGGCAAGTATAAACAAGAGAATTTGTTGGTATGTCAGGCTAGACTAACACAGCAAGTACAAATGTATATACAAAGGCAAGTATAAACAAGAGAATTTGCTGGTATGTGAGGCTAGACTAACACAGCAATTACAAATGTATATACAAAGGCAAGTATAAACAAGAGAATTTGTTGGTATGTCAGGCTAGACTAACGCAGCAAGTACAAATGTATATACAAAGGCAAGTATAAACAAGAGAATCTGCTGGTATGTGAGGCTAGACTAACGCAGCAAGTACAAATGTACATACAAAGGCAAGTATAAACAAGAGAATTTGCTGGTATGTCAGGCTAGACTAATGCAGCAAATACAAATGTACATACAAAGGCAAGTATAAACAAGAGAATTTGCTGGTATGTCAGGCTAGACTAACACAGCAAGTACAAATGTACATACAAAGGCAAGTATAAACAAGAGAATTTGTTGGTATGTCAGGCTAGACTAACACAGCAAGTACAAATGTATATACAAAGGCAAGTAAAAACAAGAGAATTTGCTGGTATGTGAGGCTAGACTAACACAGCAAGTACAAATGTTCATACAAAGGCAAGTATAAACAAGAGAATTTGCTGGTATGTGAGGCTAGACTAATACAGCAAGTACAAATGTACATACAAAGGCAAGTATAAACAAGAGAATTTGTTGGTATGTGAGGCTAGACTAACACAGCAAGTACAAATGTTCATACAAAGGCCAGTATAAACAAGATAATTTGCTGGTTTGTGAGGCTAGACTAACACAGCAAGTAAAAATGTACATACAAAGGCAAGTATAAACAAGAGAATTTGCTGGTATGTGAGGCTAGACGAACGCAGCAAGTACAAATGTACATACAAAGGCAAGTATAAACAAGAGAATTTGCTGGTATGTGAGGCTAGACTAACACAGCAAGTACAAATGTATATACAAAGGCAAGTATAAACAAGAGAATTTGCTGGTATGTCAGGCTGGACTAATGCAGCAAGTACAAATGTACATACAAAGGCAAGTATAAACAAGAGAATTTGCTGGTATGTCAGGCTAGACTAACACAGCAAGTACAAATGTACATACAAAGGCAAGTATAAACAAGAGAATTTGTTGGTATATCAGGCTAGACTAACACAGCAAGTACAAATGTATATACAAAGGCAAGTAAAAACAAGAGAATTTGCTGGTATGTGAGGTTAGACTAACATAACAAGTACAAATGTTCATACAAAGGCAAGTATAAACAAGATAATTTGCTGGTATGTGAGGCTAGACTAACGCAGTAAGTACAAATGTACATACAAAGGCAAGTATAAACAAGAGAATTTGTTGGTATGTCAGGCTAGACTAACACAGCAAGTACAAATGTATATACAAAGGCAAGTATAAACAAGAGAATTTGCTGGTATGTGAGGCTAGACTAACACAGCAATTACAAATGTATATACAAAGGCAAGTATAAACAAGAGAATTTGTTGGTATGTCAGGCTAGACTAACGCAGCAAGTACAAATGTATATACAAAGGCAAGTATAAACAAGAGAATCTGCTGGTATGTGAGGCTAGACTAACGCAGCAAGTACAAATGTACATACAAAGGCAAGTATAAACAAGAGAATTTGCTGGTATGTCAGGCTAGACTAATGCAGCAAATACAAATGTACATACAAAGGCAAGTATAAACAAGAGAATTTGCTGGTATGTCAGGCTAGACTAACACAGCAAGTACAAATGTACATACAAAGGCAAGTATAAACAAGAGAATTTGTTGGTATGTCAGGCTAGACTAACACAGCAAGTACAAATGTATATACAAAGGCAAGTAAAAACAAGAGAATTTGCTGGTATGTCAGGCTAGACTAACACAGCAAGTACAAATGTTCATACAAAGGCAAGTATAAACAAGAGAATTTACTGGTATGTGAGGCTAGACTAACACAGCAAGTACAAATGTACATACAAAGGCAAGTATAAACAAGAGAATTTGCTGGTATGTCAGGCTAGACTAACACAGCAAGTACAAATGTACATACAAAGGCAAGTATAAACAAGAAAATTTGCTGGTATGTCAGGCTAGACTTACACAACAAGTACAAAATTAATGTACATACACAGGCAAGTATAAACAAGAGAATTTGCTGGTATGTGAGGCTAGACTAACACAGCAAGTACAAATGTATATACAAAGGCAAGTATAAACAAGAAAATTTGCTGGTATGTGAGGCTAGACTAACACAGCAAGTACAAATGTATATACAAAGGCAAGAAAAAACAAGAGAATTTGCTGGTATGTGAGGCTAGACTAACACAGCAAGTACAAAATTAATGTACATACACAGGCAAGTATAAACAAGAAAAATTGCTGGTATGTGAGGCTAGACTAACACAGCAAGTACAAATGTACATACAAAGGCAAGTATAAACAAATAAATTTGCTGGTTTGTGAGGCTAGACTAACGCAGCAAGTACAAATGCACATACAAAGGCAAGTATAAATAAGAAAATTTGCTGGTATGTGAGGCTAGACTAACAAAGAAAGTACAAATGTACATACAAAGGCAAGAAAAAACAAGAGAATTTGCTGGTATGTGAGGCTAGACTTACACAGCAAGTACAAATGTACATACAAAGGCAAGTATAAACAAGAGAATTTGCTGGTATGTGAGGCTAGACTAACACAGAAAGTACAAATGTACATACAAAGGCAAGAAAAAACAAGAGAATTTGCTGGTATGTGAGGCTAGACTAACACAGCAAGTACAAATGTACATACAAAGGCAAGAAAAAACAAGAGAATTTGCTGGTATGTGAGGCTAGACTAACACAGCAAGTACAAAATTAATGTACATACACAGGCAAGTATAAACAAGAAAATTTGCTGGTATGTGAGGCTAGACTAACACAGCAAGTACAAATGTACATACAAAGGCAAGAAAAAACAAGAGAATTTGCTGGTATGTGAGGCTAGACTAACACAGCAAGTACAAATGTACATACAAACGCAAGTATAAACAAGAAAATTTGCTGGTATGTGAGGCTAGACTAACACAGCAAGTACAAATGTACATACACAGGCAAGAAAAAACAAGAGAATTTGCTGGTATGTGAGGCTAGACTAACACAGCAAGTACAAAATTAATGTACATACACAGGCAAGTATAAACAAGAAAAATTGCTGGTATGTGAGGCTATACTAACACAGCAAGTACAAATGTACATACAAAGGCAAGTATAAACAAGAAAATTTGCTGGTTTGTGAGGCTAGACTAACGCAGCAAGTACAAATGCACATACAAAGGCAAGTATAAACAAGAAAATTTGCTGGTATGTGAGGCTAGACTAACACAGCAAGTACAAATGTACATACAAAGGCAAGAAAAAACAAGAGAATTTGCTGGTATGTCAGGCTAGACTAACACAGCAAGTACAAATGTACATACAAAGGCAAGAAAAAACAAGAGAATTTGCTGGTATGTGAGGCTAGACTAACACAGCAAGTACAAATGTATATACAAAGGCAAGTATAAACAAGAAAATTTGCTGGTTTGTGAGGCTAGACTAACACAGCAAGTACAAATGTACATACAAAGGCAAGTATAAACAAGAAAATTTGCTGGTATGTGAGGCTAGACTAACACAGCAAGTACAAATGTACATACAAAGGCAAGAAAAAACAAGAGAATTTGCTGGTATGTGAGGCTAGACTAACACAGCAAGTACAAATGTATATACAAAGGCAAGTATAAACAAGAAAATTTGCTGGTATGTGAGGCTAGACTAACACAGCAAGTACAAATGTACATACAAAGGCAAGTATAAACAAGAAAATTTGCTGGTATGTGAGGCTAGACTAACACAGCAAGTACAAATGTATATACAAAGGCAAGTATAAACAAGAAAATTTGCTGGTATGTGAGGCTAGACTAACACAGCAAGTACAAATGCACATAAAAAGGCAAGTATAAACAAGAGAATTTGCTGGTATGTGAGGCTAGACTAACACAGCAAGTACAAATGTACATACAAAGGCAAGTATAAACAAGAAAATTTGCTGGTATGTGAGGCTAGACTAACACAGCAAGTACAAATGTACATACAAAGGCAAGTATAAACAAGAAAATTTGCTGGTATGTGAGGCTAGACTAACACAGCAAGTACAAATGTACATACAAAGGCAAGAAAAAACAAGAGAATTTGCTGGTATGTGAGGCTAGACTAACACAGCAAGTACAAATGTATATACAAAGGCAAGTATAAACAAGAAAATTTGCTGGTATGTGAGGCTAGACTAACACAGCAAGTACAAATGTACATACAAAGGCAAGAAAAAACAAGAGAATTTGCTGGTATGTGAGGCTAGACTAACACAGCAAGTACAAATGTATATACAAAGGCAAGTATAAACAAGAAAATTTGCTGGTATGTGAGGCTAGACTAACACAGCAAGTACAAATGTACATACAAAGGCAAGAAAAAACAAGAGAATTTGCTGGTATGTGAGGCTAGACTAACACAGCAAGTACAAATGTATATACAAAGGCAAGTATAAACAAGAAAATTTGCTGGTATGTGAGGCTAGACTAACACAGCAAGTACAAATGTACATACAAAGGCAAGAAAAAACAAGAGAATTTGCTGGTATGTGAGGCTAGACTAACACAGCAAGTACAAATGTATATACAAAGGCAAGTATAAACAAGAAAATTTGCTGATATGTGAGGCTAGACTAACACAGCAAGTACAAATGTACATACAAAGGCAAGAAAAAACAAGAGAATTTGCTGGTATGTGAGGCTAGACTAACACAGCAAGTACAAATGTATATACAAAGGCAAGTATAAACAAGAAAATTTGCTGGTATGTGAGGCTAGACTAACGCAGCAAGTACAAATGCACATACAAAGGCAAGTATAAACAAGAAAATTTGCTGGTTTGTGAGGCTAGACTAACGCAGCAAGTACAAATGCACATACAAAGGCAAGTATAAACAAGAAAATTTGCTGGTATGTGAGGCTAGACTAACACAGCAAGTACAAATGTACATACAAAGGCAAGAAAAAACAAGAGAATTTGCTGGTATGTGAGGCTAGACTAACACAGCAAGTACATATGTACATACAAAGGCAAGAAAAAACAAGAGAATTTGCTGGTATGTGAGGCTAGACTAACACAGCAAGTACAAATGTACATACAAAGGCAAGTATAAACAAGAAAATTTGCTGGTATGTGAGGCTAGACTAACACAGCAAGTACAAATGCACATACAAAGGCAAGTATAAACAAGAAAATTTGCTGGTATGTGAGGCTAGACTAACACAGCAAGTACAAATGTACATACAAAGGCAAGAAAAAACAAGAGAATTTGCTGGTATGTGAGGCTAGACTAACACAGCAAGTACAAATGTATATACAAAGGCAAGTATAAACAAGAAAATTTGCTGGTATGTGAGGCTAGACTAACACAGCAAGTACAAATGTACATACAAAGGCAAGAAAAAACAAGAGAATTTGCTGGTATGTGAGGCTAGACTAACACAGCAAGTACAAATGTATATACAAAGGCAAGTATAAACAAGAAAATTTGCTGGTATGTGAGGCTAGACTAACGCAGCAAGTACAAATGCACATACAAAGGCAAGTATAAACAAGAAAATTTGCTGGTTTGTGAGGCTAGACTAACGCAGCAAGTACAAATGCACATACAAAGGCAAGTATAAACAAGAAAATTTGCTGGTATGTGAGGCTAGACTAACACAGCAAGTACAAATGTACATACAAAGGCAAGAAAAAACAAGAGAATTTGCTGGTATGTGAGGCTAGACTAACACAGCAAGTACAAATGTATATACAAAGGCAAGTATAAACAAGAAAATTTGCTGGTATGTGAGGCTAGACTAACACAGCAAGTACAAATGTACATACAAAGGCAAGAAAAAACAAGAGAATTTGCTGGTATGTGAGGCTAGACTAACACAGCAAGTACAAATGTACATACAAAGGCAAGTATAAACAAGAAAATTTGCTGGTATGTGAGGCTAGACTAACACAGCAAGTACAAATGCACATACAAAGGCAAGTATAAACAAGAAAAATTGCTGGTATGTGAGGCTAGACTAACACAGCAAGTACAAATGTACATACAAAGGCAAGTATAAACAAGAGAATTAGGCAGAATTAATATCTTGCCTACATTTCTTAATTACAAAATGAGACGATGAAGAGGTCTATCTACAGTATAGATGCAAGGCCTAAGTTAAACAAATAACACCAAAGTTATACTGACAAAAATCTGCATGGTTGCACAACTGTGGATGAATGGAGTTTAAAGCCATTTCCAACAAATGACAGCTTATATAAGTTGCACAGCTATAGCTTTATTAGTTGAGGAAGACCTCAGAATGAATCTGAGTAAACTAGAACAACCATTCAACAACTTGCAAACTTTCTCTCATGAATTGTTTTGTCTGGACTGGATTCAGCTGTCATTAGAAAACAGTGCCTTAGAATATTCAGCCTAGGAAGACTCTTAATTGTGGATGAACTTTTGTTGAACTAAAGTTCATCAAATTTACAACTCTGGACCTTACATGGTGACTATAAGCCATACATTTTCCAACAAACAGCAGCTAAACATAAAATTTTAACAAGATTCAGTTAATATATTATTATAACTACCCACTACACAATAAATAACCACATTTGCTGGCACAATGCCAAACAATTTCTGACAAACAGCTAAATATAAAAAATCAACATTTTGTAGATTAAAATATGACTTTATATATACATGTACACATAATGAGGTCATTACATGTAACATCAAAACACCTCAATAAACGATAAAGTTACAGACTGGACACTCTATCCATTGCACCAACAAACCCACTTAAAATATAATTTAACTCACTGCTTTATCATTTTTGTTCCAGATATCAATTGTTGTTACAATTATAACAACAAAATACGGTTGACTTTGGACGAGGGTAGCTGGCAGTTATTGGAATCACTGATCATGGTAATAATTACTGTGCAGGTCTGTGTATCACCTACTTCTACATAACTCAGATGTTGGCCTCACTGACCAAGTAAGCAGAAATGTACAGGCCGGTGTATTACCTACAGTCAAACCTGTCTTAAGCAGCCAGCATAGGGAAAGGGCCAAATTGGCCGCTTAAGACAGGTGGCTGCCTACTACAGGGTCATCAATTTTCACCCAGATTAGCGAAGTATTTTTGTATATTAGCACAATTTCACAACCTCAACACGTTCATCCAAAGTCAAACACTTCCGTTTTGGTGGCATTGTTAACACGCTGACAATCAAAACATTTATGATTTAAGTCACAATAAATCATTTCCAAATTTTATATTTTCCACAATTAGCGCTTTTTACAAGTGTGAACTAAATGAGATAATTCCTTATCGTTCGTTAAAAGCATGAACAAACTGCCATTCTAATTATCGTCTCAAAAACGTTAGCTTTTATATACCGACTTTTTCACAGTTAACGTGTTTACACAAAACACTTTGATTTGTCTATTTTACCAATTACGCAAGCTAAAAATAGAGATGTGAAAATTATCACGCACTACACTCGTGTTTGAGTCGGAAAAATTGCGATTATGTAGATCGCAATAACAGCTTTGTTTGGTTTGAGTCGAAAAAATGGCGATTATGTAGAACACAATAACAGCTTTGTTTTGTTTGGTTTGTTTACGGCCAATTAAGAAAGTTTAAACTAAAAGAATCTTATTTTAAATTAAAGACATATTATAATTATTTGATTTATTTGGTTTTTAGTACTTTAATTAAATATTAATTCTGTGGCCGTAATGAAATTTTTATATGCCAAAATCGATATTTTACAGTAAAATTTGTTCATTTGGTTGCCGTTTTAGGAGGTTTTTAATGCATTTGGGACCAAAAATGTTGGCCGCTGGCCGCGTCGACAAGGTGACCGCCTATTGCAGTAAAATTATATAGTAAATTCCGACAGGAGGGTCTGAAACTGGCCGCTTAAGGCAGGTGGCTGCTTATAGCAGGTGACCGTTAGTACAGGTTTTACTGTACTTCTAAATAACTCAGGTGTTGGCCTCACTGACCAAGGAAAGCAGAACTGTACAGACCGGTGTATCACCTAATTCTAAATAACTCAGGTGTTGGCCTCACTGACCATGGAAAGTAGAACTGTACAGGTCACTGTATCACCTACTTCTACATAACTTATGTGTTGGCCTCATTGATAAAGGAAAGCAGAACTGTACAGGCCAGTGTTTCACATACTTCTACATAACTCAGGTGTTGGCCTCACTGACCATGGAAGGTAGAACTGTACAGGTCTGTGTATCACCTACTTCTTCTTAAGTCAGGTGTTGGCCTCACTGACCATGGAAAGTAAAACTATACAGGTCTGTGTATCACCAACTTTTACATAACTCAGGTGTTGGCCTCACCGACCACGGACAGTAAAACTATACAAGTCTGTGTATCACATACTTCTACATAACTTAGGTGTTGGCCTCACTGACCAAGGAAAGCAAAACTGTACATGCCGGTGTATCACCTACTTCTACATAACTCAGATGTTGGCTTCACTGACCATGGAAAGTACAACTGTACAGGTCACTGTATCACCTACTTCTACATAACTTAGGTGTTGGCCTCATTGACCAAGGAAAGCAGAACTGTACAGGCCAGTGTATCACCTACTTCTACATTACTCAGGTGTTGGCCTCACCGACCGTGGAAAGTAAAACTGTACAGGTCTGTGTATCACCTACTTCTTCTTAACTCAGGTGTTGGCCTCACCGACCACGGAAAGTAAAACTATACAGGCCAGTGTATCACCTACTTCTACATAACTCAGGTGTTGGCCTCACTGACCATGGAAGGTAGAACTGTACAGGTCTGTGTATCACCTACTTCTACATAGCCCAGGTGTTTTCCTCACCAACCATGGAAAGTAAAACTATACAGGCCAGTGTATCACCTACTTCTACATAAATCAGGAGCTGGCCTCACTGGCAATGGAAAGTAAAACTGTACAGGTCTATGTATCACCTACTTCTACATTACTCAGGAGCTGGCTTCATTGGCAATGGAAAGACAATCTGTACAGGTTTGTGTATCACCTACTTCAACATAACTCAGGAGCTGGCCTCACTGACCATGGAAAGTAAAACTGTATAGGTCTGTGTATCACCTACTTCAACATAACTCAGGAGCTGGTCCCACTGACCATCGAAAGTAAAACTGTACAGGTCTGTGTATCACCTACTTCTACATAACTCAGGTGTTAGCCTCACTGACCATGGAAAGTAAAACTGTACAGGTCTGTGTATCACATACTTCTACATAACTCAGGAGCTGGCGTCACTGACCATGGAAAGTAAAACTGTACAGGTCTGTGTATCACCTACTTCAACAAAACTCAGGAGCTGGCCTCACTGGCAATGGAAAGTACAACTGTACAGATCTGTGTATCACCTACTTCTACATAACTCAGGAGCTGGCCTCACTGGCAATGGAAAGTACAACTGTACAGGTCTGTGTATCACCTACTTCTACATAACTCAGGAGCTGGCGTCACTGGCAATGGAAAATACAACTGTACAGGTCTGTGTATCACCGACTTCTACATAACTCAGGAGCTGGCCTCACTGGCAATGGAAAGTACAACTGTACATGTCTGTGTATCACCTACTTCTACATAACTCAGGAGCTGGCCTCACTGGCAATGGAAAGTACAACTGTACAGGTCTGTGTATCACCAACTTCTACATAACTCAGGAGCTGGCCTCACTGGCAATGGAAAGTACAACTGTACAGATCTGTGTATCACCTACTTCTACATAACTCAGGAGCTGGCCTCACTGACCATGGATAGTACAACTGTACATATCTGTGTATCACCTACTTCTACATAACTCAGGAGCTGGCCTCACTGACCATGGATAGTACAACTGTACAGATCTGTGTATCGCCTACATCTACATAACTCAGGAGCTGGCCTCACTGGCAATGGAAAGTACAACTGTACATATCTGTGTATCACCTACTTCTTCATAACTCAGGAGCTGGCCTCACTGACCATCGATAGTACAACTGTACAGGTCTGTGTATCACCTACTTCTACATAACTCAGGAGCTGGCCTCACTGACCATGGATAGTACAACTGTACAGGTCTGTGTATCACCTACTTCTACATAACTCAGGAGCTGGCCTCACTGACCATGGAAAGTAAAACTGTACAGGTCTGTGTATCACCTACTTCTACATAACTCAGGAGCTGGCCTCACTGGCAATGGAAAGTAAAACTGTACAGGTCTGTGTATCACCTACTTCAACATAACTCAGGAGCTGGCCTCAATGACCATGGAAAGTAAAACTGTACAGGTCTGTGTATCACCTACTTCAACATAACTCAGGAGCTGGTCTCACTGACCATCGAAAGTAAAACTGTACAGGTCTGTGTATCACTTACTTCTACATAACTCAGGTGTTGGCCTCACTGACCATGGAAAGTAAAACTGTACAGGTCTGTGTATCACGTACTTCTACATAACTCAGGAGCTGGCGTCACTGACCAAGGAAAGTAAAACTATACAGGTCTGTGTATCACCTACTTCAACATAACTCAGGAGCTGGCCTCACTGGCAATGGAAAGTACAACTGTACAGGTCTGTGTATCACCTACTTCTACATAACTCAGGAGCTGGCCTCACTGGCAATGGAAAGTACAACTGTACAGGTCTGTGTATCACCTACTTCTACATAACTCAGGAGCTGGCCTCACTGGCAATGGAAAGTACAACTGTACAGGTCTGTGTATCACTGACTTCTACATTACTCAGGAGCTGGCCTCATTGGCAATGGAAAGTACAACTGTACAGGTCTGTGTATCACCTACTTCTAAATAACTCAGGAGGTGGCCTCACTGGCAATGTAAAGTACAACTGTACAGGTCTGTGTATCACCTACTTCTACATAACTCAGGAGCTGGCCTCACTGGCAATGGAAAGTACAACAGTACAGGTCTGTGTATCACCAACTTCTACATAACTCAGGAGCTGGCCTCACTGACCATGGATAGTACAATTGTACAGATCTGTGTATCACCTACTTCTACATAACTCAGGAGCTGGCCTCACTGACCATGGAAAGTAAAACTGTACAGGTCTGTGTATCACCTACTTCTACATAACTCAGGAGCTGGCCTCACTGGCAATGGAAAGTAAAACTGTACAGGTCTGTGTATCACCTACTTCAACATAACTCAGGAGCTGGCCTCACTGACCATGGAAAGTAAAACTGTACAGGTCTGTGTATCACCTACTTCTACATAACTCAGGAGCTGGCGTCACTGACCATGGAAAATAAAACTATACAGGTCTGTGTATCACCTACTTCAACATAACTCAGGAGCTGGCCTCACTGGCAATGGAAAGTACAACTGTACAGGTCTGTGTATCACCTACTTCTACATAACTCTGGAGCTGGCCTCACTGGCAATGGAAAGTACAACTGTACAGGTCTGTGTATCACCTACTTCAACATAACTCAGGAGCTGGCCTCACTGGCAATGGAAAGTAAAACTGTACAGGTCTGTGTATCACCTACTTCTACATAACTCAGGAGCTGGCCTCACTGGCAATGGAAAGTACAACTGTACAGATCTGTGTATCACCTACTTCTACATAACTCAGGAGCTGGCCTCATTGGCAATGGAAAGTACAACTGTACAGGTCTGTGTATCACCTACTTCTACATAACTCAGGAGCTGGCCTCACTGACCATGAAAAGTACAACTGTACAGGTCTGTGTATCACCTACTTCTACATAACTCAGGAGCTGGCCTCACTGGCAATGGAAAGTACAACTGTACAGGTCTGTGTATCACCTACTTCTACATTACTCAGGAGCTGGCCTCACTGGCAATGGAAAGTACAACTGTACAGGTCTGTGTATCACCTACTTCTAAATAACTCAGGAACTGGACTCACTGGCATTGGAAAGTACAACTGTACAGTTCTGTGTATCACCTACTTCTACATAACTCAGGAGCTCGCCTTAATGGCAATGGAAAGTAAAACTGTACAGGTCTGTGTATCACCTGCTTCAACATAACTCAGGAGCTGGTCTCACTGACCATCGAAAGTAAAACTGTACAGTTCTGTGTATCACTTACTTCTACATAACTCAGGAGCTGGCCTCACTGGCAATGGAAAGTACAACTGTACAGGTCCGTGTATCACCTACTTCTACATAACTCAGGAGCTGGCCTCACTGACCATGGATAGTACAACTGTACAGATCTGTGTATCACCTACTTCTACATAACTCAGGAGCTGGCCTCACTGACCATGGATAGTACAACTGTACAGATCTGTGTATCACCTACTTCTACATAACTCAGGAGCTGGCCTCACTGGCAATGGAAAGTACAACTGTACAGATCTGTGTATCACTTACTTCTACATAACTCAGGAGCTGGCCTCACTGGCAATGGAAAGTACAACTGTACAGGTCAGTGTATCACCTACTTCAACATAACTCATGAGCTGGCCTCACTGACCATGGAAAGTAAAACTGTACAGGTCTGTGTATCACCTACTTCTACATAACTCAGGAGCTGGCCTCACTGACAATGGAAATTACAACTGTACAAGTCTGTTTATAACCTACTTCTACATAACTCAGGAGCTGGCCTCACTGACCATGGAAAGTACAACTATACAGGTCTGTGTATCACCTACTTCTACATAACTCAGGAGCTGGCCTCACTGGCAATGGAAAGTACAACTGTACAGGTATGTGTATCACCTACTTCTACATAACTCAGGAGCTGGCCTCACTGGCAATGGAAAGTACAACTGTACAGGTCTGTGTATCACCTACTTCTACATAACTCAGGAGCTGGCCTCACTGACCATGGAAAGTACAACTGTACAGGTGTGTGTATCACCTAATTTTACATAACTCAGGAGCTGGCCTCACTGACCATGAATAGTACAACTTTACAGGTCTGTGTATCACCTACTTTTACATAACTCAGGAGCTGGCCTCACTGACCATGGAAAGTAAAACTGTACAGGTCTGTGTATCACCTACTTCTACATAACTCAGGAGCTGGCCTCACTGGCAATGGAAAGTACAACTGTGAAGGTCTCTGTATCACCTACTTCTACATAACTCAGGAGCTGGCCTCACTGGCAATGGAAAGTACAACTGTACAGGTCTCTGTATCACCTACTTCTACATAACTCAGGAGCTGGCCTCACTGACAATGGATAGTACATCTGTACAGATCTGTGTATCACCTACTTCTACATAACTCAGGAGTTGGCCTCACTGACCATGGAAAGTAAAACTGTACAGGTCTGTGTATCACCTACTTCTACATAACTCAGGAGCTGGCCTCACTGGCAATGGAAAGTACAACTGTACAGGTCTGTGTATCACATACTTCTACATAACTCAGGAGCTGGCCTCACTGACCATGGATAGTACAACTGTACAGGTCTGTGTATCACCTACTTCTACATAATTCAGGAGCTGGCCTCACTGGCAATGGAAAGTACAACTGTACAGATCTGTGTATCACCTACTTCTACATAACTCAGGAGCTGGCCTCATTGGCAATGGAAAGTACAACTGTACAGGTCTGTGTATCACCTACTTCTACATAACTCAGGAGCTGGCCTCACTGACCATGGAAAGTACAACTGTACAGGTCTGTGTATCACCTACTTCTACATAACTCAGGAGCTGGCCTCACTGGCAATGGAAAGTACAACTGTACAGGTCTGTGTATCACCTACTTCTACATAATTCAGGAGCTGGCCTCACTGACCATGGAAAGTACAACTGTACAGGTCTGTTCATCACCTACTTCTACATAACTCAGGAGCTGGCCTCACTGGCAATGGAAAGTACAACTGTACAGATCTGTGTATCACCTACTTTTACATAACTCAGGAGCTGGCCTCACTGACCATGGAAAATAAAACTGTACAGGTCTGTGTATCATATACTTCTACATAACTCAGGAGCTGGCCTCACTGGCAATGGAAAGTACAACTGTGAAGGTCTGTGTATCACCTACTTCTACATAACTCAGGAGCTGACCTCACTAGCAATGGAAAGTACAACTGTACAGGTCTGTGTATCACCTACTTCTACATAACTCAGGAGCTGGCCTCACTGACAATGGATAGTACAACTGTACAGATCTGTGTATCACCTACTTCTACATAACTCAGGAGCTGGCCTCACTGACCATGGAAAGTAAAACTGTACAGGTCTGTGTATCACCTACTTCTACATAACTCAGGAGCTGGCCTCACTGGCAATGGAAAGTACAACTGTACAGGTCTGTGTATCACCTACTTCTACATAACTCAGGAGCTGGCCTCACTGACCATGGATAGTACAACTGTACAGGTCTGTGTATCACCTACTTCTACATAACTCAGGAGCTGGCCTCACTGGCAATGGAAAGTACAACTGTACAGGTCTGTGTATCATCTACTTCTACATAACTCAGGAGCTGGCCTCACTGGCAATGGAAAGTACAACTGTACAGGTCTGTGTATCACATACTTCTACATAACTCAGGAGCTGGCCTCACTGACCATGGATAGTACAACTGTACAGGTCTGTGTATCACCTACTTCTACATAATTCAGGAGCTGGCCTCACTGGCAATGGAAAGTACAACTGTACAGATCTGTGTATCACCTACTTCTACATAACTCAGGAGCTGGCCTCATTGGCAATGGAAAGTACAACTGTACAGGTCTGTGTATCACCTACTTCTACATAACTCAGGAGCTGGCCTCACTGACCATGGAAAGTACAACTGTACAGGTCTGTGTATCACCTACTTCTACATAACTCAGGAGCTGGCCTCACTGGCAATGGAAAGTAAAACTGTACAGGTCTGTGTATCACCTACTTCTACATAATTCAGGAGCTGGCCTCACTGACCATGGAAAGTACAACTGTACAGGTCTGTTCATCACCTACTTCTACATAACTCAGGAGCTGGCCTCACTGGCAATGGAAAGTACAACTGTACAGATCTGTGTATCACCTACTTTTACATAACTCAGGAGCTGGCCTCACTGACCATGGAAAATAAAACTGTACAGGTCTGTGTATCACATACTTCTACATAACTCAGGAGCTGGCCTCACTGGCAATGGAAAGTACAACTGTGAAGGTCTGTGTATCACCTACTTCTACATAACTCAGGAGCTGACCTCACTAGCAATGGAAAGTACAACTGTACAGGTCTGTGTATCACCTACTTCTACATAACTCAGGAGCTGGCCTCACTGACAATGGATAGTACAACTGTACAGATCTGTGTATCACCTACTTCTACATAACTCAGGAGCTGGCCTCACTGGCAATGGAAAGTACAACTGTACAGGTCTGTGTATCACCTACTTCTACATAACTCAGGAGCTGGCCTCACTGGCAATGGAAAGTACAACTGTACAGATCTGTGTATCACCTACTTTTACATATCTCAGGAGCTGGCCTCACTGACCATGGATAGTACAACTGTACAGGTCTGTGTATCACCTACTTCAACATAACTCAGGAGCTGGCCTCACTGACCATGGAAAGTAAAACTGTTCAGGTCTGTGTATCATCTACTTCAACATAACTCAGGAGCTGGTCTCACTGACCATCGAAAGTAAAACTGTACAGGTCTGTGTATCACCTACTTCTACATAACTCAGGTGTTGGCCTCACTGACCACGAAAAGTAAAACTGTACAGGTCTGTGTATCACCTACTTCTACATAACTCAGGAGTTGGCCTCACTGACCATGGAAAGTAAAACTGTACAGGTCTGTGTATCACCTACTTCAACATAACTCAGGAGCTGGCCTCACTGGCCATGGAAAGTACAACTGTACAGGTCTGTGTATCACCTACTTCTACATAACTCAGGAACTGGTCTCACTGGCAATGGAAAGTACAACTGTACAGGTCTGTGTATCACCTACTTCTACATAATTCAGGAGTTGGCCTCACTGGCAATGGAAAGTACAACTGTACAGGTCTGTGTATCACCTACTTCTACATATTTCAGGAGCTGGCCTCACTGGCAATGAAAAGTACAACTGTACAGGTCTGTGTATCACCTACTTCTACATAACTTCAGGAGCTTGCCTCACTAGCATTGGAAAGTACAACTGTACAGGTCTGTGTATCACCTACTTCTACATAACTCAGGAGCTGGCCGCAATGGAAAGTACAACTGTACAGGTCTGTGTATCACCTACTTCTACATAACTCAGGAGCTGGCTCACTGCAATGGAAAGTACAACTGTACAGGATCTGTGTATCACCTACTTCTACATAACTCAGGAGCTGGCCTCACTGGACCATGGATAGTACAACTGTACAGATCTGTGTATCACCTACTTCTACATAACTTCAGGAGCTGGCCTCACTGACCATGGATAGTACAACTGTACAGATCTGTGTATCACCTACTTCTACATAACTTCAGGAGCTGGCCTCACTGACCATGGATAAGTACAACTGCTACAGAGTCTGTGTATCACCTACTTCTACATAACTCAGGAGCTGGCCTCACTGACCATGGATAGTACAACTGCTACAGATCTGTGTATCACCTTACTTCTACATAACTCAGGAGCTGGCCTCACTGGACCACATGGAAAGTACAACTGTACAGATCTGTGTATCACTTACTTCTACATAACTGAGGTGTTGGCCTCACTGACCACAGAAAGTAAAACTGTACAGGTCTGTGTATCACCTACTTCTACATAACTCAGGTGTTGGCCTCACTGACCACGGAAAGTACAACTGTACAGGTCTGTGTATCACCTACTTCTACATAACTCAGGAGCTGGCCTCACTGACCACGGATAGTACAACTGTACAGGTCTGTGTATCACCTACTTCTACATAACTCAGGAGCTGGCCTCACTGACCATGGATAGTACAACTGTACAGGTCTGTGTATCACCTACTTCTACATAACTCAGGAGCTGGCCTCACTGGCAATGGAAAGTACAACTGTACAGATCTGTGTATCACCTACTTCTACATAACTCAGGAGTTGGCCTCACTGGCAATGGATAGTACAACTGTACAGGTCTGTGTATAACCTACTTCTACATAACTCAGGAGCTGGCCTCACTGACCATGGATAGTACAACTGTACAGGTCTGTGTATCACCTACTTCTACATAACTCAGGAGCTGGCTTCACTGGCAATGGAAAGTACAACTGTACAGGTCTGTGTATCACCTACTTCTACATAACTCAGGAGCTGGCCTCACTGACCATGGATAGTACAACTGTACAGGTCTGTGTATCACCTACTTCTTCATAACTCAGGAGCTGGCCTCACTGACCATGGAAAGTACAACTGTACAGGTCTGTGTACCACCTACTTCTACATAACTTAGGAGCTGGCCTCACTGGCAATGGAAAGTAAAACTGTACAGGTCTGTGTATCACCTACTTCTACATAACTCAGGAGCTGGCCTCACTGGCAATGGAAAGTACAACTGTACAGGTCTGTGTATCACCTACTTCTACATAACTCAGGAGCTGGCCTCACTGGCAATAGAAAGTTCAACTGTATAGATCTGTATATCACCTACTTCTACATAACTCAGGAGCTGGCCTCACTGGCAATACAAAGTAAATCTGTTCAGGTCTGTGAATCACTTTCTTCTACACTGACCATGGAAAGAATTACTGTACATGCCTGTGTACCACCTACTTCTACGTAACTCAGGTGTTGGCCTCACTGCCCATGGAAATAACTACTGTACATGCCTTTGTATCACCCACTTCTACTTAACTCAGGTGTTGGCCTCACTGGCCATGGAAATAACTACTGTACAGGCCTGTGTAGCACCTACTTCTACTTAACTCAGGTGTTGGCCTCACTGCCCATGGAAATAACTACTGTACAGGCCTTTGTATCACCCACTTCTACTTAACTCAGGTGTTGGCCTCACTGCCCATGGAAATAACTACTGTACAGGCCTTTGTATCACCTACTTCTACTTAACTCAGGTGTTGGCCTCACTGCCCATGGAAATAACTACTGTACAGGCCTTTGTATCACCCACTTCTACTTAACTCAGGTGTTGGCCTCACTGACCATGAAAAGTAAAACTATACAGGCCTGTGTAGCACCTACTTCTACTTAACTCAGGTGTTGGCCTCACTGACCATGGAAACAACTACTGTTCAGGCCTGTGTACCACCCACTTCTACATAACTCAGGTGTTGGCCTCACTGACCATAACAAGAGCTGTCGAAGACAACAAAGCTTGCCTCTGGGTGTCTAGGTCCAAAATGGCCATAAGTGTGGCAAAAATGCAACCCAGAGTTATGGTTCTTATCTCTGTGTGTTCCACTGATGATGGTGAACACACATGTGAAGATTCATTCACATCCAATGAATGGTTACATAGATATCTTAAACTTAAACACAAGTAAATGCAAAGTTTAACCTTGGTGTCCAAGTCCAAAAAGGGCCATAACTGTGCCAAAATGCAACCCAGAGTTATGGTTCTTGTCTGTGTGTGTTCCAATGATGATGGTGAACACACATGTGAAGTTTCATTCATATCCAATGAGTGGTTACATAGATATATGAAACTTGTACGCAACTAAATGCAAAGTTTAACCTGGGTGTCTAAGTCCAAAAAGGGCCATAACTGTGCCAAAATGTAATCCAGAGTTATGGTTCTTGTCTCTGTGTGTTCCATTGATGATGGTGAACACACATGCAAAGTTTCATTTATATCCAATGAGTGGTTGCATAGATATCTTACGTGATAAAAAACTTTAACCTGAAAAATTAAGTAAAAAAAGGGCCATAACTGTGCCAAAATGCAATCCAGAGTTATGGTTCTTGTCTCTCTGTGTTCCATTGATGATGGTGAACACACATGCAAAGTTTCATTCATATCCAATGTGTGGTTGCATAGATATCTTACGTGATAAAAAACTTTTAACCTGAAAAATTAAGTCGAAAAAGGGCCATAACTGTGCCAAAATGCAATCAAGAGTTATGGTTTTTGTCTCTGTGTGTTTCAATAATGATGGTGAACACACATGCAAAGTTTCATTCATATCCAATGAGTGGTTGCATAGATGTCTTATGAGATAAAAAACTTTAACCTGAAAAATTAAGTCGAAAAAAGGGCCATAACTGTGCCAAAATGCAACCCAGAGATTTGATTCTTGTCTCTGTATGTTTCATTGATGATGGTGAACACACATGGGAAATTTCATTCACATCCAATAAGTGGTTGCATAGATACCTTAAACTTAAACACAAGTAAACGCAAAGTTTAACCTTGGTGTCTAAGTCCAAAAAGGGCAATAACTTTGCCAAAATGCAATCCAGAGTTATGGTTCTTGTCTCTGTGTGTTCGATTGATGATGGTGAACACACATGGGAAATTTCTTCACATCCAATGAGTGGTTGCATATAAACTTAAACTTAAACGCAAGTAAACGCAAAGTTTAACCTTGGTGTCTAAGTCCAATAAGGGCCATAACTGTGCCAAAATGCAATCCAGAGTTGTCTCTGTGTGTTCCATTGATGATGGTGAACACACATGTGAAGTTTCATTCACATCCAATGAGTGGTTGCATAGATATGTGAAACTTGTACGCAACTAAATGCAAAGTTTAACCTTGGTGTCTAAGTCCAAAAAGGGCCATAACTGTGCCAAAATGCAATCCAGAGTTATGGTTCTTGTCTCTGTGTGTTCCATTGATGATGTTATAAACACACATGCAAAGTTTCATTGACATCCAATGAGTGGTTGCATAGATATCTGAAACTTGTACGCAAAAGTTTAACCTGGGTGTCTACAGATGTTGAGGCCAATGACGCATGGGTCATGACAATAGCTCTCCTTGGACTTCGTCCCAGCGAGCTAAAAAGTAAAACTGTATAGGTCTGTGTAACACCTACTATTTAATAACTCAAGTGGTGGCCTCACTGACCATGGAAACAACTACTGTACAGGCCTGTGTACCACCAACTTCTACATAACTCAGGTGTTGGCCTCACTGGCCATAAAAAGTAAAACTGAATAGGTCTGTGTATTACATACTATTAGATAACGCAGGTGTTGGCATCAAAGTAAAATTGTACAGGTCTATGTATCACCTTATTCTACACTGACAATTGAAATAACTACTGTAGAGGCCTCCCTAACTAACCATGGAAAGATCTACTGTACAGATTTGTGTATCACCTACTTTTACATAACTCCAGTGTTATGGTCCACTGACCAAGGAAACAACTATTGTACAGGCCTGTGTACCACCTACTTCTACATAACTCAGGTGTTGGCCTCACTGACCATGGAAAGAACTACTGTACAGGCCTGTGTACCACGTACTTCTACATAACTCAGGTGTTTGCCTCACTGACCATGAAAACAACTATTGTACAGGCCTGTGTACCACCTACTTCTACATAACTCAGGTGTTGGCCTCACTGACCATGGAAAGAACTACTGTACAGGCCTGTGTACCACCTACTTCTACATAACTCAGGTGTTGGCCTCACTGACCATGGAAACAACTATTGTACAGGCCTATGTACCACATACTTCTACATAACTCAGGTGTTGGCCTCACTGACCATGGAAAGAACTACTGTACAGGCCTGTGTACCACCTACTTCTACATAACTCAGGTGTTGGCCTCACTGACCATAAAAGGTAAATTTGTATAGGTCTGTGTGTCACCTACTATTAAATAACTCAGGTGTTGGCCTTGCTGACTATGGAAAGAACTACAGTACAGGCCTGTGTACAACCTACATCTACAGAACTCAGGTGTTGGCCTCACTGACCATAAAAAGTCAAACTGTACCGGTCTATGTATCACCTGCTTCTACACTTCTACACTGACCATGGAAAGAATTATTGTACAGGCCTGTATTCCACCTACTTCTACGTAACTCAGGTGTTGGCCGCACTGCCCATGAAAAGTAAAACTGTATAGACCTGTGTACCACCTACTTCTACATAACTCAGGTGTTGGCTTCACTGACCATAAAAAGTAAAACTGTACAAACCTGTGTACCATCCACTTCTACATAACTCAGGTGTTGGCCTTACTGACCGTGAAAAGCAAAACTGAACATGCCTGTGTACCATTCACTTCTACGTAACTCAGGTGTTGGTCTCACTAACCATGAAAAGTAAAACTGAACATAACTCAGGTGTTGTACTGTACAGGCCTGTGCTTCAATGACCATACAAAGTAAAACTTTCAGTGTGTGTGTGTGTGTGTAACTGGCAAACTTTATCACATAAAGTTTTTGGAGTGAGCAAAACTCAAACTTACAACCTTAGTGGTCAGAGGTAAGTGATCTTGAGATGGCGCCTTAGGGTTTAATGACTGCTGTGCAACTTAACAAGAGGCCCAAGAGGGCCTGAGGACACTCTACTGCCTCAAAGTGGCCATAGCACTTTTTGAAATTCTACTATGCAATAGAAACATCGGCCATCTTGAATTTTAGATAGAAAAAATAAATCTTTTGTATAGTCTCCTATGCAACAGAAACATCCATGTGAAGTTTCAGTTTAATTGGCATAGTGGTTTCAAAATAAATGGAAAAAAAAGAGAATTTTCTGTTTTCCCACAGTATCCCTATGTAAAATTCTAAGTCCCCTTACAGGGCCCCTATATATTTTAGCCCCTAAATCCTAATCTGCAATCAAACCCCTACACTTGGGGATAATTTATATGAAATATGTACAAATCTGACATACCGGTTCTTAAGAAAACAATTTTACTAATTCCCAATTTGTACCCTTTTGGGGCCCCTCCAGACCCCTTAAGACATAGGAACCCAGTCACTTTTACAAATCTTAACCTCCTTCACCTAACAATGCTTTAGTGAAAATATAGGCAAAATCATTTCCATTTCAAAAAAAATAAAAAAATATTATATTATAATGACATGTGTCCCCTAATTGAACTCTCGGGGCAGGGTCATTTTAACCCTAGGGACACCATTTGAACAAATCTAACAGAACTATAGTTGGTCATCATTACTACATAAACATTTTGAAAATCTGTTGGGCCATTCATGAGAAGAAGATTTTTTTAAGTTTTGGACTATTTTTAGTAACAGTGGCCATCTTGAATTTCAGATCGAAAAAAAACAAAACTTCAGTATAATCTCCTATGCAATAGAAACACCCATGTGAAGTTTCAGTTTAACTGGCTTGTGGTTTCAGAACAGATGAAAGAAAAAGAGAATTTTCTGTTTTCCCATAGTATCCCTATGTAAAATTCTAAGTCCCCTTACCACACCCTATAAATTTTAGCCCCTAAATTCTTATCTGCAATCAAACCCCTACACATAGGGATAATTTATGCAAAATATGAACAAATTTGACATACCGGTTCTTAAGAAAACGAATTTAGTAATTCCCAATTTGTATCCTTTTGGGGCCCCTCCTGACCCCTTAAGACAGTGGAACCCAGTCATTTTTACAAATCTGAACCTCCTTCATCAAACAATGCTTCTGTGAAGATATAGGCAAAATCATTTCCATTTAAAAAAAAATATATAAAAAAATATTATAATGACATGTGTCCCCTAATTGGACCCTTGGGGCAGGGTCATATTTAACCCTAGGGACACCATTTGAACAAATCTAACAAAACTATAGCTGGTCATCATTACTACATAAACATTTTGAAAATCTGTTGGGCCGTTCATGATAAGAAGATTTTTTAAGTTTTGGACTATTTTTTTTAGTAACAGCAGCCGTCTTGAATTTCAGATCAGAAAAAAAAATCTTCGGTATAGTCTCCTATGCAATAGAAACACCCAAGTGAACAGATGAAAGAAAAAGAGAATTTTCTGTTTACCCATAGTATCCGTATGTAAAATTCTAAGTCCCCTTACAGGGCCCCTATAAATTTTAGCCCCTAAGCAATGCTACATGTAAAATATATGAGGTCTAAGCCTTGAACTTTAAGAGAAAATGTTTTTTTTAAAAGTTTCACTTAAAATGTGCTTATAAGCCCTGTGGCAGGGGCATTTGTAGTCAAATCACACTGGCTCAACAACCCATCCAAGATCTTGTGGTTATATAACTGCTGTGCAAGTATGATTAGGATTCAAAAAAAAATGAAGGTGCAATTGCGTGTGCAAGAAAAAGGTTAACAGAAGGACGATGACGAACAACAGACAATTTACCATGGCATAAGAAGTTAATTAATAATAAATACATATTGCCACTTACATATTAAAATTATAATGCCCAGGATAATTTGTGTGCAGGACAAATTTCTTTACCATGTGGGTATTGGCATCAAATAATACATCCTGAAATAAGACAAATTCATCAATTGTTATCGTGACACTGATAGTTATTCACAGAGTAAGTCATACAGACATTACATTTTAAATATGAGAATACATTTACTTACATCTTAATTAATCTTATCAAGTAACATGTTGCAGCAAGCACATTAATCATCAGTACAACTCTAGTTCATATCTTTGTCTTGGATGTGATTGTTAGAATTGTGGATTTCCCTTATGGTCTCACTTAAGAATTACTTCACTTACATGACGGTAGCAAGATTCTTATGCCAAAGAAATTAGAGCTGTGTAAAGCGGTTGGGCAAGTGTTTGTTAAAAATGCATAAAACTTCTTTGTGCATATGGGAACATTGGAACCTTTCCATGATTTCTGCAAAGTTTGAGTGACATTGAGAACTGTTTGATGATGCTATAACAGTTTCAAGACGCATAGTGATACACTGCAACATATGGGCAGAATGGTAAAAAATGAAGGTGCCATCAAACCATCGAAATTGTGAAAAAGCAACCTAGTCAACCCAATGTTTTTTTTCTGCATAATTGGACCAACAGAGAACTATCTATGGGAATAAAGCACTTTTAGAACCATTGGTAAAGTATCCAGTGTTCCAGAAGTGCATGTCTCTATATGTAGAACAGTACAAAATTAATTGTGTGAGACGTTCAATTATGTACCAGTCAATTGTTACCCCAGCTCCCCACCAGGCTGGGACATAGCTGGGATTTCCCTTATGCACAAGACCATTGTAACTCTGGCTCCCCACCAGGCTCAAACATAGCAGGGATTTCCCTTATGTACCAGTCAGTTGTAACCCTGGCTCCCCACCAAGCTGCGACAAAGCGGGAATTTCCCTTATGTACCAGTCAATTGTAACTCTGGCTCCCAACCACGCTGGGACATAGCGGAGATTTCCCTTATGTACCAGTCCATTGTGACCCAGGCTTTCCACCAGGCTGGGACAAAGCGGGGATTTCCCTTATGCACCAGTCTATTGAGGCTCGGACAAAATGGGTATTTCCCTTATGCATCAGTCCATTGTAACCCCAGCTCCCCACCAGGCTGGGACATAGCAGAGATTTCCCTTATGAACCAGTTTATTGTAACTCCAGCTCCCCACCAGGCTGGGACAAAGCAGAGATTCCGCTTATGTACCAGTCCATTGTAACCCCAGCTCCCTACCAGGTTGGGACATACTAGAGATTTCCCTTATGCACCAGTCCATTGTAACCCTGGCTCCCTACCAGGCTGGGACATGATAGAGTTTTCCCTTATGTACCAGTCCATTGTACAGACGGTCATCCGTTCTAGTACACCAAACAAACGCAAACAAAACGAATATCAAACGCGTTATAAAAATCCACACGAAACGATAAATGAAAAGAAACGATAAACAAAATGATAAACAAAACTATAAATGAAATGATACATGGACACAACAGGACGAACGATCCACGAACGATACAAAACAATAATGCAAACGTTCAACGCAACAAATATTAAAGATTCTGATGTTCAATAATATTATCATAGTTATATTGACAATGAAATAAATAATTAAATGAAATAATTGCTCTCTTTGTCATTTAAAGTCTTTAAATTGCTATACCTGTAACTTTAATTTAATTTCTTTGTTATGAGTTATAATCCCAAATTATCTGTGAAAAACATTGCCTCGGGCATCCTTTCTTTGCTTGTAAAAGTGTGATAAAACAATCAGGTGATGCACGGCCTGCTTACACAACTCCCCTAATTAACTGATCTAGTTATCTGAACATGAATTTATGTTGCTGCTCTGTTATATGATTGACAATTAGGAAAAGTTTCCACACTATTTTAGAAAATCTGTTCGTTACATCGAAACTTTTCCAATTAGGGCTTTTCCGGAATGGTTTATAAAAATATTTCATATATTATAAAAAAAACACACATTAACGTTAGTGTTTGTTTGTAACTGGTTGTCTTCGAAAATGTTTATTTTCAATATAGCCATTTGATAAAAAAAAAAGATTACTATTAAACTGATAGAGAGTAATTAATAACTACATATACCTAAATTTATGTACAGAATGAACACGTGTCCCTTTCACTATCACCTTGTGCCAATGTCCAATGAGGTCATCAGTGAAACAAACATTTTATTCACTAAGTGGATATCTTGGAAATTTTTTATGGAAGGATATTAAAGGAATTCTATCAGTGTAATGTTTATGTCATTTATTTTCAAAAATTTAAACACTTGTCAATTTCATTGGAAATATATAACAAGAATTCCGCGGAATGATATGTCTTGCCGTGTCTGCTTTGACCGTTAATACACACATGGGAGAGAAAAAATTTAAAATACAACGACAAAAATGGCCGCATGTATCTGTAAAGCTCAAAAAATTGTTTTAATCCAGTGGTAACAGATTGATTGATTGATTGAATATTTAGCGTCATTTTAATGCCATCGAGGGCTAACAGACAATTAGTTAACCTAACCACTGTTTTCTGGGATTAACCAGTACTCAAGCACATCCCGTCTCCGCAAGTAACTGATAACTTTTCCACTTGAATCAGTGGTGAGAGACAAATGATAATGAGACACAATGTCGTATATCAATCGTCATGGAGACTGTTGCCGGACGGAGGATTCGAACTCACAACCCCTGGATTGATAGTCAGATGCTTAACCGACTGAGGTAATTGGGCCCAGCAGTGGTAACAGAGAAATGACATAACAACTTCCATATTATATTCAAGAGCGGTTATTTACAATAGTTACTTGATTTGATGAATTTAGTAACAGCCACAATTTGCAAAAATATGACACAAGAATTTGCATTATATTCATGCAAGAGTTATCTAACTTGGTTAATGCAGAAAGTTTAATGACTAAAAAATATTGTAGGAAGTATTGCGTGAAGTTTCGATCAAATACATTAAGTGATTTTTGAGATATGAACTTGTTGGTAGTTGCACACAAAACTTTATTTTCTAAGTAAAACATATTTAAAAAGAAAAAACTTTAATAAGTATTTCTAAGTAAAACATATTTAAAAAATTCAAAAAAAAAATCATAAAAATTCAAAATTTCAAAAATAAAAAAAGAATTTTTTTTTTTTTAAATAAAATAAAATAAAAAAATTACTCAGCATCTGCATTATATTATGCAATGCAGGGTGTTAGTTGTAACTATGATTGAAGTACAAGTGTCCTAGCACTAGTACTTATTGAGAAAAAGTGTAAAAACGAAAACTTAACCTTGGAGGTAAATGCAACAATTCAGCATCAAACAATGTCAATGGACCATGAAATGTAGGTCATACTCAGCATCTGTAGTATATAACGTGATGCAGGGTGTTAGTTGTAACTATGATCCAAGTATGAGTGTTCTTGCACTTGTACTTGTTGAAAAATAGTGTAAAAACTAAAACTTAACGTTGGAGCTAAATAAATTGTTTGACGCCGCCGCCGTCGGTGGAAAAGCAACACCTTAATCTCGCTTTTGCTCATTCGCCACAGCGAGACAAAAATAATGGATTAAAGTTAAGTCAAAGATGATAAACTAATGTAAATTTTATTTCAATTTCAAATGCGGTGAGTATGCATCAATGCATTTTTGTGTGTGAGGTGGGGGGATATTTCCTGTAACATGGCTTGTGGATCAAAGAAATTAATGTTCAAACACATTTCGGTCTGATATGGCTCACTGATTACATACAAGAAGTGTGCTATTATGCTACAATGGACTCTTCTGATAGCTTCCCTACTATCTGTAATGATTTAGCCTAATATGACCCCATATTGCACACCTAATGACAAACAATTGGGTTATGGATCAAATGTTATTTTATGTTTTTTATACAATTTGTAGGAAATATCTGAACCGACAATTTATAAAACTTCAAGAAGAAAAAAGGTCTAAAGACGGAAGTACCAGTGATTTTAGAAGCCCTTCCACAAGAAATAAAACTTTTACCCTTAAAGGCATCTTTCTTTATGAAAACACCCCAGCCTCCCCCCATGCATTTACTTTAGTAAAATAGAACGCGACGATAAATGACGCAAGAAACTGTCAGTGTGACGACATTGCACATTGGCACAAAGTCAAAAATAAATTGTGTCGGAGTTATAGACATAAAGCGTGTGCATTTGCTACGTAAATTAAGGCATGCATATTTGTAAATATATTTATCTTTGCGGATTATATAAATTCTTTTGTTTAATGAATTGTTATAATTGTTTTACATGACAATCTATCAAAATTCATAACTGGAATTATAATTGGAAAAATACCTGTAAATAATGCATTATTCCTTTATATAAGATAAACAGTTGCTTAGGCATCTATACTCTGTTTTGTTCATAATAGCAAATTACACACCACTCCAGATATAAAAACATGGACTGGTTCACATTTATTTACTATATATTTTTTTCGATACCATAATGTTAACTTTAGTGTAAACCAGTCTGCCATTATTTTGCTATGTAATGATTACCTGACCGTAGCGTGTTTATCTGATGAAATTGACATGACGCATTTACCGTGTGTATTAAATTTCAATGATTGAGTTTTATGTAACATATAAATCTGCTGTCACGCTAAAAATCATCATCTATATGGTAGACCATATCTAAAATAGGGTGGCATAGATTTTAATCAATATTATTTTAATTTAATTAATTAATATACTATCATATAAAATCCGGCGATTTCGTTAATTATATAGTTAAATTTATATAAAATATGAACTAGTTTGACTAAAAGGTTATTGAGATGAAATTTGTGAAATTCCAAATTTTAACCTTATTGCTCCATCCATCCCGTGGCCGCTTATGGAAATTCAATCCTCTTTATTGAACAAAATCAAATTTATTGTAACTAGACAATGCTTTAGGTCTTAAATTAAACAACATATTTACCCAAATTGACAAAAAAAATAGAATTTTCATTTTCCCATACAGGCTCTCTACACATCCCAGTGCCCCTTGATTTGTACAAACTTAGATTTCTTAATCATAGGGATAATTCATATCAAATATGAACAAATTTGACTGACCGGTTGTTGAAAATAAAGTTCAAGACAATGTTCAATTTTAATCATTTTGTGACCCCACCTGGCCCCTTTTAGAAAGTCAATCCTTCGTATCTAACAAAATCATATTTGTTATGACTAGAGTTGCTTCAAAACTCAAACTGAATAAAAAAAAGTCATAAATGAAAGATAAAAAAGAGAATTTTCTGTTTTCCAATAGAATTCCTATATAAAACTCAAAGTCCCCTTACAGGGCCCTATAAATACAAGACCCTTGATTTGTACAAACTTTAAACCTATACTCATTGGGATAATCCATATCAAATATGAACAAATTTGACTGACTGGTTGTTGAACATTTTCTATTTTAACCCTTTTTTTACCCACCCTGGCCCCTTATGAAAAAAAGTCAATTCTCCTTATTGAGCCAAATCTTATTTCCTATGACTAGCTGATACTTCAGAACTCCAACTGATTTATAATTTTGCCTAAATAGATGAAAAAAAAGAGAGTTTTCTGTTTACCCATAGTATTCGTATATAAAATTCTAAGTCCCCTTACAGGGCCCTTATAAATTTTAGCCCCTAAATTCTTATCTGCAATCAAACCCCTACACATAGGGATAATTTATGCCAAATATGAACAAATCTGACATACTGGTTCTTAAGAAAAAGATTTTTGTAATTCCCAATTTTTACCCTATTGGGACCCTCCTGACCCCTTAAAACAGTGGAACCCAGTCATTTTTACAAAACTGAACCTCCTTCGCCAAACAATGCTTCTGTGAAGATAAAGGCAAAATTATTTCCATTTAAAAAAAAAAAAAAAGTTATTATAATGACATGACTGTGGTTGGTTATCATTACTACATAAACATTTTGAAAATCTGTTGGGCTGTCTATGAGAAAAAGCTTTTTTAAGTTTTGGACTATATTTAGTAAAGGCGGCCATCTTGAATTTCAAAACAAAAAAAACAAAACAATCTTCTGTATAGTCTCCTATGCAATAGAAACATCTATGTAAGTTTCAGTTTATTGGCCTAGTGGTTTCAGAGAAAGTGCTGCTAACACACTTTGGAGATGACAGACGACGGACAATGGCCAACAGATAAGCACTTCTGGCCTTTGGCCAGTAGAGCTAAAAATGCAAACCATCAACGAAACTGAAATGCATTTCGAAGGCAAAACAAACGTGTTTGACACACCAAACAGACGCATTTGTAATTTGTAATTTTGGTGTACATGAACAGATTACGATCTGTAATTCCAGCTCCCCACCACGCTCGGAAATAGTGAGATTACCCTTATGCATCAGTCAGTTGTAACCCTGGCTCCTCACCTGGCTGGGACATAGCGAAGATTTCCCTTATGTACCAGTCAATTGTAATCCCAGCTCCCTACCAGGCTGGGATATAGCGGAAATTTCTGTTATGTACCAGTCAATTGTAATCCCAGCTCCCTACCAGGCTGGGACATAGCGGAAATTTCCCTTATGTACCAGTCAATTGTAACACCGGCTCCCAACCAGGCTGGGACATAGCGGGGATTTCCCTTATGCACCAGTCAATTGTAACCCTGGCTCCCCACCAGGCTGGGACACAGCGGGAATTTCCCTTATGTACCAGTCAATTGTAACCCCATCTCCCCACCAGGCTGGGACGCAGCGGGAATTTCCCTTATGTACCAGTCAATTGTAACTCCGGCTCCCCACCAGCCTGAGACATAGTGGGAATTTCCCTTATGTACCAGTCAATTGTAACTCCGGCTCCCCACCACGCTGGGACGTAGCAGAGATTTCCTTCTGTACCAGTCCATTGAGGCTCAGACAAAGTGGGTATTTCCCTTATGCACCAATCCACTGTAACCCGTGCTCCCCACCAGGATGGGACATAGCAGAGATTTCCCTTATGTACCAATCCATTGTAACCCAGGCTCCCCACCACGCTGGGACATAGCTGAGATTTCCCTAATATACCAGTCCATTGTGACCCAGGCTTTCCATCAGACTGTGACATAGCAGGGATTTCCCTTATGCACCAGTTTATTGAGGCTCAGACAAAGTGGGTATTTCCCTTATGCACAAGTCCATTGTAACCCTGGCTCCCCACAAGGCTGGGACATAGCAGAGATTTCGGTTATGCATCAGTCAACTGTAACCCCTGCTCCCCAACAGGCTGTGACATAGCAGAGATTTCCCTTATGTACCAGTTTATTGCAACCCCAGGTCCTTACCAGGCTTGGACATAGTGGGAATATCCCTTATGTACCTGTTCATTGTAACCCTGGCTCCAAACCAGGCTGAGACATAGCGGGAATTTCCCTTATGTACCAGTCAATTGTAACTCCGGCTCCTTACCAGGCTGGGACATAGCAGAGATTTCCCATGCACCACTCTATTGAGGCTTGGACAAAATGGGTATTTCCCTTATGCACAAGTCCACTGTAACACCGGCTCCCCACAAGGCTGGGAAATAGCAGAGATTTCCCTTATGCACCAGTCTACTGTAACCCAGACTCCCCACCAGACTGGGACATAACAGAGATTTCCCTTATGTACCAGTAAGGCCTTCAAAAATTGCCGTTTTTTTGGTTTATGGACCGATTTCTGAAGTTCAAAACCAGTTTTCGTTTCAAAGTTTAATAAAAAATCGGTCCAGATTTTTTATATTGGTCGTATAAAATCTCATAAATTGCTCTTACCATGCCGTACTGACCTGCGAAATACGCCTTGCGGCAATATCATTTGACCCAATTATCTGTTTGTTTTGTCACCTGCTGTGTGAAATGATGTCAATTTTGACTAAACCATTAACGATATGAGGGGGAGTTTATCGGAAGAGTCTATCGCTATGTAGCACACCTTCGATGTGTGATCAGCGACCCAGAGCTTTCTGTCGGTTCATGAAAAGATTGTGTTTGCGTCCGTAACTTCTTTGATATACCGCTAGCCAAATCTGGGACGGTCGGAACGAATATTGTTTGCGTCATTAAAATATTTGATAAAACGTGCAGTGTTACTTGTTTGTTTCATTTTTTTTAAAAAATAACTTTAATAATATATACGAGCTGGTTTTGGTAATTGAATGTAGTTGCTAGCTACAGCACAACACATATCAAAAATAAAAAGTTGAATGGACCGTTACATTGGTTTCCACGGTGATTATTTTGTGCAGCTTCCGGTACTGCGACACTTCCGGTTGTTCGAGCATTTTAAATATAATGAAAATTATTCAGTAAAGCGGAAACATATGTCAGTCATTAAAATGTACACATTGTGATAAATTAAGGTATAAATAATACACAAATAAACTTGAAATAGTTCCCTATTAATGAATAAACGGAGAAAGTACATGGTGCAGCTGACATGGTGGGTGGGGTATGCATATAGTGATTTTTTTAAAAATAAGTGCGATTCTTACGGTAGTAAAATACCTGGACCGATTTGCATTTTGGAATTTTAGAAGGCCTGGTAACAGTCCATTGTAACCCCAGCTCCCCACCAGACTGGGACATAACAGAGATTTCCCTTATGCACCAGTCCATTGTAACCCTGGCTACTCACCATGCTGGAACATAGCAGAGATTTCCCTTATACACCTTATACATCATAATACCTGATACCCACCAGGCTGGGACATTTCCCTTAACATACCAGTCAAATGTTACCCCTGCTCCCAACCTGACTCGACCATAGCGGGGACTTTTGACTTTCTTCTCTGCAGAACCCAGGTAAAGGTTCTGCCTTGTAGGGCCACTTTGCTAATAAAAGCTCTACTAAAAGCTCAGGGACCTATTTAAGAGGTCATCATTGCAAAATAGTTGTTATTTGGTGCTTCCCACAGCACGCTGTTGTGATAAAACTGTCCTTCGCTATGTCTCAGTCTAGGAGAAGCCAGAAAACTAAATGACTGGTGCATTTGTTTCTCTTATTTCGAATAAGAGATCTCAAGAACATACCAAGGTCTTCATCTATGTCATCATGAGAGATTTGTATCAGGTAGTCATTTCATTTCTTTTGCAAAAAATAGTTGGTAGAATACTACAAAAATTTAGACTAGAAATGTGTCCATAGGATGCAACCCACTAAATGTTAGGAAATTTGACCAAATATTAAGTAAATAAGAGATGTCAATAAGACAGCACACTCGACTATTCGAATATTTGTCACAAAGAATAAATTTGATTGAGACTGATGACAGATCTTAGCAAACAAGAGTTATCTTATTTACTAAATTGAGTAGGTCTTATAACTGCAATACCTTGTATGGAGATTCAATCCAATACATGCAGTGGCTGCTGAGTTATAGAATTTTTAAGTCAAGCAAAGGCAATAATTTGCGAAAACATCTGGCAAGTTATCCCACTTGATTAATTTAGTTGGTTTCATGACTACAAAGCCATACATAAAGTTTAAATCAACTACAATGAGTGGTTGTGATATGGACTTGACAGTACTTGCACTCAAAACTTTAACCAAAAAGTCAAAGAAGGGCCATAATTTTCATTATATTCATGCAAGAGTTATCTCACTTAGATATTTTAGTAGGTTTGATGACTAGGAAGTCTTGTGTGAAGTTTTAATCATGTACATTGAGTGGTTGGTGAGATATGGATTTGATGGTACTTGCATGCAAAACTTAAAGGCTCATCGGTCCTTATTAGTTTTAATTTAAGTCAGTTTCACTCTCCCAGATGATAGAATACATGTTTATTTGATCAATGAGAGATTTTGCAAATGAAAAAATAAATATGAAGCATATCATAAGTACATCATTAAGAATGGGTTTTGTTTACAAATTAATATTCGTCTCTTTCCGATATTACACCTTCGGCAGAAAACGGAGTTACGAAGCTTGTTCGGAAATGTGTCGGTCCGTAAAATATGATCAACTCACTTCAGAGAGAAACATAGTAATTGGAACTGTATGGGATGTGGTATAAAATTAAAAAACCGCTTGTTGTAAGATAGTCTAAAAGAACATCCCCTTTATTCCCCTCAGTGTATTAATGAACTGGATGAACCCATCAGCTAATTTATTGCACGTAGGCGACAGATTGATCATATAAAATAAAAATTATTTTTCTAATAATAACTGTACTAAACAGTAGCCTCTCAATATTGACTGCGATAAAGTGATTTGTGACGTAATAGAGCATTTGATAATATGCTGCGTATATGCAAGGGAGGATCCTGAGCAAGAGTTACTAGACCAAACTAGTATTCTGTACTCATCATTTTTCAGTGTGTATAAATAATGTAGTGCATACTTAATTCGATACAGTTTTATTGCAGACATCAATGTATTTATAAAAAAAAAGAAAACCCCAAATAGATACATAATATTAGTGAAGCCACAACTTTTCTAATCTTGTTATTGAACCCCTTATCTAACGGCCTTAATCCGACACTACTACTGTAGTATTCATTTGTGTACTTCCGAACATTGAGGGAGATACAGTCGGAAAGCAACCGGGTCATTCTTGAATTACAAAAATGTAAACAAAAGTTAAAAATTCGAACCGCTCGGTTAAGAAAATAACATTTCGATCGAAGTTATTTATTTTCTCACTTTTTTAAAAACAGTCACTAAGGGATATACAGGAATGGTTTTAGCAATACTATAAACACATTTAATTGCAATCATTTTTGTTATTATCAAAAAGTGTGCATTTCGGAAGTATAATGAAGCTTTAAATCAGATTTTCTAAGTCAAACAGGGCAATAATTCGCATTATATTCATGCAAGAGTTATCTAACTAAGTTATTGTAGTAGGTTTGATGACTGGGAAGTTATGTGTAAGTTTCAAGTAAAAACATGGAATGATTTTTTGTATTTTAAAATTATACAGATACGCACCGAATAATACCTACCTACATATACCTTCCAAAAAGAAATTGATCGGAAACTATTATTTTACAAAAACAATAGGGCCAAGGGGGCCTGAATAACTCTACTGGCAACAAATAGACTGATAAACATTTCAGAGAAAAAAATTTTTGTAAGTTTGCCTTCAACAAATCTTTTAGGAGACCACCATGCAGTAAAATATGATGTAAAATATCTAAGGTCTAGAATGTGAACTTTAAGAAATAATGTTTTTAAAAGTTTTGCTTAAAATGTGCTTATAAGCCCTGTGGCGGAAGCATTTGTGGTCGAATCAAGCTGGTTCAAGAGCTTGTCCGAAATCTTGTGGTCATATAACTGCTGTTTGATTCGATGAAAAATGAAGGTGCTTTCGCATCTACAACATTTTCCCTACATAACTCTATGTAAAACAGTGACCCCTGTAGTGGCCCCAAATTCGATCCTCGAAACCCAACTTCAACAAATCCTTTAGGGAACCTCCATGCAATGATACATGTAAAATATCTAAGGTTTAGGCCTTGAACTTTTAGAGAAAATGTTTTTTAAAGTTTTGCTTAAAATGTGTTTATAAACCCTGGGCTGAGGCATTTGTGATCAAATCAAGCTTGTTCAAAAACTCTTCTGAGATATTGTGGTTATATAACTCCTGTGCAAGTTTGGTAAAGATTCAATGAAAAATGAGGTCCTATCTTGTCTACAAGAAAAAGGTTCACGGGCTGACATTCATTTCCTGCAGATTGGGAATGTAATTGACTTGTTTATTTAACCCATGGGACTAATGACAGATAATTAAATGACAAAATCTGCAAACTGTCAAAACTGTCAAATATGTTCGTAATTTATAATAAATGCATTTGTTACATAAAATAAAACAACTAAATCGTAAGTATATTGCCCATGCATGCATGTTGATTTATTTTTGTTTTAAATTTATTTATTTTACATCAAAAGTCAAGATCCAGAATGCCAGCTGTGGTAAATTGACAGCCCTAGATACACATCCCTTAATATGTGTGTCACACTTTCTACCATTCACTCAGTACTTTTATTATATTTTATAACGTTGGGTTTTCGTTTCGTTAATTTAATGATATTAATATCATGGGTTTTCATACTAAAGTATTGTTCTGAAACCTCGAATAACCAATATCTAAAATGAATTTGTTTGATTTGTTGTTAATTGGCTGGCAGTTTTTCTTATATCTTTTCTTTTCAATCACATAATGCGGGTTCAATTAAGATTCGTCCGTCTGGCACTTATTACAATCAAAATTAAAGCATCCGCAGGGTTCTTCCGTGGGCAATAGACCGGTAAGTCACCACTTTGGCGTATAATTTAATTGACACAGCTCTCACTGGCATGTGACATAACGTAATTAACACCACGGGTGTCTGTATTGCTGCGTGTCATATAAGTAGCGGTATAGCACAGTGGGTATATTTTCAAACAAGTTTAATATAGTTTGTATTTAAATTAATATATTAACATGAATCATACTATCATTAAAAAAAATAATTTGAGAAACACTGAAAAAAGGTTCATTTCAGGTACATATATATACATAATGATAACGAAAATATTTATTAAATCTTATAATATCAGAATATCTTTTTTAAGTTTAGTGAAGCCACATTTAGACCCAAATCTAGAAAAACACTTCAAGATTATTATTTTTCAAAAATCATTTATTATTTTATATGTCAAATCCCATCGCACGAATTATAATAAATTTTTCATCACCCATGCAGTGCATAATTTTATTATTGATTATAAAGCTGATTTTAGTTTGAACATTAACAAAATACAGTGACATATCCAGATATTGTTAGGTCACTGCTTATACTGATCAAATGAATGGATTACTGTTAATCCAAATACGTATAAGCGGTATTGAATTATTAATAACAATTACAATATATTTAGTTTATGTTGATGATGTATCTATAAATTTTGTGGATAACTTTTTTTACTTTCCTGTAAAAGACGGCTTACGATATATCAAAGAAGTTACTGACGCAAACACATTTTGGTCTGGATAGTAGAAGTCGGTAGAAAGTGAGATATTCTTTGATCACACAGACCACTGATCACATATCAAAATATGGACTCTTCTGTTAATCTTCCCTATTATCATTAATGGTTTATCCAAAATTTACAACCTTTCGCCCAGCGGGTGACACAATATGCAGACAAACAATCGGATTATGAATTCAATTACCTTGACTAAATCCCCTGGATACATTTTATTTATTGCTCCATTTTTGAACAGCTTCAATTAAAAAGTCAATATGGAATCATTTTAAGAGTTGAGAGGTTGCGATTGGTTATGGGCCGGAAACCGAACTGAGCGGACTGAACAATGAGTGAACGCTGAACGAACAAAGGGAACGCTGAGAGGAGTACAAAATAAAGATAGTAAACATCGCTCGTGAGCGGATACTTGCGTTTGTGAGTGCATTAAAGTAACCGCACTTAATCGAGTGCACGTAAACGGAGCGCGAACGGAGTGCAAACTGAGCACAAAAGGAGTGCTATTATGGGGTACTTGAGCAGTTTAGGGTCTGTATCAAATTTAACTTGTATTTTATAGTCATACAGCTACACACAAAATATTAATAAAATACAACAACCCTTTCTGATGTTATTCATGACCCTGAAGATCAGAGGTGTGGCTATGATTATCATCAACATCATGTGTTGTCTCTCAGAGCAAGACATTTTATCTGCATTTATTAGGAACTTGGTCTTCCAAAAAGACACTGAGAAAAATTAGAAAAATATAAAACTGAACACCTAGGTATGTATTTCACAAGTGTATTGCATTGAATACTATTTTTAAAGTAAAGCTATTTGGTTTATTTTGATGAATCAAAAAATAATTTGTAAGATATAAATTCCATTTTCACTGAATGTAAGGCTATGTATCAAATGCATGCAATGTGTGTTTTAAAATGTTTACAAATCCATTAAAATCAGGGACAAAAAGGTATTTTTTTCATGATACAGGCATAACCACATATTTTAAGGTCACCTTTTTATGGCTGGCAACATTTATAAACTTAAATATGAATCAGATATTTTAACTTCTGAATAGTTCTGGTAGAAACCAATCATTACCTTGCACCTTGGTTGGCTTTAACAGGTTTGTATAGTGACACTCCATCAAAACAAAGGGATGCCTACTGACTCAACGAGACCAAAACAAAGAGATGTCCACTGACTCAGCGAGACAAAAACAAAAACGAAGGGATGCCTACTGCCTCAGCAAGACAAAAACAAAGGGGTGCCTACTGGTGGAGCAAGACAAAAACAAAGGGATGACTACTGATTGAGCGAATAAAACAAAGGGATGCCTACTGATTGAGCGAGACAAAAACAAAGGGGTGCCTACTGACTCAGCGAGACAAAAACAAAGGGTGCCCACTGATTGAGCGAGACAAAAACAAAGGGATGACTACTGATTAAGCAAGATAAAAACAAAGGGATGCCTACTGATTGAGCAGGACAAAAACAAAGGGATGCCTACTGATTGAGGGAGATAAAAACAAAGGGATGCCTACTGATTGAGCGAGACAAAAACAAAGGGGTGCTTACTGATTGAGCGAGACAAAAACAAAGGGATGACTACTGATTGAGCAAGATAAAAACAAAGGGATGCCTACTGAATGAGCGAGACAAAATCAAAGGAGTGCCTACTGACTCAGCGAGACGAAAACAAAGGAATGCCTACTGAATCAGTGAGACAAAAACAAAGGGATGCCTACTGATTCAGCAAGACAAAAACAAAGGGTTGCCTACTGATTAAGCGAGACAAAAACAAACGGATGCCTACTGATTGAGAGAGACAAAAACAAAGTAATGCCTACTGACACAGCGAGACAAATACAAAGGGATGCCTACAGACTCAGTGAGACAAAAACAAAGGGATGCTTACTGAATCAACGAGACAAAAACAAAGGGATGCCTTCTGAGTGAGTGAGACAAAAACAAAGAGATGCCTACTGATTGAGCAAGACAAAAAAACAAAGGAATGCGTACAGACTCAGCGAGACAAAAACAAAAGGATGCCTACTGATTCAGCGAGACAAAAACAAAGGGGTGCCTACTGATTGAATGAGACAAAAAACAAAGGGATGCCTACCGATTCAGTGAGACAAAAACAAAGGGATATGTACTGATTCAGCGAGACAAAAACAAAAGGATGCTTACTGACTCAGCGAGACAAATATGTCACCTTTTACATGCATATCAGATGGTTAAACATAAAACTTACCACTCCCATGGTGAAATAGTTGTAAAAATAGTCTGAGCATTTAGCTCGTACCCGTCGGTGAGCATCAGGCGTATGTATTTTCATTTTGTCATCGGATTTGTAGAACACTTTCTCTGGACATCCTAAGGCACTTATCACGTCCTTTGGAAGGAGGTAAATAAGATATATTGTAAAAACAAACACAATATTAAATCGCAAGAGCAAAAATCATAACATTTTGACCTCAAGGTCCATTACTTGAACATTAATCACCAAACTAGAGGTTGTTTTTGAAGACAAACATGTCTTCCCTGCAAAGCTCAATATTATTACACTTCAGGAATTGTAATTGTGACATTCACTTTTAAGTTACAGACTTTGGAACTGTGTAAACAGTGTGTCATTATGTGGTGACCAACAGTGCCTGGTTATAAAGAATGTTCACATATATGGAATTGCTACGTACATTTTTAATAATTTCAAAACAGCTGTAGAGTTGGACTGCACATTATGTCAGTGAAAATGGGGGATGCTGTCTTTAAAAGCATTGATATATTACGTTCATAAATGCTAATTTATCATTGAAAAGCACACTGAATCTTTAAGACTACAAACTGAAACAAGAGCTGACGGACGTACAGCGCACTCGACCATTTCGATGATATTCTGAAACAAGTTTTTTTAGGAAATTAGTACCAAATGGAAGACAATTAAAGCTCAGGGGTGGTAAAATTAAACTATAATTAATGCTTATCTGATATAAAAAAATTAGCAAAATAATTCACAACACTATTCATTTTCATTATCAACAGTTATGTTTAAGTTTGTAGAAAAAACAAGAGGCCCAAGAGGGCCTGAGGACGCTCTACTGACTCATAGTGGCCATAGCACTTTTTGAAATTCTACTATGCAATAAAAACATCAGGGTGGGGTCATTTTAACTCTAGGGACACCATTTGAACAAATGTAACAAAACTATAGTTGGTCATCATTACTACATAAACATTTTGAAAATCTGTTCGGTCATTCATGAGAAGAAGATTTTTTAAGTTTTGGACTATTTTTAGTAACAGCGGCCAACTCTTCTATATAGTCTCCTATGCAACTGAAACATGCAAGTGAAGTTTCAGTTTAATTGGCCTAGTGGTTTCAGAATATATGAAAGAAAAAGAGAATTTTCTGTTTTCCCATAGTATCCCTATGTAAAATTCTAAGTCCCCTTACAGGGCCCTTATAAATTTTAGCCCCGTTAATTCTTATCTGCAATTAAACCCCTACACATAGAGGTAATTTATGCCAAATATGAACAAATCTGACATAACGGTTTTCAAGAAAACGATTTCAGTAATTCCCCATTTTTATATAAAGATGTGAAGATATAGGCAAAATCATTTCAATTTAAAAAAAAAAAATAAAAAAAATATTATAATGACATGTGTCCCCTAACTGAACCCTCAGGGCGGGGTCATATTTAACCATAGGGACACCATTTGAACAAATCTAACAATACTATAGTTGGTCATCATTACAACATTTTGAAAATCTGTTGGGCCGTTCATAAGGAGAAGATTTTTTAAGTTTTGGACTATTTTTAGTAACTGCAGCCATCTTGAATTTCAGATCGAAAAAAAAAAAGCTTCTGTATAGTCTCCTATGCAACAGAAACATGCATGTGAAGTTTCAGTTAAACTGACCTAGCGGTTTCAGAGAAAGTGCTGCTAACAGACGACATACGACGGACAACAGACAACGCGCCATCGCATAAACACTTCTGGCCTTTGGCCAGTAGAGCTAAAAAAAACAAGAGGCCCAAGAGGGCCTGATGACACTCTACTGACTCATAGTGGACATAGCACTTTTTGAAATTCTACTATGCAATAGAACATCGGCCATCTTGAATTTTAGATAGAAAAAATAAATCTTTTGTATAGTCTCCTATGCAATAGAAACATCCATGTGAAGTTTCAATTTAACTGGCATAGTGGTTTCAGAATAAATGAAAAAAAAAGAGAGAATTTTCTGTTTTCCCATAGTATCCCTATGTAAAATTCTAAGTCCCCTTACAGGGCCCCTATATATTTAAGCTCCTAAATTCTTATCTGCAATCAAACCCCTACACTTAGGGATAATTTATATCAAATATGAACAAATCTGACATACCGGTTCGTAAGAAAACAATTTTACTAATTCCCAATTTGTACCCTTTTGGGGCCCCTCCTGACCCCTTAAGACATAGGAACCCAGTCATTTTTACAAATCTTAACCTCCTTCACCTAACAATGCTTTAGTGAAAATATAGGCAAAATCATATCCATTTTAAAAAAAAAGTAAAAATATTATATTGACATGTGTCCCCTAATTAAACTCTCGGGGCAGGGTCATTTTTAACCCTAGGGACACCATTTGAACAAATGTAACAGAACTATAGTTGGTCATCATTACTACATAAACATTTTGAAAATCTGTTGGGCTGTTCATGAGTAGAAGATTTTTTAAGTTTTGGACTATTTTTAGTAACGGTGGCAGTCTTGAATTTCAGATCGAAAAAAAAAAAATCTTCGGTACAGTCTCCTATGCAATAGAAATACCCACGTGAAGTTTCATTTTAACCGGCCTAGTGGTTTCAGAACAGACGAAAGAAAAAGAGAATTTTCTGTTTTCCCATAGTATCCCTATGTAAAATTCTAAATCCCCTTACAGGGCGCCTATAAATTTCAGCCCCTAAATTCTTATCTGCAATCAAACCCCTACACATGGGGATAATTTATGCCAAATATGAACAAATCTGAAATACCAGTTGTTAAAAAAACAAATTTAGTAATTCCCAATTTTTACCCTTTTGGGGCCCCCCTTGACCCCTTAAGACAGTGGAACCCAGTCATTTTTACAAATCTTAACCTCCTTCACCAAACAATGCTTCTGTGAAGATATAGGCAACATCATTTCCATTTTAAAAAAAAAAATAAAAAAATATTTTAATGACATGTGTCCCCTAATTGAACCCTCGGGGCAGGGTCATATTTAACCCTAGGGACACCATTTGAACAAATCTAACAAAACTATAGTTGGTCATCATTACTACATAAACATTTTGAAAATCTGTTGGGCCGTTCATGAGAAGAAGATTTTTTAAGATTTGGACTATTTTTAGTAACGGTGGCCATCTTGAATTTCAGATTGAAAAAAAAAAATCTCTGGTATAGTCTCCTATGCAATAGAAACACCCATGGGAAGTTTCAGTTTAACTGGCCTAGTGGTTTCAGAACAGATGAAAGAAAAAGAGAATTTTCTGTTTTCCCATAGTATCCCTATGTAAAATTCTAAGTCCCCTTACAGGGCCCCTATAAATTTTAGCCCCTAAATTCTTATTGTAATCAAACCCCTACACATAGGGATAATTTATGCAAAATATGAACAAATCTGGCATACCGGTTCTTAAGAAAACGAATTTAGTAATTCCCAATTTGTACCCATTTGGGGCCCCTCCTGACCCCTTAAGACAGTGGAACCCAGTCATTTTTACAAATCTTTACCTCCTTCACCAAACAATGCTTCTGTGAAGATATAGGCAAAATCATTTCCATTTTAAAAAAAAAAATAAAAAAATATTTTAATGACATGTGTCCCCTAATTGAACCCTCGGAGCGGGGTCATATTTAACCCTAGGGACACCATTTGCACAAATCTAACAAAACTATAGTTGGTCTTCATTACTACATAAACATTTTGAAAATCTGTTGGGCCGTTCATGAGAAGAAGATTTTTTAAGTTTTGGACTATTTTTAGTAACAGTGGCCATCTTGAATTTCAGATTGAAAAAAAAAACCTCTGGTATAGTCTCCTATGCAATAGAAACACCCATGGGAAGTTTCAGTTTAATCAGCCTAGTGGTTTCAAAACAGATGAAAGAAAAAGAGAATTTTCTGTTTTCCCATAGTAACCCTATGTAAAATTCTAAGTCCCCTTACAGGGCCCCTATAAATTTTAGCCCCTAAATTCTTATCTGCAATCAAACCCCTACACATAGGGATAATCTATGCAAAATATGAACAAATCTGACATACCGGTTCTTAAGAAAACCAATTTAGTAATTCCCAATTTTTACCCTTTTGGGGCCCCGCCTGACCCCCTTAAGACAGTGAAACCCAGTCATTTTTACAAATCTTAACCTCCTTCACCAAACAATGCTTCTGTGAAGATATAGGCAAAATCATTTCCATTTTAAAAAAAAAAAAAAAAATATTATAATGACATGTATCCCCAAATTGAACCCTTGGGGCGGGGTCATATTTAACCCTAGGGACACCATTTGAACAAATCTAACAAAACTGTAGTTGGTCATCATTTCTACATAAACATTTTGAAAATCTGTTGGGCCATTCATGAGGAGAAGAGTTTTGGACTATTTTTAGTAATGGCAGCCATTTTGAATTTCAGATCAAAAAAAAAAAATCTTCTGTATAGTCTCCTATGCAATAGAAACATCCATGTGAAGTTTCAGTTTAATTGGCCTAGTGGTTCCAGAGAAAGTGCTGCTAACAGACGACAGACGACGGACGACAGACAACGCGCCATCGCATAAGCACTTCTGGCCTTTGGCCAGTAGAGCTAAAAATTAATGTTTATTATAATGATATGTGTCCCCTAACTGAACCCTCGGGGCGGGGTCATTTTTAATCCGAACAGAACTATAGTTGGTTATCATAACTACATAAACATTTTCAAAATCTGTAGGGCGGTTCATGAGAAGACGATTTTTTAAGCTTTAGACTATTTTTAGCCATCTTGAATTTCAGATTGAAAAATAGAAAAAAACAACTTCTGTGTAGTCTGCTATGCAATAGAAACATCCATGTAAAGTTTGAGTTTAATTGGCCCCATGGTTTCAGAACAGTGCTGCTGACAGACGACAAACGACGGACAAAGCGCCATCGCATAAGCCCTTCTGGTCTTTCTTATGGTTCTTATCTCTGTGCATTGCATTGATGATACAGAACACGCATGTGAAGTTTCATTCGTATCGTATGAGTGGTTGCATAGATATCCGAACTGATAAAATACTTTAAAATGAAAAATTAAGTTCGAAAAGGTCCATAACTCTGCCAAAATGCAAACCAGAGTTATGGTTCTTTTGTCAGTGCATTTCATTAATAATGCTGAACACACATGTGAAGTTTCATCCATATCAAATGAGTGGTTGCATCGATATTTTACCTGTTAATAAACTTTAAACTGAACAACCAACGCCGACGTTGGGGCGAGTACAATAGCCTTCTTATTCTACGAACAGTCAAGCTTAAAACAAGATTTTTGACCATTCACCATTTTATCTTTTTGAGGTTCCTGCTAGTCCTTTGTGGATGTTAAATACCTTTTAAAAGTCTTGGGCTCAGCTGCTATGACTAAAAAATACTTCAAACCTCAAGACAATTAAAATATTTTCTAAAGTAACTAAAAAAAATAGAATTTACTGTTTTTCCATAGTATTCCTATTCCCTTACTGAACCCAAATAGATCGTCCCTTCATTTGAATCAACATGAAACCCGTACTCATAGGGATCATTTATACGAAATATGAACAAATTTGGCTCGACAGTTTTTGAGAAAAAGATTTTTGAAAATTCACAATTTAACCTCTTTTTGGGCACTCGCCAACACCTTACGGATATCAAAAGCTAAAGTTATTGACGACCAGCAACGGACGAAGGTAGATCACAATAGCTCAATTATGGTTGTGTTAAATATTACATGATATACTACTATACTACATTTTATTCTGATTTTATGTTTTCTATGGTGTGCTGAAGTGACAGATAAAATCTCTCCTGCACATTTTCGTACAGATGGACAAAATCCCTTGTGCAAATTTGGCAATGTGGACAAAATCCCTCCTATGAATATGGCAAAGTGAACAAAACAACCCCCCCACCCACCCCCCGCCCCCCTGTGAATTTGGCAAGAAGGACAAAACAAAATCCCTCCTGCGAATATGGCAGGGTGGGCAAAATCCCTCCTGTGAATTTGGTAAAGTGGACAAAACAAAATCCCTCCTGTGAATATGGCATGGTGGGCAAAATCCCTCCTGTGAATTTGGTAAAGTGGACAAAACAAAATCCCTCCTGTGAATTTGGCAAGGTGGACAAAACAAAATCCCTCCTGTGAATATGGCAAAGTGGACAAACCCCCCCCCCCCCCCCCCCCCCCCCCCCCCCCCCCCCCCCCCCCCCCCTGTGAATTTGGCAAGGTGGACAAAACAAAATCCCTCCTGTGAATATGGCAGGGTGGGCAAAATCCCTCCTGTGAATTTGGTAAAATGGACAAAATTACTTCTGTGAATTTCGCAAGGTAGACAAAATCCCTCCTGTGAATTTGACAAGGTGGACAAAATCCCTCCTGTGAATTTGGCAAGATGGACAAAACCCCTCCTGTGAATTTAGCAAGGTAGACAAAATCATTCCTGTAAATTTTTCAAGGTAGACAAAGTCCCTCCTGTGAATTTGGCAGGTTGGGCAAAATCACCCTCCCTTTGACTATTGAAAATCTGTATGCATGATTGTTGAAACTTTGTTGAACTTGTTGATTATAACGACTATAGCTGTTTGTAGTCAAATCCATGTTTAACTTTATGGATTTGGTGCTTACAACAACTTATTTTATATCAATTATCATTGTTTCAAATGACAAAGATAATTGTTTGAATGATGAGTAATGTTGAAATACTGAATTAATTAAGTGTATGCAGCCATATAATTTATAAGCCAATAATATAGAATGGATATTATTGGCATATCATATTCTGCCCACCAGACTGTGAAGCGTTAAGTATAAGGGAATTCCTGATTAACCAATAACCTGAAGTAACATTTTTGAAGCGTTAAGTACAAGGAAATTCCTGCTTAACCAATAACCACCAGTAACATTTTTGAAGCGGTAAGTACAAGGAAATTCCTGATTAACCAATAACCACCAGTAAAATCTTTGAAATGTTAAATACAAGGGAATTCCTGATTAACCAATAACCTCAAGTAACATTTTTGAAGTGTTAAGTACAAGGAAATTCCTGATAACTAATACCACCAGTAACATTTTTGAAGTGTTAAGTACAAGGAAATTCCTGATTAGCCAATAACCACCAGCAGGTAAGGCAAGCCCGGTATAATGAGGTCATTAGTTTACTTATATTTGGACATTTGAAGTGTTAAGTACAAGGGAATTCCTGATTAACAAATAACCTCTAGTAACATTTTTGAAGTGTTAAGTACAAGGGAATTCCTGATTAACCAATAACCTCTAGTAACATTTTTGAAGTGTTAAGTACAAGGGAATTCCTGATTAACCAATAACCTCCAGTAACTTTTTTGAAGTGTTAAGTACAAGGAAATTTCTAATTAGTTAACTTACATTTGGACATTTGAAGTGTTAAGTACAAGGGGATTCCTGATTAACCAATAACCACCAGCAGGTAAGACAAGCCCGGTATAATGGGGTCATTAGTTTACTTATATATGGACATCTGAAGTGTTAATACAAGGGAATTTCTGATTTACTAATACCACCAGTAACATTTTTGAAGTGTTAAGTAGAAGGGAATTCCTGATTAACCAATAACCCCCAGCAGGGAAGGCAATCTCTGTATACTGAGGTCATTAGTGTACTTACATTTGGACAATCACCAAATCTGACAATTCTTTCAACTATCTTTTTGCGAGGATCCAACAGCTTTCCTGGCTCAGTCCCTATAAAACACAAAGTAACATCTTTACTTCCACTATTTGTAATATCATATTCAACTCTTATCTCAACTTTATATAAAGGGACATAACTTTTACAAACATAGATAAATGGAAGAATCAATATCATCTATTTACAAGAAATTTCTTTTGGGGGGAGAGGGTGAACCATGTCTCCTCCTCATACTATTATGAGAATTACCGTAAATATTATCGTTAATTTTTAAAACTGATGAACTTAATGACTGGTGCTGCAAGAAAAACTGCAATGGCACTAAAAAGTAAAGTGGATTATGCACATCAAGGCTTCACATCCAGTACTTGCAGTAAGATTTGGCAAAACATGACTGTTTGGTTATGTAGAAGGCATGATTTCTTACATAGAAAACTCAAAGGGCCATATCTTGGCCAAAAGCCACAGGACTGGAATGCAAATGAGACTTGCAAAACTATGTTCCAGCATAATTCGGAACACCTCAGTCAATTCTCCGAATCAAACAAAAAGTGTGAGCAGTGCTGGAGGAGTTCCGAATGTTCCAGCAAGTTTCAGTGAATTCTGATGGTTCAACTGATGGTTCAAGACAGGAAGTGCAGAAAATATTTTCATTCCAATAGTATAAAGGGTTCAAACTCACTCAAACATTTTGACCCGTATTAGAAAACGAAAATGCACATCTTGACTTCACACTGGTTCTTTAAAGCAACTTTCAGCGAAATTTAACAGATGATTCAAGAGAAGAAAGGTGAATGAGATTTTAACTCCAACAAGAGCCATGTTGAGCATGCAAATCCCTCCGCATATATTATATTCAGTTTCAAAGCATTCACTTCAAAACTTTTCAAGGTAAGCTCCAAACAAGAGAAAATAACAAAGGGGAATAATTCTGTGAAGACAGAAGGAAGATTTATACTTCCTGCACACTGCACTTCCTCTTAATGTCCTCTATCTATCATTGTGTGAAATATCAACTAAATCTGTTGAACACATTTCGAGTTATGTTCCGGACAAGCATAATAAAATATAATAACAAGAGTTGTCAGAAGACAACAAAGCTCGCCGATGGGATAAAACTCACCACACATGCAAAAATTGAGATTGGAGGCAAATACCAAAACTTAAATTCAAAAGTTTAACCTGGATGTCTACATACGAAAAATAAATTCCAAAAGGGCCATAACTCTGCCAAAATGCAACCCTGAGTTATGGTTCTTGTCTCTGTGTGTTCCATGGATAATGATGAACACACATGCGAAGTTTCATTCATATCCAATGAGTGGTTGCATAGATATCTTACCTGATAAAAAACTTTAACCTGAATAGTTAAGTTGAAAAAGGGCCATAAATCTGCCAAAATGCAATTCAGAGTTATGGTTCTTGTGTCTGTGTGTTCCATTGATGATGCTGAACAAAATGCAAAGTTTCATTCATATCCAATGAGTGGTTGAATAGATATCTTATCTTATAAAAAACTTTAACCTGAAAAAATTAAGTCCAAAAAGGGCCATTACTGTGCCAAAATGCAACCCAGAGTTATGGTTCTTGTCTCTGTGTGTTTAATTAATGATGGTTAACAAACATGCAACGTTTCATTCATATCCAATGAGTGTTTGCATAGATATCTTAAACTTAAACACAACTAAACGCAAAAGTTTAACCTGGCTAAGTCCAAAAAGGGCCATAACTGTGCCACAATGCAATCCAGAGTTATGGTTCTTGTCTGTGTGTGTTCCATTGATGATGGTGAAAACACATGCGAAGTTTCATTCACATCCAATGAGTGGTTGCATAGATATCTTTAACTTAAAAGCAAAAGTTTAACCTGGGTGTCTACGTCAAGGTCGCCGGGGTCATGGCAAAAGCTCTCCTTGGACTTCGTCCCTGCAAGCTTACAAAGGGAATAATTAAGCAAAGACAGAAGAAAGAGTTGTGGTTCCTGCACACTGCACTTCTTAATGCCCTCTATTATTGTGTGAAAAATGAACCAAATCCCTTGAATAGTTCTTGAGTAATCTATATGACAAGTATACTAAAAGCGTTAAATGTGGGTAAGTGAAAAATGAGGCAATGTAGAGTTATGGTTATTATAAACTGCACTTCCCCTTAATGTCTTCCGTCTTTATATGCAGTTTGAATAAATTCCGTTCAGCACATTTAGAATTATGCCCAGGACATGTAAATATAATAAAGGGAGATAATTCAAAAAGCAAGGAAGTGTTATGGTTCTTGTACACTACACTCCCTCAATGTCCTAAGTCATCGTTTGAAGATACAACAAAATCCCTTGAATAGTTTTGGAATTTTGCTCCGGACAAAAGTGTAAATTTATAAAGGGAGATAATTCAAAAAGTAAGCAAGGTAGTTATGGTTCTTGAACACTGCACTTCCTCTTAATGTCCTCTGTCATCCTGTGAAGATTCAACAAAATCCCATGAATAGGTTTGGAGTTATACTCCAGACAAGTAAATTTGATAAAGGGAGATAATTAAAAAACAAAGCCAGGTAAAGTTTTGGCTCTTGTACACTGCACTTCCTCTCAATGTCCTGTGTCATTCAACAAAATCCCATGAACAGTTTTGAAGTTATGCTCTGGACAAGAAAATTTAACAAAGTGAGATAATTAAAAAAGGTAAGCAAGGTAAAGTTATGGTTCTTGTACACTGCACTTCCTCTTAATGTCCTCTATCATTGTGTAAAGAATCAACAAAATCCCATGAATAGTTTGGAGTTATACCCTAGAAAAGAAAATTTAATAAAGGGAGATAATTCAAAAAGTAAGCCAGGTAAACTTATGGTTCTTGTACACTACACATCTTCTCAATGTTCTCTGTCATTTTGTGTAGATTCAACAAAATTGCTTGAATAGTTTTGTAGTTACCATTAGAGACCATTACCATATCCACCTTTGACTTCGGTGGGGGAATAAAAAACCCAAAGGGCATTAATTTTAGTCATTAAAATATCATCAAACTGAAACGCAAAAGGGATATGTGCAGCTAGATCATATAACAAGTTCTGCAATAATTCTGACCACCTAAAGAGTTCTCCAAACAAGATTTTTAATTCCAAAAATGCAAAGATACAATGAAAGCTAAAGGTGATACAGTGTTTACCAAACAATTGATTGATTGATTGAATATTTAGAGTCATTTTTATGCCATCGAGGGCTAACAGACAATCAGTTTTCCTGTGATCCTGAAAGGTTAACCATTACTCGAGTACATCCCTCATCTGCAAAAAAACTGGTAACTTTCCAACTTGTATGGTGAAAGACAAATGATAATGACATGCAATGTCATATATAAATCATCATGGAGACTGTTGCCGGCCAGGGATTCGAACTCACGATCCCTGGATTGATAGTCAGATGCATTACCGGCTGAGCTAATCAGGACTGGCATACCAAACAAATATCATAATTGTTTATCAATCAGGACCCATAAAGTGGAACTCGTCTTGAGTTGTTATGGACAAAATGAGCTCTCAGGCTAATATTTTAATAGGTGGGACAATAAAGACTACGGGCAAATCTAGTGCACAATGAGCTCTCGAGGAAATAAATTAATAGGCTTGCCAATACAGACTACAGGCACATCCAGTGCACAATTAGCTCTCCAGCAAATAACTTAATAGGTGTGCCAATACGGACTACAGGTACATCCAGTGCACAATTAGCTTTCCAGCAAATAACTTAATAGGCTTGCCAATACGGACTACAGGCACATCAAGTGCACAATAAGCTCTTGGGATAATAACTTAATAGGTGGGCCAATACAGACTAGAGGTCCATCTAGCGCACAAATAGCTTTCCAACCAATAACTTAATAGGCTTGCCAACACGTACTACAGGAACATCCAGTGCACAATTAGCACTTGGGACAATAACTAGGCTTGCCAATAAGGACTACAGGCACATCTGGTACACAATTAGTTATTGGGACAATAACTTAATAGGCTTGCCAATACTGACTTCAGGCACATCTAGTGCACAATTAGATCTTCAGCCAATAACTTAATAAGTGTGCCAATACAGACTACAGGCACATCTAGAGCAAAATTATCTCTCCAGCAAATAACTTAATAGGTGTGTCAATACAGAATTAAGGCACATCTAGTGCACAATTAGCTCTTGGGTCAATAACTTAATATGTGTGCCAATAAAGATTACAGGCACATCTAGTGCATAATTAGATCTCCAGCAAATAACTTAATAGGTGTGCAAATACAGACTACAGGCACATCAAGTGCACAATTAGCTCTCCAGCAAATAACTTAATAGGTGTGCCAATACAGACTACAGGAATATCTAGTGCACAATTAGCTCTCCAGCAAATAACTTAATAGGTGTGCCAATACAGACTTCAGGCACATCTAGTGCACAATTAGCTCTTGGGCCAATAACTTAATAAGTGTGCCAATATGGACACCAGTCACATCTAGTGCACAATTAGCTCTTGGACCAGTAACTTGATAGGTGTACCAATACAGACTACAGGCACATAAAGTGCACAATTAGTTCCTGGGCCAATAACTCAATCGGTGTGCAAATACGGATTACAGGCACATCTAGTGCACAATTAGCTCTTGGGTCAATAACTTAATAGTTGTGTCAATACGGACTACAGGAACATCTAGTGCACAATAAGCTCTTGGGCCAATAACTTGATAAGTGTGCTAATACAGAAAACAAGCACATCTAGAGCACAATTAGCTCTGCAGCAAATCACTTAATAGGCTTGCCAATACGGACTATAGGCACATCCAGTGCACAATAAGCTCTTGGGACAACAACTTAATAGGTGGGCCAATACGGACTACAGGTCCATCTAGCGCACAAATAGCTCTCCAACAAATAACATAAAATGCTTGCCAACACGTACTACAGGAACATCCAGTGCACAATAAACTCTTGGGACAATAACTTAATAGGCTTGACAATTCTGACTACAGGCACATCTGGTACACAATAAGTTCTTGGGACAATAACTTAATAGGTGGGCCAATACGGACTACAGGTCCATCTAGCGCACAAATAGCTCTCCAACAAATAACTTAATAGGCTTGAAAACATGTACTACAGGAAAATCCAGTGCTCAATTAGCTCTTGGGACAATAACTTAATAGGCTTGCAATTACGGACTTCAGGCACAATAAGTGCACAATTAGCTCTTCGGCCAATAACTTAATAGGTGTGCCAATACAGACTACAGGCACATCTAGTGCACAATTAGCTCTTGGGCAAATAACTTGATAGGTGTACCAATACGGACTACAGGCACATCTAGAGCACAATTAGCTCCTGGGCCAATAACTCAATAGGTGTACTTATACTGACTACAGGCACATCTAGTGCACAATTAACTCTCAAGCAAATAACTGAATAGGTGTGCCAATACGGACTACAGGTACATCTAGTGCACAATGAGCTCTCCAGCAAATAAATTAATAGGCTTGCCAATACGGACTAAAGGCACATCCAGTGCACAATTAGCTCTAGGGACTATAACTAAATAATAGGTGTGTCAATACAGACTACAGGCACATCTAGTGCACAATTAGCTCTCCAGCAAATAAATCAATAGGCTTGCCAATATGGACTACAGGCACATCCACAACACAATTAGCTCTAAGGACAATAACTTAATAGGTGTGTCATTACGGACTACAGGAACATCTAGTGCACAATAAGCTCTTGGGCCAATAACTTGATAGGTGTGCTAATACAGAAAACAAGCACATCTAGTGCACAATTAGCTCTGCAGCAAATCACTTAATAGGCTTGCCAATACAGACTATAGACACATCCAGTGCACAATAAGCACTTGGGACAGTAACTTAATAGGTGGGCCAATACAGACTACAGGTCCATCTAGCGCATAAATAGCTCACCAACAAATAACTTAATAGGCTTGCCAACAAGTACTACAGGAACATCCAGTGCACAATTAGCTCTTGGGACAATAACTTAATAGGCTTGCCAATAGGGACGACAGGCACATCTAGTACACAATTAGTTTTTGGGACAATAACTTAATAGGCTTGCCAATATGGACTTCAGGCACATCTAGTGCACAATTAGATCTTCGGCCAATAACTTAATAAGTGTGCCAATACAGACTACAGCCACATCCAGAGCAAAATTATCTCTCCAGCAAATAACTAAATAGGTGTGCCAATACAGACTTAAGGTACATCTAGTGCACAATTAGCTATTGGGCCAATAACTTAATAGGTGTGCCAATAAAGACTACAGGCACATCTAGTGCAAAATTAGCTCTCCAGCAAATAACTTAATAGATGTGCCAATACAGACTACAGGCATATCTAGTGCACAATTAACTCTCCAGCAAATAACTTAATAGGTGTGCCAATACAGACTATAGGCATATCTATTGCACAATTAGCTCTCCAGCAAATAACTTAATAGGTGGGCGAATACAGACTTCAGGCACATCTAGTGCACAATTAGCTCTTGGGCCAATAACTTAATAGGTGTGCCAATATGGACTACAGTCTGGTACACAATTAGTTCTTGGGACAATAACTTAATAGGCCTGCCAATGTTGACTTCAAGCACATCTAGTGCACAATTAGATCTTCAGCCAATAACTTAATAAGTGTGCCAATAAAGACTACAGGCACATCTAGAGCAAAATTAGCTCTCCAGCAAATAACTTAATAGGTGTGCCAATACAGACTACATGCACATCTAGTGCACAATTAACTCTCAAGCAAATAACTTAAAAGGTGTGCCAATACAGAATTCAGGCACATCTAGTGCACAATTAGCTCTCCAGCAAATAACTTAATAGATGTGGCAATACGGACTACAGGCACAACTAGTGCACAATTAGCTCTCCAGTATATAACTTTATAGGTGTGCCAATACAGACTTCAGGCACATCTAGTGCACAAGTAGCTCTTGGGCCAATAACGTAATAGGTGTGTCAATACGAACTACAGAGACATTTAGTACACAATAAGCTCTTGGGTCAATAACTTGATAGGTGTGCTAATACAGAATACAAGCACACCTAGTGCACAACTAGCTCTGCAGCAAATAATCTAAAAGGCTTGCCAATACGGACTACAGGCATATCCAGTGCACAATAAGCTCTTGGGACAATAACTTAATAGGTGGGCCAATACGGACTACAGGTCCATCTAGCGCACAAATAGCTCTAAAACAAATAACTTAATAGGCTTGCCAACACGGACTACAGGAACATCCAGTACACAATTAACTCTTGGCACAATAACTTAATAGGTTTGTCAATAGGGACACAAGCACATCTGGTGCACAATTAGTTCTTGGGACAATAACTTAATAGGCTTGCCAATATGGACTACAGTCACATCTAGTGCACAATTGGCTCTTGGGCCAATAACTTGATAGGTGTACCAATATGGACTACATGCACATCAAGTGCACAATTAGTTCCTGGGTCAATAACTCAATAGGTGTGACAATACCGATTACAGGCACATCTAGTGCACAATTAGCTCTTGGGCCAATAAATCAATAGGTGTGCCAATACAGATTACAGGCACATCTAGAGAACAATTAACTTTCCAGCAAATAACTTAATAAGTGTGCCAATATGGACTACAGGCACATCTAGGGCAGAATTAGCTCTTGGGCTTATATCTTAAAAGGTGAACCAATAAGGACTACAGGCATATCTAGTGCACAATAAGCTCTTGGGCCAATTACTGAACATGTGTGCCAATATGGACTACAGGCACATCTAGTGCATAATTAGATCTTGGGCCAATAACTTCATAGGTGTGCCAATACATACTACACACACATCTAGTGCACAATAATCTCATGGGACAATAACTTAATAGGTGTTCCAATACAGACTACATACACATCTAGTGCACAATTAGCTCTTGGGCCAATAACTTAATAGGTGTGCCAATATGGACTACAGGCAGATCTTGTGCACAATTAGCTCTTGGGACAATAACTTAATATGTGTGCCAATACGGACTCCAGGCACATCTAGTGCACAATTAGATCTTGGGCCAATAACTGAATAGGTGTGCCAATATGGACTACACACACATCTAGTGCACAATTAGCTCTTGGGACAATAACTTAATAGGCTTGTCAATACGGACTAAAGGCACATCTAGTGCACAATTAGATCTTGGGACAATAACTTAATTAGTGTGCCAATACGGACTACACACACATCTAGTGCACAATTAGCTCTTGGGACAATAACTTAATAGGCTTGTGAATACGGACTACAGGCACATCTGGTGGACAATTAGCTCTTGGGACAATAACTTAATAGGCTTGCCAATATGGACTACGGGCACATCTAGTGCACAATTAGATCTTCGGCAAATAACTTAAAAGGTGTGCCAATACAGACTACAGGCACACCTAGTGAACAATTAGCGCTTGGGCTAATAACTTAATAGGTGTGCCAATACAGACTACAGACACATCTGGCGCACAATTAGTTCTTGGGACAATAACTAAATAGACTTGCCAATACGGACTGCAGGCATATCTAGTGCACAATTACATCTTCGGCTAATAACTTAATAGATGTGCCAATACAGACTACAAGCACATCTAGTGCACAATTAGCTCTCCAGCAAATAACTTAATAGGTGTGCCAATATGGACTTAATGCACATCTAGTGCACAATAAGCTCTTGGGCCAATAACTTAATAGGTGCGACAATACAGACTACAGGCACAGCTAGTGCACAATTAGCTCTCCAGCAAATAACTTAATAGATGTGCCAATACAGACTACAGGCACATCTAGTGCACAATTGCCTCTACAACAAATAACTGAATAGATGTGCCAATACAGACTACAGGCATATCCAGTGCACAGTTTGCTCTTAGACCAATAACTTGATAGGTGTACCAATACGGACTACAGGCACATCAAGTGCACAATTAGCTCATGGGACAATATCTCAATAGGTGTGCCAATACAGACTACAGGCACATCTAGTGCACAATTAGATCTTGGGCCAATAACTCAATAGGTGTGCCAAAACATATTACAGGCACATCTAGTGCACAATCAGCACTCGGGCCAATAACTTAATAGCTGTGCCAATACAACCTACAGGCATATCTAGTGCACAATAAGCTCATGGGACAATAACTGAATAGGTGTTCCAATACAAACTACAGGCACATGTAGTACACAATTAGCTCTTGGGCCAATTACTTAATAGGTGTGCCAATATGGACTACAGGCACATCTTGTGCACAATAAGCTCTTGGGCCAATTACTTAATATGTGTGCTAATATGGACTACAGGCACATCTAGTGCACAATTAGCTCTTCTGCCAACAACTTAATAGTTGTGCCAATACGGACTACACACACATATAGTGCACAATAAGCTCATGGGACAATAACTGAATAGGTGTTCCAATACAAACTACAGGCACATGTAGTACACAATTAGCTCTTGGGCCAATTACTTAATAGATGTGCCAATATGGACTACAGGCACACCTTGTGCACAATTAGCTCTTGGGACAATAACTTTATATGTATGCCAATACGGACTACAGGCACATCTAGTGCACAATTAGATCTTGGGCCAGTAACTTAATAGGTGTGCCAATACGGACTACACACACATCTTGTTCACAATTATCTCTTGGGACAATAACTTAATATGTGTGCCAATACATACTAAAGGCACATCTAGTGCACAATTAGCTCTCCAGCAAATAACTTAATAAGTGTGCCAATACAGAATACAGGCACATCTAGTGCACAACTAGCTTTTGGGCCAATAACTTAATAGGCTTGTCAATACGTACTCCAGGCATATCTGGTGCACAATTAATTTTTGGGACAATTACTTGATAGGTGTGCCAATATGGACTACAGGCACATCTAGTGCTAAATTAGATCTTCGGCCAATATATTAAAAGGTGAGCCAATACAGAATAAAGGCACATCTAGTGCACAATTAGCTCTTGGGCCAATAACTTAATAGGTGTGCCAATACAGACTACAGGCACATCTAGTGCACAATTAGCTCTCCAGCAAACAATTCATTAGGTGTGCCAAAAGAGATTACAGGCACATCCAGTGCACAATTAGCTCTCCAGCAAATAACTTAATAGGTGTGACAATACAGACTACAGGTACATCTAGTGCACAATTAGCTCTCCAGCAAATAACTTAATAGGTGTGCCAATACACACTACAGGCACATCGAGTGCATAATTAGCTCTTGGGCCAATAACTTGAAAGGTGTACCAATACAGATTACAGGCACATCAAGTGCACAATTAGTTCCTTGGCCAATAACTCAATAGATGTGCCAATACAGGCTACAGTCACATCTAGTGCACAATTAGCTCTTGGGACAATAACATAATATGTGTGCCAATACGGACTTCAGGTACATCAAGTGTACAATTAAATCTTCGGCAAATAACTTGATAAGTGTACTAATACGGACTACAGGCACATCAAGTGCACAATTAGTTCCTGGGCCAATAACTGAATAGGTGTGCCAATACAGACTACAGGCAAATCTAGTGCACAATTAGATCTTGGGCCAATCACTTAATAGGTGTGCTAATACAGACTACAGGCACATCAAGTGCACAATTAAATCTTGGGCCAATAACTTGATAAGTGTACTAATACGGACTACAGGCACATCAAGTACACAATTAGCTCTTGGGCCAATAACTTAATAGGGGTGCTAATACAGACTACAGGCACATCTACTGCACAATTAGCTCTCAAGCAAAAAACTTAATAGGTGTGCCAATATGGACTTTTGGGCCAATAGCTTAATAGGTGTGCCAATATGGACTACAGGCACATCTAGTGCACAATTAGCTCTTGGGCCAATAACTTAATAGGTGTGCCAATATGGACAACAGGCACATCTAGTGCACAATTAGCTCTCAGCGAATAACTTAATAGGTGTGCCAATACAGACTACAGGCACATCAAGTAAACAATTATCTCTTTGGACAATAACTTTATAGGTGTTCCAATATTGACTACACACACATCTAGTGCACAATTAGCTCTTGGGACAATAACTTAAAAACGTGTGCCGATACAGACTACAGGCACATCTAGTGCACAATTAGCTCTTGGTCCTATAACTTAATAGGCTTGTCAATATGGATTTCAAGCACATCTGGTGGACAATTAGCTCTCCAGCAAATAACTTATTAGATGTGCCAATACGGTCTACAGGCACATCTAGTACAAAATTAGCTCTCCAGCAAATAACTTAATAGGTGTGCCAATACAGACTACAGGCACATCTAGTGCACAATTAGCTCTTGGGCCAATAACTTAATAGGTGTGCTAATACAGACTACAGGCACATCTACTGCACAATTAGCTCTCAAGCAAAAAACTTAATAGGTGTGCCAATATGGACTTTTGGGCCAATAGCTTAATAGGTGTGCCAATATGGACTACAGGCACATCTAGTGCACTATTAGCTCTTGGGCCAATAACTTAATAGGTGTGACAATATGGACAACAGGCACATCTAGTGCACAATTAGCTCTCAGCGAATAACTTAATAGGTGTGCCAATACAGACTACAGGCACATCTAGAGCACAATTAGCTCTTCGGCCAATAGCTCAATAAGAGTGCCAATAAGGACTACAGGCACATCTTATGCACAATTAGTTCTTGGGTCAATTACTTAAAAGATGTGCAAATACAGACTACAGGCACATCTAGTGCACAATTAGCTCTCCAGCAAATAATTCAACAAGTGTGCCAATATGGACTTCAGGCACATCTAGTGCACAATTAGCTCTCAAGCAATTAATTCAATAGGTGTGCAAATACAGACTACAGGCACATCAAGTACACAATTAACTATCAGGTCAATTTCTTAATAGGTGCCAATATGAACAATAGGCACATCTTGTACACAATTAGCTCTTTGGCCAAAAACTTAATAGATGTGCCAATATGAACAATAGGCACATCTAGTGCACAATTAGCTTGAGGGCCAATAACTTAATAGGTGTGCCAATACCAATTACAGGAACATCTAGTGCACAATTAGCTCTTGGGACAATAACTTGATAGGTTTGCCAATACGGACTACAGGCACATCTAGTGCACAATAAGCTCTTTGGCCAATAACTTAATAGGTGTACCAATACAGACTACAGGCACATCTAGTGCACAATTACCTCTAAGGACACTAACTTATTAGGTCTACCAATGCAGACAACAGGCTCATCTGGTGCACAATTAGATCTTGGGCCAATAACTTAATAAGTGTGCAAAAACAGACTTCAGGCACATCTAGTGCACAGTTAGTTCACCAGCAAATAACTTAATAGGTGTGCCAATATAGACTACAGGCACATCTAGTGCACAATAACGTCTCCAGCAAATAACTTAATAAGTGTGCCAATACAGAATTAAGGCAAATCTAGTGCACAATTAGCTCTCTAGCAAACAACTGAACAAGTGTATCAATCTGACTTCAGGCACATCTAGTGCACAATTAGCTCTCAAACAAATAACTTAAAAGGTGTGCCAATTCAGATTACAAGCACATCTAGTGCACAATTAGCTTTTGGGCCAATAATTTAATAGGTGTGCAAAAACAGACTACAGGCACATCTAGTGCACAACTATCATTTGTGCCAATAATTGAATAGGTGTGCAAATACAGACTACAGGCACATCTAGTGCACAATTAGCTCCTGGGCCAATAACTTAATAGGTGTGCAAATATGGACTACAAGCACATCTAGTGCACAATTAGCTCTCAAGCAATTAATTCAATAGGTGTGCCAATACAGACTACAGGCACATCTAGTGCACAATTAGCTCTCTAGAAAATAATTTAATAGGTGTGCCAATATGGACTTCAGGAATATCTAGATCATAATTAGCTCTTTGGCCAATAACTTAATAGGTGTGTAAGTAACGACTACAGGCACATCTACTGCCCAATTACCTCCTCTTGGGCTAATAACTTAATAGGTGTGCCAATATGGACTACAGGCACATCTAGTGCACAATTAGCTCTTGGGCCAATAACCTAATAAGTGTGCCAATACAGACTACAGGCACATCTAGTGCACAATCAGCTCTTGGGCCAATAACTGAATAGGTGTGCCAATTTGGACTACAGGCACATCTAGTGCACAATTAGCTCTAGAGTCAATAACTGAATAGGTGTGCCAATACATAATACAGGCACATCAATAACTTAACAGGTGTGCCAATACAGACTACAGGCACATCTATTGCACAACTAGCTCTCCAGCAAAGACCTTAATAGGTGTGCGTATACGGACTACAGCACATCTAAAACACAATTAGCTCTTGGGCCAATAACTCTATACGTGTTCCAATATGGACTACAGGCACATCTAGTTCACAATTAGCTCTCCAGCAAATAATTGAATAGGTGTGCTAATACAGTCTACAGGCACATCTAGTGCACAATTAGCACTTGGGCCAATAACTTAATAGGTGTGCCAATACGGACTACATGCACATCTAGTGCACAATAAGCTCTTGAGCCAATAACTCATTAAGTGTGCCAATATGGACTACAGGCACATCTATGTCACAATTAGCTCTTGAGCCAATTACTCAATAGGTGTGCCAATACGGACTACAGGCATATCTAGTGCACAACTAGCTTTTGGGCCATTAACTTATTAGGTGTGCCAATACGGAATACAGGCACATCTAGTGCACAATTAGCTCTTGGGCCAATAACTCAATAGGTGTGCCAATATGGACTACAGGCACATCTACTGCACAATTAGCTCTTGGGCCAATAACTCAATAGGTGTGCCAATACAGACTATAGGCACATCTAGTGCACAACTAACTCTCCAGCAAATAACTGAATAGGTGTGCCAATATAGACTATAGGCACATCTAGTGCACAACTAACTCGCCAGCAAATAACTGAATAGGTGTGCCAATATAGACTACAGGCACATCAAGTACACAATTAGCTCTCGGGACAATAACTTAATAGGTGTGCCAATAAGGACTACAGGCATATCTAGTGCACAATAAGCTCTTGAGCCAATAACTGATTAAGTGTGCCAATATGGACTACAGGCACATCAATGCCACAATTAGCTCCTGAGCCAATTACTCAATTGGTGTGCCAATACGGACTACAGGCACATCTAGTGCACAACTAGCTTTTGGGCCAATAACTTATTAGGTGTGCAAATACAATAACTTATTAGGTGTTCAAATACAGAATACAGGCACATCTAGTGCACAATTAGCTCTTGGGCCAATAACTGAATAGGTGTGCCAATACGGACTACAGGCACATCTAGTGCACAATTAGCTCTTGGGCCAATAACTCAATAGGTGTGCCAATACAGACTATAGGCACATCTAGTGCACAATTAGCTCTCCAGCAAATAACTGAATAGGTGTGTCAATACAGACTACAGGCACATCAAGTACACAATTAGCTCTTGGGACAATAACTTAATAGGTGTGTCAATATGGACTAGGGGCACATCTAGTGCACAATTAGCTCTTGGGCCAATAACTTAATAGGTGTACCAATATGAACCACAGGCACATCTAGTGCACAATAAGCTTGTGGGCCAATAACTAAAAAGGTGTGCCAATACGAATTACAGGCACATTTAGTGCACAATTAGCTCTTGGGCCAATAACTTTAAAGGTGAAACAATATGGTCTACAGGCATATCTAGTGCACAATTTGCTCTAAGGTCAATAAGTTAATAGGTGTACCAATACAGACGACAGGCACATCTGGTGCTCAATTAGATCTTGGGCCAATAATTTGATAGGTGTGCAAATACAGACCTCAGGCACATCTAGTGCACAAATAGCTCTCCAGCAAATAACTCAATAGGTGTGCCAATACAGACTACAGGCACACAATTACCTCTCCAGCAAAAAACTTAATAAGTGTGCCAATACAAACTACAGGCACATCTAGTGCACAATAAGCTCTCCAGCAAATAACTGAATAAGTGTGCCAATTTAAATTTCAGGCATATCTAGTGCACAATAAGCTCTCCAGCAAAAAACAAAATAGGTGTACCAATACAGACTTCAGGCACATTTTGTGCACAATAAGCTCTTGGGCCAATAACTGAATAGGTGTGCCAATATAGACTACAGGCACATCTAGTGCACAATACGTTCCAGGGCCAGTAACTTAATAGGTGTGCAATTATGGACTACAGGCACATCTAGTGCACAATTAGCACTTGGGCAAATAACTTAATAGGTGTGCCAATACAGACTACAGGCACATCTAGGGCATAATAAGCGCTCCAGCAAATAACTTGATAGGTGTGCCAATATAGCCTACATGCACATCTAGTGCACAATTAGCTCTCCAGAAAATAACTCAATAGGTATGCCAAAACAGACTCCAGGCACATCTAGTGCACAATTACCTCTCCAGCAAATAGCTTGATAGGTGCACCTATATAGACTACAGGCACATCTAGTGCACAATAAGCTCTCCCGCAAGTAACTTGATAGGTGTACCAATATAGCCTACAGGCACATCTAGTGCACAATTACCTCTCCAGAAAATAACTGAATAGGTGTGCTTATATGGACTACAGGCACATCTAGAGCACAATTAGCTCTTGGGCCAATAACTTAAAACGTGTGCAAATAATGATTACAGGCACATCTAGTGCACAATTACCTCCTCTTTGGCCAATAACTTAATATGTGTGCCAATTTGGACTATAAGCACATCTAGTGTACAATTAGCTCTTGGGTCAATAACTGAATAGGTGTGCCAATACGACTACAGGCACATCTAATGCATAATTAGCTCTTAGTCCAATAACTCAATAGGTGTGCCAATATGGACTAAAGGCACATCTACTGCACAATAAACTTTTCGCTCAATAACTTAATAGGTGTGCCAATATAGACTACAGGTACATTGAGTGCACTATTAGCTCTTACGCCAATAACTGAATAGGTGTGCCAATGTCGACTTCAGGCACATCTAGTGCACAATTAGCTCTTTGGCCAATAACTTAATAGGTGTGCCAATACAGACTTCAGGCACATCTTGTGCACAACTAGCTTTTGGGGCAATAACTTAATAGGTGTGTCAATATGGACTACAGGCACATCTAGTGCACAATTAGCTCTTGGGCCAATAACTGAATAGGTGTGCCAATACAGACTACAGGCACATCTAGTGCACAATTAGCTCTTGGGCCAATAACTCAATAGGTGTGCCAATATGGACTAAAGGCACATCTAGTGCACAATAAGCTTTTGGGCCAATAACTCAATAGGTGTGCCAATATTGACTACAGGTTCATCTAGTGCACAATTAGCTCTTGGGCCAATAACTGAATAGGTGTGCCAAAACAGACTACAGGCACATCTAGTGCACAATTAGCTATTGGGACAATAACTTGATAGGTGTGCCAATACGGACTACAGCCATATCTAGTGCACAATAAGCTTTTGAGCCAATAACTTGATAGGTGAGCCAATAAAGACTACAGGCACATCTAGTGCACAATTAGCTCTCCAGCAAATAACTTAATAGGTGTGCCAAAACAGACTACAGGCACATCAAGTACACAATTAGCTTGTGGGACAATAACTGAATAGGTGTGCCAATACGGACTACAGGCACATCTAGCGCACAATAAGCTCTTGGGCTAATAACTCAATAGGTGTGCCAATATGAACCACAGGCACATCTAGTGCACAATTAGCTCTTGGGCTGTTAAATTGATAGGTGTGCCAATACGGACTACAGGCACATCTAGTGCACAATTAGCTCCTGGGCCAATAACTTAATAGGTGTGACAATACGGACTTCAGGCACATCTAGTGCATAATTAGCTCTAAGGACAATAACTTAATAGGTGTGCCAATACGGACTACAGGCACATCTAGTGCACAATTAGCTCTTGTGCCAATAACTTAATAGGTGTACCAATACGGACTACAGGCACATCTGGTGCACAATTAGCCCTTGGGTCAATAACCGAATTGGTGTGCCAATACGGACTACATGCACATCTTATGCACAATTAGCTCTTGGACTAATAACTAAATAGGTGTGCCAATATGAACCACAGGCACATCTAGTGCACAATTAGCTCTTGGGCTAATAACTTGATAGGTGTGCTAATACGGACTACAGGCACATCTAGTGCACAATTAGCCCTTGGGTCAATAACGGAATAGGTGTGCCAATTCGGATTAAAGGCACATCTAGCACACAATTAGCTATTGGGCCAATAATTTTATAGGTTTGCCAGTATGGACTACAGCCACATCTAGTGCAAAATTAGCTCTGGGACCAATAACTTAATAGGTGTGACAATAACTATGGACCTAAGGCAATTGAGGTGCTTATTACACTGTTTCTTGATAAATCAAATGCAACACTTGACATTCCATTAACATAGTCTAATCTAGGTTTGCAAATACATTTCAGGTGAAACATTAAAATAAAATTGAACAGAATTGAATCAGCCATTTGAAAGAAGTTTTATTTTTTTAAAATCACCAGTGTTTCATTTAACAGCTAAATGTGTCTACTTTTTTTTTTAAGTAAAAAATATCATTTTATGTGAGGAAATGTAAATAATTCTTTGTCAAATCCTACAACCTTTGATTTTGTTTGATTAAACACAAGTTAGTTGCAACATTTATTCAGCAGGCAATTGTCTAAAGGAAACAAATTTTCTATTTTCCATTCTCATGGAGTGGGTAATTTAACCCATATTAATCTGCAATCTGCCTTTAGAGATGACTTTGCTCTTTCCCTGAAATGCCTTTTTGATACAGGTTCAGTCACATATTACACATATAATAAAACATACCTTCTGTAAACAAGATAAACTTGAGGCCTCGTGTAGCCTTGTTGTCACGTAGCACTTCTAAACAATCAACATAGCAGTTGCCATGGTAGCATGTAATAGGTAATGGTGGTGCTCTTAAATATAAAATTAAGAAATCATACAGTAATTTTGAACCAGGGTTTATAATGGATATGAAATAAACTACCACAATTAATTATCATTTTTGGCTACTAGTATTCCATTCAAAACTATCTAAATTTCATACCAAATTGTAGATAGGAATGACAAATTTGCTTTAGTTTTCTTGACATAGCAACCAATATTAATGACAAGAAAATGTTGAAGTACAACGTCATGTAAGTACTTCAGAATTGATCTTTTTCCTATCTATTTTAAGCTGTGGGAGCCATCTTGTAAAGGTTTATGTAATATGTTTTAAAGTAATTTCTTTAATCAGTAAAGCTAAAACCTAAGACAACTTTGAGAAAAGACAATCATTATCTTATAAGGTAAGTATAAATGTAAAGCTTTCATTATAAACATTCCCTTCCCAGGAAATATGGCATGTTTAAAATATTTAATTATGGTATTGTACACATCTCTGTGTACCTAAATACATGTGAGTCTAATCTGGTTATAAACCCAATAGCTATTGTGAAACTATGTCATTCTATTTTATAGTTTAGACTCGTCCAATACAGGTAACATATTAATATTGAATCTATTGTATTGTATAATTTAAATGTGCTGTCATCCCTATTATGGTAGGTTCCATCTAAAAATAGAATGATGTAGTTTCAAAATAGTTTCTTTATGTAAACAAATTAATTCATAATGGCTCCAAGTATGAAATAAAAAAACTTCAAACCATCTGACAAAGATGTATGTAGTTTGGGTCATTGAAATTTACTTTATCCTGGCAGTGAGATTTCTTTATTGAAACCATGTAGTCTAACCTGTGTAAGTGGTTACCTCTATTAAGACCAAATTTAACTGCATTAAACAACAACCTGTGTTAAAAAGGTCACTTAAGACAGGTCTGACTGTATAAAACATAAATCTGCAATTCATTTTGCCTCTAGAACTATAGCTGAGGTATTTTGTAACATAATGCACTATGTACTTCATACCATACAGCACTTAAATCTTACCTTGTCTCTAACAGACTATTTCCAGAGTATATACACATTCTAGACACTATGGGCGATGCACCATTTGGGAACTGGAGAGACCCTAAACCATGAGCATAACGGGGCTGAAATATAAGATAATGTGTTTTAAAGTGACATAACCTGTAACTAAAGACTTTTGGGTCACTCAATAAAACATAAGCATTAACAGTCAACAACAAATAACAACAAAAAAATTCAAATAAGTCTATTTAGTCATCATAAACAGTGTTTTCTCCAGAGCGCGTTTCTTGCGTTTTTGACGCAATAAATTCTCATCTGACGCAATCAACTTTGTTCAGTGCGTCCTTTATGACGCAACCTTAAAAATACAGAAATTCAAATTACGCATATTTGTTTCGGCAAGCTGGTTTCAGAGTTATTTTTACAATGCCAGCTGATTTGACAGATCACCTGGTCTGATTCAGGGCAATCCCGGTCATGCGATTCTACCAAGTTAAATAAACACTTTAATTGGTTACAAACGCTTTATTGATGCAATCACATATAGACGATTATGATCACATACACAATTTTCCGCAAAGCAATAGTGTAGTTTGAAGACAACATCTGTGAAAACAAATTTACCCTGCAACAATAGAACTGACATATACCCAATGTACGGATGATACTCTATCTGAAAAACTTTTTATTTTGTTTTCTATAAGGTATCGAAACGCGCATGCGCAACATTTTAATACCAGTTTAAACATCGGCCGGTCCAAGTTTTAGGGCAGTATTCCGGCGCCGTTTATGTTTCTGTAATGGACAATTAAATGGTTGTTGAAAAAAGAAATTAATTTAAAAAAAAAAAATATTCTTGAAAAATGATCAGTTAATTTCAAAATTTAATTAATTTTTGTGAAGTTACCATTAAAATGTATTTTATATTATTTTTTTAAGATAAAATTTCTCTAAAATGAGTCTAGATTTGACCCAGAAGAGAAATGCTTTTGGGAAAAAGAAAACAAAAACAAAGTCTTGTTTCCAAGGAGTATAATGCTAAACATGTAGCTCAGCAAATATAAAATATTGAAAGAATTTAAGTATTTTTCATAAAAATAGCCTTGGTGATTGAGCTGTGGCCATGACATTTGAAAAATTCACGACCAAAGGGCCAAAATCATTAAAACAACTACTAAGTTTCAAGTTGTTGTAACTTATTGCCAGAATTGAAACATTCGTTTGGAGTTAAATTGTTTTGATGTTGTTATTCTCAAGTTGCAGTTTTAATGGAGAATTTTGTGTGAAACAGGAAGTAAAACTATTTTAGTAAAATATGTATTTTTTAACTCCATTTATTCATGTTGATTAAGTTTAAAACTAGTCAATTGATGACCCCCAGATTTTGAACATGACCCCTAGATTTTAAGTCAGTGGGTCATCAATGACCCCCAAAAAATTGGAGCTGGAGAAAACACTGTATAAATGATGTTTTTTGTCATTTTCTCTAATATAGATTTAGTAAAGTAGGTCCCCACACCAGGGCCATGCATGTTCACCAACTGTTTCTGAGTGCTTATATAAGATTTTTAAAACTAACCTGGAATTTTACTGTTTTGGCTTGCCCCTAAGATCTCATGGGGGTGGGGATCATGAAATTCCCCTAAAAATCAACCGTCATGTCAGCAACAACAAATCACCCCAAAAAACATTCATATAAGTCTATTCAGTCATAAGAAATAATGTTTTTGGTCATTTTCATTTATATAAATTTAGTGATACAGGCCCCCACCCACAGGGCCAAACCATGTGACCCAGAGGCACGAAATTCACAAACTTTATAAAGGACCCATAGGTGTCAATAATCATGCTAACAATTTGTTTCTGAGTGCTTCCTGTAATAATAAGAAGAACTTTAAAGTTTATCTTTAATTTTTTTCAGGACCCACCCCCAGGGCCAATTGTGAGACACACGGATATGCAATTCACATTTTCTTTAAAGAAACCATATATTTCCATAATCATGCTCACCAATTTTTTCCAAGCGCTTTCCAAATGTAAGAAGATGATTTTTTAAAGTTTACCTTGAATTTGACTGTTTTGGCTGTGCCCCAAAGGCCCGAGGGGTGTGGGGACCATGCACTTCACAGTTTTGATTCACCCTTAGGTACCAAAGCTGTATACAACATTTCATTATGATTGAGCGTACGGTTTTTGAGAAGAAGTCGAAAATATCAATTGTTTATGGATGGACGATGCACGGCAACGGACAAAAGGCAATCGCAAAAGGTCCCTTGAGACAAAGTCTCAGGTGACCTAATAAAGTGAGAGATTGGTAGGAATACGCAATTTGCTTTGGGGAAAAAGTAAAAGGCCCTGATAATAATAAATCAATCACTATTTTATTTGCATTTATTCATGGTAGTATTATTAACACCAAAGTGTCTTTTATATTGAATTTATTTTATTTAAAAAAGAGCTACCCTGACAATACATTTTTAAAGTTGTCACTATTTATGAATTTAATAGCACACTTGGTTTTGGGAACAATTTAATTAATTGGGACTTTAGGACAAAAATTGCAAGTACAAACAGAAGTAAATTTCTACCCCTGAGTGCAACTCTATATATCCATCCCAGCATAAATGTTGGGAGCATAAAACGTGAAACAAAGCTGAATTTTTAACATTTATTACTAGTATTATATTATAACAAATCAAGTCCAGTAACCACTTTCAATTTTTACATTTTTTTCAGTCTAGATTTTCTCCCTTTATGTATTAAAAAAAGCAGCCAGGTAATTGATAATAAGGTTAAAACTTATATTTTCTTCTTTAATTTTAAAATTCTCAAATATTCTCAGTTATCATGAAAAAGTGCTTTGACAATGTTCTGAGATCATTCCTAACTAAATTGGAGAACTCAAATAATTTATACCATTATATTAAACAAATACATTTTTTTTTTAAAAAAATGATAGTTACCTCAAATTTAGACTCAATGGGAAAATCAAAGGACAAGCCTCGGAAGTTTAGCACAAACAATTGCTTCTCTGAGTTGTACACTGCAGATAAATTAAACACCCATGTCACTAAATAACATGCAATAGTGAAATAAACTAAAATTAACATTCTTATTGACCTATAAAGTACTGCTAAATTTGAGATTTTGGTTCATAGATATATCTATTTCAATCATTAACATAATAAAGTATTTGGTAACAGTTTGTGGATACACAAGTATTGAAAAATGTTTATTTATCATCATAAGTAACTTATAAATCTAACAGAATATAAAAATATAAATATAATGATTATATCAATATAAATATAATGATTATTTTTTATATATCTTCTTTTCTATCATGTCCTTGAGCAAATCAAATATTTTCAGGAAAAAAAACAAATCAAGAAAATGTTTGAACCTCCAGGATGTGTTGCCCCGAATGACTGGTCAATCTGTTCTATCGTGGGCTGAATTTGACTTGTGTTGAAATGTACACCACTGGAAGACAAGAATATAAGCAAGAGGCCCAAGAGGGCCTGAGGACGCTCTACTGACTCAAAGTGCCATAGCACTTTTTGAAATTCTCCTATGCAATAGAAACATCCATGTGAAGTTTGCGGTTAATTGGCCTAGTCGTTTCAGAATAGATGGAAAAAAAGAGAATTTTCTGTTTTCCCATAGTATCCCTATGTAAAATTTTAAGTCCCCTTACAGGACCCCTATAAATTTTAACCCCTAAATTCTTATATGCAATCAAACCACTACACATAGGGATAATTTATGCCAAATATAACAAATCTGACATACCTTTTCTTAAAAAAACGATTTTAGTAATTCCCAATTTTTACCCTTTTGGGGCCCCTCCTGACCCCTTAAGACAGTGGAACCCAGTCATTTTTACAAATCTGAACCTCCTTCACCAAACAATGCTTCTGTGAAGATATAGGCAAAATCATTTCCATTTTAAAAAAAAAAAATAAAAAGTATTATGACATGTGTCCCCTAATTGAACCTTCGGGGCGGGGTCATACTTAACCCTAGAGACACCATTTGAACAAATTTAACAAAACTATAGTTTGTCATCATTTCTAAATAAACATTTTGAAAATCTGTTGGGCCGTTCATGAGAAGAAGATTTTCTAAGTTTTGGACTATTTTTAGTAATGGCGGCCATCTTGAATTTCAGATCAAAAAAAAAAAATTCTTCTGTATAGTCTCCTATGCAATAGAAACAACCATGTGAAGTTTCAGTTTAATTGGCCTAGTGGTTTCGGAGAAAGTGCTGCTAACAGACGTCAGACGACGAACGACAGACAACACGCCATCGCATTAGCACTTCTGGCCTTTGGCCAGTAGAACTAAATATCTTCTGTGTAGTCTCACATAAAAAAGAAACATTCATGTGATGTTTGAATGCAACTGGCCTAGTGGTTTCAGAGAAAGTGCTGCTTATGAACAACAAATGACAAACGACAGACCTTACATGGTCTTTGGCCAGTTGAGTTTAAAAGCATACAGAAAACAAATTTCAAAATCAACATCAAGATTGATCTATTTTGTTAGCCTGGACCAGGATATACATTTATATAAATATATGTTTATTACCTGCTATGATTTATGTTTTTGCATTACAACATGACACAATGTTAGCCTATAATTTATTACCAGGATATAGATGATCCTCAACTCACCTTTATTGGAGACATGTATAATGAAATAATCAATACACATAAGGTAGCTCATCTCATGTGCAGTGCCTGATTGATTCATATATATTTTGTTTTCTCTTCTCTTCAACATGGCATATCCAGAGGAAGACTTCAGAATGAATCCAAGAAGAATCAACATCCTTCCAAAGTAACTGGCAAACGTTCTCACATAAAGGAATCCTTTGTAGCCAAGAATTTTGGGTTTGGGCAAGATGAATGACAATGAGACACATTGATAGTCATATACACTACCGACTGGGCTAACCAGGTGCGACTTTTCAATGCTGACTCGTCAATATAAAGCTAAGTCTATAGATTGCTTAGTTCACATTGCTACTGTTGTACAGTCTAGCAAAGCTCTTTCAAAATTTCAAGCGAAAAGATGTCAGTTACATGTAGAAGCAAAATTGTTCTATGAAACTACAGATTGTTCTACTATATTACAGATTAGAATTAAACTACAGATTGTTATACTAAACTACAGATTGTTCTACTAAATTACAGATTGTTCTTCTATCGGTAATTACAGATTGTTCTACTATCGGTAATTACAGATTGTTCTACTAAATTACAGATTAGAACTAAACTACAGATTGTTCTACTAAACTACAGATTGTTCTATTAAACTACAGATTGTTCTACTACTTTACAGATTGTTCTACTAAACTGCAGATTAGAACTAAACTACAGATAGTTCTACTATTAAAACTACAGATTATTTCTAACAACCTTTAACATTTAAAAATAACTTTCATCGCATAAAATTCAGCACAACATTTGGTATTTCATTTTGACTATTAATAATTGAGAAAAAAGTCCTTATTATGAGTATTTATTTAAAAATAATAATGATTCTATCCCAGAAGCCATCACAGCAATCAACAACATTGTTCAATTTGCGACATAAACTGCTGTTATGTTGACTGGAGGTGCACAAAGTAAAGAAATGCAACAAAACACCAACTAAATATTGGAACAAAAACAGAAGTAGATCACTAAGATAGCTATCCTTCTCTTCTTCTCTGGCATGCACATAAAACATGATAGATATACATAATTATCTACAATACACATTGCTTCATATACATATTTATTGAAAATGACTAAATTGTATTGCCCAAACTGAAGGAGTCAAATCTACAACAGAGAAATGCGTTCACATCTAATTATTAAAAATATACCAATGAGACAAACATTCTGGAACAAGTATCTTATTCTAAAAAGAACTTTTGGTTAATTCATCTGATATATTTCTTCCTAATGTGGATATAGTGATATGGGATTCATACCCCACCAAACAGATGCTTGCCACTGAGTTCATTGTTTTGATACGAATTATTTATAAACTTAGTTTTGTGTTACCAAAACTAGGTCTATTACCAAAGGTGATTAATACCTCTGTATTAATTAAGACAGCATCACAACATTTGTGCCCTGCACATCTACACTTGATATTGGTCATGTATGCAAAGTATAAGTTCAATCACCTGAAAAATGTGAAAAATGTTCCTTCCATAAGTATCTCAATATGATATATTTGACTACGACCCTGCATGGAGTTCAATCAGTGTTGTAAAATTTGCATCACCAAATCAACAATTTTTTTTTTTTTATTTCAGTCACTAAAAATATGGTGACCCATTTAATCACCCGGTAATAGGTCTGTGGAGGTCGGGGTGGGCCATCCCCCAACAAACCGTACAAATAATTGACATGAATGTTTTTAAATATATATTGCAAGTATGTATAACAAGGAGCAAAAACACAAAACAAAAACAAAAAAATGCATATTATACAAAGCTATATAAATGGGGATCTTTTTTTATGTCATTATAATTATATAGAAGATCTCCACCAGAATGATTGATTTTAACATTATATATCATGATATATTTCTAAATTAATCAAAAGACAAACGTAGCAAGAAGAATAAGATATAATTATATTAAGAATAAATGATCTAAACAAACAAAAATTATAACAGAGATCTTTTCAATTCATACATTTGGCTTTTCACCATGTAAAAGTAACAACATTTTTTCGCCTGAAAATCCAGCCTTTAATATCACATATCAAACAATTATTATACCAAGTTTTATTTCTACCAGGTATTCCAAACGGTTTAACAATACGAATTATATAATAAAACAAGAGGCCTAAGAGGGCCTGAGGACGCTTTACTGACTCATAGTGGCAATAGCCCTTTTTGAAATTCCACAATATTTACCCTCTTTGGTGGGGGGGGGGGGGGGGGGGGGGGGGGGGGGGGGGTCGTTTTAACAACTTATGGATATATACCCCCACCACACCCATACAGAACAAAAACTTAATTGCTATGAAAAAGAAATACTTCAAAGTCCCCATTCCATTCATCTGTAAAAAAAATATATCCCCTGTACAGAACCCTTATACAACCAAGCCCCTTAAATTGTCAGAGCTTCAATCACCCACTCTGAACAAAATCAAATTTATTATTACTAGACAATGCTTTAAATCTCAAATTGAACAACAAAATTATATTTGTTATGACTAGAAGTTGCTTCAAAAACTCAAACTGATTAAAAAAAAAGTCATAAATGAATGAAAAAAACAAGAAAAGTCACTGTAAAGTGTCACATGCCCCCCAAATGGTCTGTGAAAAATAACAATATACCGGGTATGATATAATAGATAGCGATGTATATATGAATATCAAAGGTAATGGACTAATGTTTCAGACTAGACATGCAATTCCATGGGTTTCGCGATTTGTTATGAGCAGAAATGATTCAAATTTTAAAAAGAATTTTTTTTTGCACACATGGATGCAAAATGAAAACAAGAAGGCCAAGATGGCCCTATATTGCTCACCTGACTGACCTTGAGTCACCCAACTTAAGTGGTTTATATAATACATGTACACTAAAAATTCCAGAAAAACGAGATGGGCGAGTTGTTAGAATTTTGATTTGTTTTGAAGATGTAACAGATGCGTAGAAGAATTCAAACTTGGTAAAGGTTCACCCATGGTAAGTGTCAGTGAAATTACATCAAAATCAGGTCAGTAGATTCTGACAAGAAGGCTTTTGAAGTTTTTACTATAGCTGCCTACCGTATATTCCCTAATTAACGCCCCCTGGGGGGGCGTTACATTTTACAAGGACGAGGCGTCTATAAAAGATAAAAAAATCAACTTTAACAACAGTTAAAACTACAATAAAACCAATGAAGCCATGGAAAAAAACTTAAATCCGGTTTAAATCCCCGAAAAAGTGGTTCAGAATTATTTGAGAGCGAATGAAATAATCGACATAGGATGAAAAAAAGCTGAAAATCTGTATGAAATTACTAGTCTGCGAACTGGAATATCCGAATTTATGGTCAGTGTACTCTTCACTTTAGATCACTTGGACGCTTGCTCTTATCAATGTGGAACAATGAGCTTTCAGCGTACACAGACTAACCGCATTGTCGACGTTATGTAATGTTTTAATTGGCAGACGGTATTTTTACTATTATTAAACAGCAAATATGGAGAAGTATTTGTTCAACCAAAAGTGGTTAAGTGGTCACCCAAGATAAAAACAATGGGTTAAAGAGTTCAAAGGTAATAAACACTCCGCTAATTGTTGTCTGAGTAACAAAACAATCAATCAGGGAAAGATGGGCGAATACGCACTCAAATTGCATATACGTTTTATTTTTTGATTTTCCAGAAAAATAGGGGGGGGGGGGCGGGTATTAGAGTGGGGGCGTTTATAAGGAAATATACGGTATAAGTTTGGTGACTGTTCCAAACCTAAGTCTTCGAATTAAGATAAAAATCCAGTTCCAGCACAAAACTAACCTGTTATGTTTGAGAATGGTTTCAAACTAAAGCATCAGACTAAACTATTGTGCATGAAACAATCCACAGTTCCAGCACAATAAATATTCCTATGAGTTTCAAACAGAAGTCTCCCAAAAGTCTATCGCTTGAAAGAATCTTTATCAGTGCACTCTCCCCCAAAAACAATTAAGCTCCTCCTCCAAGATTTCAAGTACACTTTGACACTGATAATCTCAAGCAGACTTCTTGCTGTGAATAAAGTAGCTAAAAATATAGTATTGCTTTATTATGAAGCAGTAAACCATCCCTGTCTGAACCATAATAACTCTGACTTTTATATTCAGAAAAAACACCTATTTTAAAATGGTTCGTGATTTATGAATAATATTTCAATCATTTATCATAATTGTATCATTCATCTTTTTATAATGAATTATCTTTTAAAACTTATATTTGGTATAATATTGTATAATAATAGCAAAAGAAAAGTTTATTTAAAGAGTTTATTATCTCTTCTTATAATAATTGCTATATATAGACATTTATGCTATAAAACAAGGGAAGTAATTTGACATAAAACTAACCCTACCCCCTGGCCGCCATGTTTTTTTGACAAATCAAGATGTCTTGAACAAACTTGGTAGAGAGTCACCTAAGGAACATTTCTGTGAAATTATTTTAAAATCAAGCCAGTAGTTTCTGACAAGAAGATTTTTAAGGTTTTACTAAATCTTATATAGTAAACTAACCCCACACCCTGGCCGCCATGTATTTTGACGAATCAAGATGGCTTGAACAAACTTGGTAGAGGGTCACCCAAGGAACATTTCTGTGAAATTATATCAAAATTGGCCCAGTGGTTTCAGAGAAGTTGTTAAAAGCTAAATGTTAACGACGGACGACAGACGACGGACGATAGACGACGGACGACAGACGACGGACACCAGGCGATCACAAAAGCTCACCTGTGAGCCTTTGGCTCAGATGAGCTAAAAAAAAGTTGATCGTTAATATCTAGCGTCGAATCTGTACAAGGTATGTCAAAAATTTGTACATTTAAATTTTGATCTCTTGTTGCATATTGAAGTTTTGTATTATCAATTACTTCAACAAGTTGACAGAACAGCAGACACTGTAACTCTATAAAACCCTCCCTCAACTTTATTTGCGGGGCTATAACCAAAGAAGAAGAGAAACATAACTAGACCTATCACTGTAGTGATGAATACCCCCGAACACCGCCATTACAGAAAATGGTTAACCATTGTATGAAGTTTTATTAAATTATATCCAATAGTTTTAAAGTAATGCTCCAGACAAAAGAAATTATTAATAAAAGAGAATGTTATGGATTGAGTTGTTTGTATTGTTAATTTTTTTATGGTTTTGTTAAAATTAAAAACGGTCTTTTTAATTAGTGTACAAGCTTTCATGGCAATCAATAAATGTTATACTTTTTCGAGTTATGTTGAGGGACAACAATTTTATGGATAAGAAACAAACAAGAGCACTAGGAATACAATATCGAACCTGCTTTGCTCGAACTCCATGTATTCATCAACTTGGTTCTTTCATGAACTTTATTAAACTGTTATCACTGATGGCTTTAAAAGTACTTTAAAAGTACTGCACCAGACAAGGGAAATATATCAAAGGGCAATAACTCTGTAATTAGCAAGAATAGAGTTATGTTTCTTGTACACTGCACTTCCTGTCATTATATTCTACCATTGTATGAAGTTTGATGAAATTCCATCCAGTACTTTAAAAGTAATGCTCCGGACAAAGGAAATATATCAAAGGGCAATAACTCTGTAATTAGCAAGAATAGAGTTATGTTTCCTGTACACTGCACTTCCTGTCATTATATTGTACCATTGTATGAAGTTTGATGAAATTCCATCCAGTACTTTAAAAGTAATGCTCCGGACAAGGGAAATATATCAAAGGGCAATAACTCTGTAATTAGCAAGAATAGAGTTATGTTTCTTGTACACTGCACTTCCTTTCATTATATTCTACCATTGTATGAAGCTTGATGAAATTCCATCAGGTACTTTTCAAGTTATGTTCCGGACAAGAAAAAATATCAAAGGGCAATAACTCTGTAATTAGCAATAATAGAGTTATGTTTCTTGTACACTGCACTTCCTCTCATTATATTGTACCATTGTATGAAGTTTGATAAAATTCCATCCAGTACTTTAAAAGTAATGCTCCGGACAAGGGAAATATATCAAAGGGCAATAACTCTGTAATTAGCAAGAATAGAGTTATGTTTCTTGTACACTGCACTTCCTCTCATTATATTCTACCATTGTATGAAGTTTGAAGAAATTCCATCCAGTACTTTAAAAGTACTGCACCAGACAAGGGAAATATATCAAAGGGCAATAACTCTGTAATTAGCAAGAATACAGTTATGTTTACTGTACACTGCACTTCCTCTCATTATATTGTACCATTGTATGAAGCGTGATGAAATTCCATCCGGTACTTTTCAAGTTATGCTCCGGACAAGAAAAAATATCAAAGGGAAATATATTAAAGGGCAATAACTCTATAATTAGCAAGAATAGAGTTATGTTTCCTGTACACTGCACTTCCTCTCATTATATTCTACCATTGTATGAAGCTTGATGAAATTCCATCCGGTTCTTTTCAAGTTATGCTCCGGACAAGAAAAAATATCAAAGGGCAATAACTCTGTAATTAGCAAGAATAGAGTTATGTTTCTTGTACACTGCACTTCCTCTCATTATATTCTACCATTGTATGATGTTTGATGAAATTCCATCCAGTTCTTTTCAAGTTATGCTCCGGACAAGGAAAATTGCGGACAGACCAACCGACAGACCGACAGACCGACCTCAGGGTGACTCCAGTATACCCCCTCAAAACTTCGTTTGTCGGGGGTATAACTAGACTGCAGTTAATAATGTATACTGTCAGCCAAATTGTTAGAGAAGTAACATTATCTTACTATAATTCAGGGAAGATGATTTAAGCTTGTAAAATCTCTCACTCCCAACAAAATTAAGCAGTCATTAACAGTTTTTTTTCTTTTTAAACAAAAATGACTTTGACCCCAGTGGCCCCAATATACAATTCCAGCCTTTTTCACAACAAGTCTACCTGACACCAAGTTTCATGGCAATATTTTACTTCTAACAAATATAATCATTCAGAAAATGTTTCTCTATTTTAGCAATGGTGACCTTGACCTTTAACCAAGTCAACCCATATACAACCACATCCATGCTCACCATCCACCCTACCAACCATCAAGTTTCATGGCAATATTAAACTTCTAACAAATGTTATCATTCAGAAAATGTTTCTCTATTTTAGCAATGGTGACCTTGACCTTTACCCAGTTAACCCATATACAACCACACCCATGCACTCCATCTAGCCTACCAGCACACCAAGTTTCATGGCAATACTTAACTTTTAACAAATGTTATCATTCAGAAATTTTTTTTCTATTTTAGCAATGGTGACTTTGACCAGTACCTCAGTTAACCCATATACAACCACACCCATGCTCTCCATCCACCCTACCAACACACCAAGTTTCATGGCAATATTTAACTCCTAACAAATGTTATCATTCGGAAAATGTTTCTCTATTTTAGCAATGTTGACCTTGACCTTTACCCCAGTTAACCCATATACATCCACACCCATGCACTCCATCGAACCTACCAACACATCAAGTTTCATGGCAATATTTAACTCCTAACAAATGTTATCATTCGGAAAATGTTTCTTTATTTTACATGTAGCAATGGTGATCTTGACCTTTACCCCTGTTGATGCATATAGAATCACATCCATGCTCTCCATCCAGCCTACCAACACACTAAGTTTCATGGCACTATCTAACTTCTAACAAAAGTTTATCATTCGGAAAATGTTTCTCTATTTTACATATAGCAATGGTTATCTTGACCTTTACCCCTGTTGATACATATAGAATCACATCCATGCTCTCCATCCAGCCTACCAACACACCAAGTTTCATGGCACTATCTAACTTCTAACAAAAGTTATCATTTGGAAAATGTTTCTCTATTTTAGCAATGGTGATCTTGACCTTTAGCCCAGTTGACCCATATACAATCACACCCATGCTCTCCATCAAGCCTACCAACACACCAAGTTTCATGGCAATAATTTACTCCTTACCATTTCTCCATATTAAGCAAAGGTGACCTTGACTCCAGTGACCCCATATACAGTTGTACCTCCCCACCACCTCCATCCAGTCTATTCTCACACCAAGTTTCATGCAATATCTCTTCCCAAACAAAAGTTATCAGTTCAAACGCAATGAGATAGGATGCATTGATACAGAGTGATTCTCATATAGCCTCCCCCCCTCACCCCCACCCAGCTCCCAAACCTTTTTGGTGAGGGTATAACTATGGATTACCTCTTATAACATTTAGCATGCAGAACATGATGTGAGAGGTAGACTAGTCCTGCATTCATGGTTAGTGAACAAGTTCACACACTTCAAAATAATTAACACTTAAATTAGCCAGACAACTCATGATGGATGTGTGTACTTACTCCAGGATGACAAACAATGTATCAAATCAAGAACTTATGTAATCATATAGTCAATTATACTTCACTCTGGAGACTTCACATAAGTTAATAATTGTGATGTGCATGGTGTAGTGGCACAGCATCAAACCCAAGATAGGAGGTTTTATCCTCCGCTACCGCTATGTCTGGTGTCTTTGAGCAAGACACTTTGAGCGTGATTTGCCTCAGTTGTAAGAACTTGATTCACAGCTTAGGTTAGGTGGTATGGTGATTAGCCTTGTTTTCAACAATTTTCAAATCATATCGACGTCTGCTTGAGGGAGTATTCTGAGTGCTGCCACACTGAAGTATCATGTAGACACATGGTATGATACCAAACCCATTCACATTATACAACACCTGGCCTACCAGACCTAAAACTATCCTCTAGATGCTGTGCGCCATGCCAGGAAGCTTTTAGTATCGTTTTCAAGTCTTTGGTATGACCCGACTGGGGATCAAACCCATGACCTTCCAAATGTGAGGCAGACGTTCTACCTCTAAACCACTGCTGCAGTTGTAAAATAAATAAGTTTAAACTTATAACTAATAAATTTCAGCCTAACATTCCATACTTACCAATATTTCAGCTTTACTTTACTCATGTTGTTTACTTCTATAACCTGAAAAAGAGAGATGATTCCGTTTGTTTCTGAGGCTTAGTCTATCATTAATATTATACTGTATTTCTACAGATGATTCAAGAACTGCATTCAGTTACTGATAAAATGTTTTCATTCGTGTGCGACACCTATCATTCTCTGATAATAACTCTTAAACAAGAGACCCAAGAGGATCTGAGGACGCTCTACTGACTCATGAACCCTCGGGGTGGGGTCATTTTTAACCCTAGGGACACCATTTGAACAAATCTAACAAAACTATAGTTGGTCATCATTACTACATAAACATTTTGAAAATCTGTTGGGCCGTTCATGAGAAGAAGATTTTTTAAGTTTTGGACTATTTTGAGTAACGGCGGCCATCTTGAATTTCAGATCGAAAAAAAAAATCTTCTGTATAGTCTCCTATGCAATAGAAACACCCATGTGAAGTTTCAGTTTAATTGGCCTAGTGGTTTCAGAGAAAGTGCTGCTAACAAACGACAGACGACGGACAACAGACAATGCGCCATCATCACTTTGGCCAGTAGAGCTAAAAATCATCGAACCGGAACACAAACATAGCCAGTTTCATAAAATTCCAATCTGAGGTTGTAGAGAAATAGCACGGACAATAATTTGGTCACAGACTCAAGGGCCATAACTCGATGAAAATTCATCGAACCGGAACACATAGACAATATGCGCATCTGCACTTGATAATGATGCATCCTAGCAAGTTTCATAAAATTCCAACATGGGATTGTAGACAAATAGCCCAGACAAGAATTTGGTCATAGACAGAATGAAAGGGCCATTACTCCATGAAAAATCATCGAAACAGAACACAAAGACAATATGCGCATCTGCACGGTCTTGGTAATGATGCATTCAAGCAATTTTCATAAAATTCCAACTTGGGGTTGCAGGGAAATAGCACAGACAATAATTTGGTCAGACAGAATCAAAGAGCCATAACTCCATGAACAAGAAAATATCTGTGGAACCGATGGATGCTCCCCAAGTGAGTGTTTGCATCTGTACGGGTTACTTGGTTGAAGAATACCAAACTGTATAGCAGGAACAATATGTGGCTCTGCATTTCACAGAACTAATTCACAAATCATTTAACTGGAACAAAATGACAATATGCGCAGATCCTAGCTAGTTTTACAGATTTAAAACCAGAGGTTGTAGGGAAATAGCCTCATGACGACAATATGCACATCTCCACTTGGTAATGATGTATCCTTGCAAGTTTCATAAAATTCCAACCACAGGTAGTAGAGAAATAAAGACAAAAGAATTTTGTCACAGACTGAATCAAAGGGCCATAACTCCGTGAAAAATCATTGAACCGAAACACAAACATAGCAAGTTTCATAAAATTGCAACGTGAGGTTGTAGAGATAATGCGCGGACAATAATTTGGTCACAGACAATGAAAGGGCAATAACTCCATGAAAAATCATCAACTGAAACACAGACAATATGCGCATCTGCATTTGGTAATAATGATGCATCCTAGCAACTTTCACAAATTTCCAACATGGGGTTGTAGAGAAATAGCAGACAATAATTTGGTCACATGCTCAAAGGGCCATAACTCAGTGAAAAATCACCAAACTGGAACACATAGACAATATGCGCATTTGCATTTGGTAATGATGCATCCTAGCAAGTTTCATAAAATTCCAACATGGGATTGTAGAGAAAAAGCACAGACAAGAATTTGGTCACAAATAGAATCAAAGGGCAATAACTCCGTGAAAAACATTGAACCAGAACAGAAAGACAGTATGCTCATCTGCACTTTATAAAATGATACATCCTAGCAAGTTTCATAAAATTCCAACCTAAGGTTGTAGAGAAATAACTTGAAAAGAATTTGGTCACAAATGGAATCAAAGGGTCATAACTCTGTGAAAAATCATCGAACTGGAACACAAAGACAGTATGCGCATCTGCACTTGGTAATGATGCATCCTAGCTAGTTTCATAAAATTCCAACATGGGGTTGTAGAGAAATAGCAGACAATAATTTGGTCACAGACTCAATCAAAGGGCCATAACTCTGTGAAAAATCACCAAACTGGAACACATAGACAATATGCACATCTGCACTTGGTAATGATGCATCCTAGCAAGTTTCATAAAATTCCAACATGGAATTGTAGAGAAATAGCATGGACAAGAATTTGGTCACAAATAGAATCAAAGGACCATAACTCCGTGAAAAAACATTGAACCAGAACAGAAAGACAGTATGCTCATCTGCACTTGGTAATGATGCATCCTAGCAAGTTTCATAAAATTCCATCCTGAGGTTGTAGAGAAATAGCACGGACAATAATTTGGTCACAAATAAAATCAAAGGGCCATAACTCCGTGAAAAATCATCAAACGGGAACACAAAGACAGTATGCGCATCTGCACTTGGTAATGATGCATCCTAGCAAGTTTCATAAAATTCCAACCAGAGGTTGTAGAGAAATAGCCCAGACAAGAATTTGGTCCCAAATAAAATCAAAGGGCCATAACTCAGTGAAAAATCATCGAACCGGAACACAAAGACAGTATGCACATCTGCACTTGGTAATGATGCATCCTAGCAAGTTTCATAAATTCCAACCAGAGGTTGTAGACAAATAGCCCAGACAAGAATTGGTGATGCATGCACGCACGCACAAAGCGGCGATTATATGCTTCCCCCCTTTGGGGGAGCATAAAAATCATCGAACCGGAACACAAAGACAATATGCGCATCTGCAATTGGTAATGATGCATCCTAGCAAGTTTCATAAAATTCCAACATGGGGTTGTAGAGAAATAGCGCAGACAAGAATTTGGTCACAGACAGAATGAAAGGGTCATAACTCCATGAAAAATCATCGAAACCAGAATACAAAGACAATATGCGCATCTGCACTTGGTAATGATGCATCCTAGCAAGTTTCATAAAATTCCAACCAGAGGTTGTAAAGAAATAGCCCAGACAAGAACGAATGGACACACGTAAGAGACGAAGCAGCAACTATATGCTTCCCCCCTTTGGGGGGAGTATAATTAACATTCTCATTTCTATAATAACCACTTTCCGCCCACAAATAAAATGAACATTCTCATTTCTAGAATTACCTCTTACCACACACAAATATAATGAACATTCTCATTTCTATAATTACCACTTTCCACACACACACATATAATAAACATTTTCATTTTTAGAATTAACACTTTCTACACACAAATATAATATACATTCTCATTTCTAGAATTTCCTCTTTCCACACACAAATATAATGAACATTCTTATTTCTATAATAACAACTTTCCACACACAAATATAATATACATTGTCATTTCTAGAATTTCTTCTTTCCACACACAAATATAATGAACATTCTCATTTCTAGAATGACCACTTTCCACATACAAACATAATGAACATTCTCATTTCTATAATAACCACTTTTCACAAACAAATATAATAAACATTCTCATTTCTAGAATTACCATTTTCCACACACATATAATGAACATTCTCATTTCTAGAATTACCACTTTCCACACACACATATAATGAACATTCTCATTTCTATAATAACCACTTTCCACACACAAATATAATGAACAATCTCATTTTTAGAATTACCACTTTCCACACACATATATAAATAACATTCTCATTTTTAGAATTTCCACACACAAATATAATGAAAATTCTCATTTCTAGAATTGTCACTTTCCAAACACAAATATAACGAACATGATCATTTCTAGAATTACCATTTTCCACACACATATATAATGAACATTCTTATTTCTAGAACATATATAATGAAACTCTCATTTCTAGAATAACCCTTTTAGACACACATGTATAATGAACATTCTCATTTCTAGAATCACCATTTTCCACACACAGGTATAATGAACACTCTCATTTCTAGAATTACCATTTCCCACACACACGTATAATAAACATTCTCATTTCTATAATTACCATTTCCCACACACACACGTATAATGAACATTCTCATTTCTAGAATTAACATTTTCCACACACACATATAATGAACATTCTCATTCCTAAAATTTCTTCCTACCACACACAAATATAATGAATATTCTCATTTCTAAAATTTCTTCTTACCACACACAAATATAATGAACATTCTCATTTCTAGATTTTCCTCTTTCCACTTCCCTGGAGGATAAGTAGTTACTGAGGTGTGAGCTTACTATAAAAGTTTCAAAGTTAGAAAGGGACCATAATTCTAAAATTCAAGTCATCACAATTGTCCATGCGAGTGATCTTAATGGTAGAGAAGACCATGAAGTGTCAGATATCAATATCAGTAGTAGTAACCAAGATTATGAGTATGATATGTAACATTTAAATAAACAAATGATCTCTATCTGAATTTTGCTTATATTTTTTGTCCAACTCTATAAGCTTTTCAAAGAATCTAATAATGCAAATAAAAATCAAGTATGTTGCTTTTAACTCAGGTCAAGTAAATGTGACCATTGTCCCAGGATGCAGGGTCAGTTTGACTTTCAGATCTGGACATATGGACTGTGCATCACCCATATTCGTATAAAACAGATTTGAACACTCATAAAACATCCAAATACAAAAGCAGCCGACAGCATAAAAAATTTACGTCTGCTTCCACTCTTACTTTCATAAACAAGTTTGACCTTTCACTGAACAATGAAGTCAGGTCAAAACAATGACCAGTGGCTCAAATTTTTCTTTACGAGGCATCTATTGTCAAACAGCTTTGAGCCACACGACAATTGGAGACATTTTGGGTCACTTTAGAGCAAAAATACAAAAACCTCTTCAAATACTAATTAAGCGAAGGAAAAGAAAAGCCCAAGTAATTGATGTAGTGCTTCACCATGACGATACCATGGTAATTTACACGGAACATGAAAAATGACCAGTCTTAATGAACATTAGACACTTAATTATAAATGACAGACTTGAAGAAAGGGAGGCAAACTGAAACTTTATGCATTATAACAGAAACAAGGAATCTTCAATACAAATGTGAATGAATGGATAGGGTTTAACAGCGTACCAACACATTACAGTTTATTCCACGCCAACAGGAAGAAAGATTCCAGGTTCACTCTACATGTACAACAAGAGGCCCATGAGGGCCTGAGGACGCTCTACTGACTCATAGTGGCCATAGCACTTTTTGAAATTCTACTATGCAATAGAAACATTGGGGCAGGGTCATTTTTAACTCTAGGGACATCATTTGAACAAATCTAACAAAACTATAGTTGGTCATCATTACTACATACACATTTTGAAAATCTGTTGGCCCGTTCATGAAAAAGATTTTTTAAGTTTTGGACTATTTTTAGTAATGATGGCCATCTTGAATTTTAGATAGAAAAAATAAATCTTTTTTATAGTCTCCTATGCAATAGAAACATCCATGTGAAGTTTCAGTTTAATTGGCCACGTGGTTTCAGAATAAATGAAAAAAAAAGAGAATTTTCTGTTTTCCCGCAGTATCCCTATGTAAAATTCTAAGTCCCCTTACAGGGCCCCTATATATTTTAGCCCCTAAATTCTCATCTGCAATCAAACCCCAACACTTAGGGATGATTTATGCAAAATATGAACAAATCTGACATACCAGTTCTTAAGAAAACAATTTTACTAATTCCCAATTGGTACCCTTTTGGGGCCCCAACTGACACCTTACGACATAGGAACCATGTCATTTTTACAAATCTTAACCTCCTTTACTTAACAATGCTTAAGTGAAGATATAGGCAAAATTATTTCCATTTAAAAAAAAATAAAAAAAATATTATATTGACATGTGTCCCCTAATTGAAATCTCGGGGCAGGGTCATTTTTAACGCTAGGGACACCATTTGGACAAATCTAACAGAACTATCGTTGGTCAGCATTACTACATAAACATTTTGTAAATCTGTTGGGCCATTCATGAGAACTATTTTTAGTAATGGTGGCCATCTTGAATTTCAGATCGAAAAAAAAAAAATCTTCTGTATAGTTTCCTATGCAATAGAAACACCCATGTGAAGTTTCAGTTTAAATGGCCTAGTGGTTTAAGAACAGATAAAAGTAAAAGAGAATTTTCTGTTTTCCCATAGTATCCCTATGTAAAATTCTAAGTCCCCTTACAGGGCCCCTATAAATTTTAGCCCCTAAATTCTTATCTGCAATCAAACCCCTACACTTAGGGATAATTTATGCAAAATATGAACAAATCTGACATACCGGTTCTTAAGAAAACAAATTTAGTAATTCCATATTTTTAGAATTTTTGGGCCCCTCCTGACCCTTTAAGACAGTGGAACCCAGTAATTTTTACAAATCTGAACCTCCTTCACCAAACAATGCTTTTGTGAAGATATAGGCAAAATCATTTCCATTTCAAAAAAAAATAATAAAAAAATATTATAATGACATGACATGTGTCCCCTAATTGAACCCTCGGGGCGGAGTCATTTTTAACCCTAGGGACACCATTTGAACAAATCTAACAAAACTATAGTTGGTCATCATTACTACATAAACATTTTGAAAATCTGCTGGGCCATTCATGAGAAGAAGATTTTTTAAGTTTTGGACTATTTTTACTAACGGTGGCCATCTTGAATTTCGAAAAAAAAAAATCTTCTGTTTAGTTTCCTATGCAACAGAAACACCAATGTGAAGTTTCATTTTAATTGGCCTAGTGGTTTCAGAGAAAGTGCTGCTAACAGACGACAGACGTCAGACGACAGACGACAGACGACAGGCGACAGACAACGCGCCATCGCATAAGCACTTCTCGCCTTTGAAGGATTTTGAAGTTTTATTTATAGCTGCCTATATAATAAACTAGCACCTCACTGTGAGGTCATGTTTTTTTAAAAAATGACAATGGCTTGAACAAACTTGGTAAAGGGTCACCAAAGGAACATTTTAAAATTGATCAGGTGGTTTCTGACAAGAAGATTTTTTAAGTTTTTACTATAGCTTATATAGTAAACTAACCTCATCCCCTGGCCGCCATGTATTTTGACAAATCACTACGGTTTGAGAACCTTGGTGAAGGATCCTCTAAGGAACATTTCTGTGATATTATTTTAAAATCAAGCCAGTAGTTCCTGTCAAGAAGATTTTTTTATTTTTTTTACTTATACAACTTGCCCTGCCCTCTGGCGGCCATGTTTATTGACGAATCAAGATGGCTTCAACAAACTTGGTAGAGGGTCACCCAAGGAACATTTCTGTGAAATTATTTTAAAATCGAGCCAGTAGTTTCTGACGAAGATTTTTTAAGTTTTTACTATAGCTTATATAGTAAACTAACCCCACCCCCTGGTCGCCATGTTTTTTGATGAATCAAGATGGCTTGAATCACCATTTAAACAATTCAATTGTTATCTTGTGCGTGTCATGTTTCTCAGGACCAGATTTTGCACATTGGAATTAGACACCATGAAACAAACAAAACTTATGTGAGATAACTGTATCGAGTTATTTCCCTTAAATGTTTGTCACCAAGGAGCACATGGAAACATATTTGAGTACATAAAAGCTTTTTTTGTTTGACATTTTTTGGGGCTGTTCCCAGTGGCAATATTCCAATTTTAAAAAAAGAAAAAAAGTGATACATGTATTTAGCAATATACATCCAGTTTTATTGTCACCTTCCATCTAAATTGGGACATTTTTGTTAATTCTAGTTGTAACATTCCATAAGCGCTTACCATATCTACTCACGTATTAAACGCATTCGTGTATATCGTGCATCCATGTTTTAAGACCAAGAACTAAGAAAAAAATACAATTCTTCTATATATGTGTACAGAGTGCATCATAAGTGACACTTTCGCAGTAGTGAAAATTTTGAAGTTTCTCAAGAGAATGCCGTTAATTTTTTTAATCTACGTTTTATACACACTCAAAATACTTGACACTTTGCATCACTGTCTCAATACATACTGACACCATTTGAACAAATCTAACAGAACTATAGTTGGTCATCATTACTACATAAATATTTTGAAAATCTGTTCGGTCGTTCATGAGAAGAAGATTTTTTAAGTTTTGGACTATTTTTAGTAACGGCGGCCATCTTGAATTTCAGATCGAAAAAAAAAAATTCTTCTGTATAGTCTCCTATGCAACAGAAACATGCATGTGAAGTTTCAGTTTAATTGACCTAATGGTTTCAGAAAAGATAAAAGAAATAGAGAATTTTCTGTTTTCCCATAGTATCCCTATGTAAAATTCTAAGTCCCCTTAGAGGGCCCCTATAAATTTTAGCCCCTGAATTCTTATCTGCAATCAAACCCCTACACATAGGGATAATTTATGCAAAATATGAACAAATCTGACATACCGGTTCTCAAGAAAACGATTTTAGTAAATCCAAATTTGTACCCTTTTGGGGCCCCTCCTGACCCCTTAAGACAGAAGAACCCATTCATTTTTACAAATGTGAACCTCCTTCACCAAACAATGCTTCTGTGAAGATATAGGCGAAATCATTTCCATTTTAAAAAAAAAAAAAAAAAAATATTATGACATGTGTCCCCTAAATGAACCTTTAGGGCGGGGTCATTTTTAACCCGAGGGACACCATTTGAACAAATCTAACAATACTATAGTTGGTCATCATTACTACATAAACATTGTGAAAATCTGTTGGGCCGTTCATGAGAAGAGGATTTTTTAAGTTTTGGACTATTTTTAGTAATGGTGGCCATCTTGAATTTCAGATCGAAAAAAAAAATCTTCTGTATAGTCTCCTATGCAACAGAAACATGCATGTGAAGTTTCAGTTTAATTGGCCTAGTGGTTTCAGAATAAATGAAAGAAAAAGAGAATTTTCTGTTTTCCCATAGTATCCCTATGTAAAATTCTAAGTCCCCTTACAGGGCCCCTATAAATTTTCGCCCCTGAATTCTTATCTGCAATCAAACCCCTACACATAGGGATAATTTATGCAAAATATGAACAAATCTGACATACTGGTTGTTAAGAAAACGATTTTAGTAAATCCAAATGTGTACCCTTTTGGGGCCCCTCCTGACCCCTTAAGACAGTTTAACCCAGTCATTTTTACAAATCTGAATCTCCTTCACCAAACAATGCTTCTGTGAAGATATAGGCAAAACCATTTCCATTTTAAAAAAAAAAAAAAAAAAATATTATAAAGACATGTATCCCCTAATTGAACCCTCGGGGGGGGGGGGGGGGGGGGGTCATTTTTAACCCTAGGGACACCATTTGAACAAATTTAACAATACTATAGTTGGTCATCATAACTACATAAACATTTTAAAAATCTGTTGGGCCGTTCATGAAAAGAAGATTTTTTTAAGTTATGGACTATTTTTAGTAACGGCAGCCATCTTGAATTTCAGATCGAAAAAAAAAATCTTTGGCCAGTAGAGCTAAAAATCATCGAACCGAAACACAAATATAGCAAGTTTCATAAAATCCAACGTGAGGTTGTAGAGACAATAACAAAGCGCGGACAATAATTTAGTCTCAAGGTTGTAGAAAAATAGCCTGGACAAGAATTGGTGACGCACGGATGGATGCACGCATGGGCGAAGCGATGACTATATGCTTCCCCCCTTTGGGGGAGCATAATATGAAAAATGATACTTTGGAAGCTTATTATTTCTTACTCATGGCAGGTAGAGATGGAAATAATGGGTCGTTAGCCATTATTTACCACAACCTTTAGACCTATATGCTTTTAGTCGCTTAAATTAAAAAAAAAATATGGTGATAAATGGGCATTAAACTACTTTAAGCATTGCAATTAAATTTAGGGAGAAAAATAAGCATTTGGCTAAAAGCTATCTGGAGCACTGCTATCATGATCAGCATTTATTTGTAGAATAGAAAAATAAGTTTCAAAGTCAATTTGTTTATAATAGTTCATTATTATGACATTCTTTCCATTAAATAAAAGATTGGAAAAATAAATTGCCTACCTATCCTATTTTGTTTTGTTGCCAAGTAACCCTAAAAACAATTTTTTTTCTGGCCTTACCAGTACAAAGTGGATCTAACGATAATTAATTTTACTACGTAATTTATTGTGCAGGAATGTAATAAACCTATGACATGTCTTTGTTATTAAATTATAGTGTAATATCACGATTTCTTCCCTCGTGTAAACCGTATAACTTGACTCTTGTACATACAATGCAAAACGACTTTCTGTCTTACCCGAAAATATATAAGACATAAATTAATCACTGAAAATGTAATTATTGTGACTATTGTAATTATAAGTGAATGACACGCAATGACTGACAGAAACATATTTGTTATTTACAGCATTTTGGAAAAACCTTTTTGTTTTCTTGTTCCTTAGAAAGACGAAATGAAAAATTAATGGAACAATTTAAGTAAATAAGTGTACAATGTTTGTGTGTTACATTCACATTTCATTACTATTTAATAGCAAATATTATGTCATTTAATTTTGCTATCTCATTTAATAATCAATTCAATAATAAACGAGAACTCATGTATCTATTATAGCATTACCCTGGTTTGGAGACTCTCCATGTTCATTTGCCAACACAATGTGGAATTTAAATGCCCAACTATCTGGTTTTCATTACTTCATGTTTTTCAACAACTGGACTGGAACTCAACAAAGATATTTATAAACTCCTTCTAAGACCTTTATTGCAATATACTTCAATCATCTCCCTCAAAAGATCCTTTAATCAAACTTTTATTTAGTTTAAAGGAAAGAAAACATTACTGCGAGCTATACCACCATTGTCCTCAGTACCAGATCTCCGCCCCTTTCTGCTTCCAAGTGACCAGTTCATTTATCATTAAACCCATCAACACCTTACACAGCCTGCACTTTATGGTCATTTCTGTCTAATAAATTCTATTTTTTACAAAATATATTCATTACAATGAAAAAATATGCATTATTTTCTTATGCTTGGAACATTTTATGCTATGATGTTTTTCACCTAGTATTTAATTGATCATAAAGCATGCATACAGTCAGTATAATGCCTTGACATCATAATTAAACAGTCAGATTGAAGACACTTTGTTAGCAACATTTTCATATTGATGGTCAGAGTGAATTTTAGGGATGTGTGATTGTGATTTTAAGAAGACTGAAGATGACTTCTGGACAGGAATGCTGTTGATATTTACAGGAAGGTTTTGTGCAGTGATTTGAGCAAGTATTAGCTCCTGTTTGAGACAAAATTGGTTTTATGACCCTAGCTACATGGGCTGCATCATAACATGTTTCTCCCCTAAAAATATGTTATATAATCAAAGCGCTAGGAAGTACAACATAATGACAATGAGACAATGTTATATATCATTCATCATTGAGACAGTGGCCAGGTGAAAATTCGAACTCACAACCCCTGGATTGATAGTCAGATGCGCTACTGACTGAGCTAACACCGAGTATAGGGACGAGGTTATGTCAGCTCTATATTTAAATTCTACACAGATTTACATACATGAACTGATAGCTTTATATGAGTAGGATCCAGTTAAGGATTCATGACTACTCACATGCTATATAAAGGACAGATTTATAAAGCTATCAGTTCATGTATGTAAATTTGTCCACCCTGTCCAGATGTGTTGCATGTAATTTTATAGTACATAAGTCATGGTTGACACCAAATTTATTGGTTTGGCAGAGGCCTTGACATTGTGTCTATGGTTTGCATTGTAGCTAGGCGAACTTGCTGTAGTCTGGTCTGTACATTTATGTCTTGGTTATTCATAAATAATTATCTCTCTTATTATTATAAGAGATAATAAATTAATTATTATAAATTAATTAATACACCCAAACAATACTGAATTCAAAGTTGTTATTAAAGAAAACGTCACTTTGACGTGACATCACACAACGTTGTGTACTCTTTAGCGCTATGACGTCGTAAGTATTTGTACGGTGACATTTATTTTAAACGTCAAAATACAACTTATATTATTAAAAAGATAGTGCAGCATACACCAATAAGAGAAATGAAGTACAGTTTTAATGGAACGTATGTATATAAAATACTGTATATTCAAACATACCAAATTATGCAGAACCATTTTTGTTTATACCTTATGGATAAATGGTATTGAATCGTCTAATCCAATAAGTTTCACAATCTTTGCGTTGCTTGTCAGTCCAATCTGGATCATGATCAATGCAGTGTAATATTACATCGGCAAAAAAATGCCCTTGACTGTTGAAATGTTTGGAAATGGCTCCAGTTTTAAAGTGTGAATGAAAGCCTAAAAAAGAATCTAAGTAGAACCTCCATCCTCCCGCACATAAAGAATGAACTGAGCTCAAACCCACATCCTCAGTGAAGAGAGGCAAGTGATCATAAGATACGACCACACACCACTTGGCAACTGAGTAGCTAAGTGATCATTAGATACGACCACACACCACTTGGCAACTGAGTAGCTAAGTGATCATTAGATACGACCACACACCACTTGGCAACTGAGTAGCTAAGTGATCAACTGAGTAGCTAAGTGATCATTAGTTACGTCCACACACCACTTGGCAACTGAGTAGCTAAGTGATCATTAGATACGACCACACACCACTTGGCAACTGAGTAGCTAAGAATGAGTCTTCCAGTTTATCACTACCTGGACATTGAACATAATATTAATTAGCAAACTACTGTTATTATAGCGGGCAGAAATGATACAGTAATTATACCTTTACAATCACATGACAAAACATGATAAACCAGCCGCCAGGTGAACAACCTTTCACGGTGTGGGTATGACCAACAATGACCACTAAAATGTTGTGGTCACTTTGTATTATCTGCCATCTAGAATTGCCAATTGCTGCCCTGTTACACCTGCCCCAAGACCCAAGATGACCCTTAATTACACTGTCCATAACAAAGCTGATGCTAATTAAGCCTTCTTTACTCTGATAAAACAATGATAAGGACTTCGGGTCAGTCTCATATCTTTTACATTTAAACAGAACAAGCAAATTCAGTGAATTTATGTCCCCCACTTTTTTCAAAAGATTAGTTATTACACAGAAACCCCCCAAAATAGGAGTTTTCACAAATTAAAGGGGCATAAAACTACAATACAAAAGCAACATCCCCTAAAATCAATGTGTTTTGTCATTATAAACATTGTATCAAAATTTCAAAAGATTTGATTTAAGCATTCTTAAGTTTATGCATGGAAATCCCCAAAAATATGATTTTTCCCAAATTAAATGGGCATAACTGTATAACGACAAAAGACACAACCCCTAAAATCAAACTTAGCCTGTGTTTTGTCATTATAAACATTGTATTAAAATTTAAAAAGTTCTGATTCAGGCATTCTTAAGTCATTGCATGGAAACCAAAGTGTGACGGACAGGCAGACAGATGGATCAAGACCCAAATTAGTGTCTCCCGCTTATTGCAAAGCGGGGGACAAAAACCATAAAAAAGTTATATCAGAAGCAATTGAATAAGGTTTAATTCAATATCACATCTAAATGCATGTTTAAATGAAATACAGGAATATAAACACCTGCAATTACAAGAAAAATAATTATCTCTCACAAAATCAACAAACAGGTTGCACCTAATAGGCATACACCCCTGATACCATAATTGGCCTATAGATCCAGCAAAACGTACAGGGATTATTTAAAAAAACAGAGTGGATGAATAACATGTTATATAAATTTGTTTTATAATACATGTAACATTTAAGTAATATGGTATCATGCCTCCAAATAAAAAGCCTCATTTAAGATGTGAGTCTGGGTGTTACGCACAACACGTCATGCCATGCTTATGAATTGAGCCAAATGATTTTTAAATTCATCAATAGATGACAAAGTTATAGACCTGATATGAAATCTCAGACAGACTGTTGTCAAACAAAGTTAAAGTGCGACCTTGATCTCTGAGGTATGGATGTGGGTTTACGCGTGACATGGCGTGACATGTCATGCTTATGAATTGAGCCAAGTGTTTTTTAAATTCATCAATAGATGACAAAGTTATAGACCTGACATGAAATCTCAGACAGACTGTTGTCAAACAAAGTTAAAGTGCGACCTTGATCTCTGAGGTGGGTGTTCTGGGTGTTACACCAGACAGGTCATCATATTTTGTTGATCATTTGTAGCTAGTGCTTATAAAAATCCAACTATGCACGACAAAGTTACATGCCGGACAAGAAATACTGGATGGAAGGATGGATAGACGGACACTGCGATTACTATATGCCACCTTAAAAATTGGGGAGGCATAAAAAGTACAATTCCAGACTACAAAACAAGTCCTGATTAAATTTAACTATGAGCTCTTTGCCTTACAACATATTTTTTGAAGTGCAAGTTAACTTGATAAACTATTTGATTTCATCACATTTGTCTAACTACAATTTAATACTGACAATGGAAGTTCATTTCACATTTCGTCACCCAAGATCACAAAGGGATTCCCACTGTACCAAGGGAGCTTTAATATGAAATAACAAACGTAAGATGGAAAATCTGGGGAGTCGTGACACAATACTCGTCATGGGTCAGCTAAGTGTCGACACAAGTCACAAGACACAAACTGATTTTTCTTCCTCTGTTGAATGATGAACAATTAGATAAAAACGGTTTATACCGATGTTATCTAATTTTGTTAACGTCATCTTCTGAAGCTCTCTTTTTTCCAACATAGGGTCTAAATAGGTTTGACACTACCCGGCCTTTATTCTAAAATAAAATTTCTCTCAATTTGAAATATCCCATCAATGGCATACAAGATACAATCCTATTGTGCAGGGGGTATCCTCTTGTCTTTAGGGTCTGCTTGGAGGAGATAAATGTAATATTTTCCGCCTGGAACGTGCCTTGCCTTTGACATGGTATTACGAAGAATTAATCAGATTTATTAATGCCACTTATTCATGTATTGTTCAATATCACGATCCATTGCCTTATTATACAAAATGAACAGTTTTTTCTCAAATTTATTGATCTTTCATCTCAATTTGTTACAGGGCAGTGGCAGAGATCAAAGTAATTAATTTATATTGGATTTGTAGTGATGAAGAGCTAGAGTGACATTTAAATAAAGACAGCAATTTCATCAACTGAAAATTGTATTAATATTTAGTCATGGTGGACACAAGAAGTAACTATGGTCATTTGCTTTTAAAAAATGTTTCTCGACAGATGGGGCAATAAATATTGGATTAAGAAGAACCTCCAAAGTATTCAAATTTGGATAAAATGATACAGCAATTTGTAAATTAAAATTTAATCTATATTTGAAATTTGCTTTTGTAAAGAAAACCTATATCCATATCTTTAGTTGAGGAATTATATAACAGATATACAACAACTTGGTAAGATTTCAATCCAAAAAAATTCAGTTACAACTAACTGATCAAGTGTTCTTGCCCATCAAACAATCAATCTCACCTTCAGCCTTTGCGAAACTGGGTCAAATATGAGCCGTATTCCATCTTGTGACATGTATATCACCAAATCCATATTAAGTGGTCCCTGAAACATAAGAAAATCAATTTTATCAAAATCACTCTAGAAAACATTGTTGTTTTTACAAAAATTGCACATTTGGTTTTGCCACAGGGTCGCCATCTGAACAAACTTAAAAGATAATGCAGAAGAGTATGTCAGTTTCTATAGGAATAACGGTAAATATCTGATACTTATAACCTGTGTAAAATATCTTTCCACTCTGATATTGGTCAAATTTCTATTTCAGGGTCACTTTGGATATATTTATTTTGTCTTTGATCTTAGTTCGATGATAAAGCAATGGTCTTCAGTAACAATAAAACCAGTGAAGTGATTTCACAGTACAATGTTGTTATTATTTTTATCCAGTTTCAATATTGCAATGCAAAATTCACACCTTTGTGGCAGCCATCTTCCATCTTTTACAAAGTTGAATTAGAAATGTGCCTGTCAACATGAATACCCCAGCTGTGCCTGTAGCTTAATTGTAACAATATTATTAGACTAATGATATTCAACTTATGACTCATACTATTAGAAACGCCAAAAAGCCCAATTGAGCTTCGTTCTGTTACGTGTTAGCAAGTTACACCATCATCACAGTGTTTTCTCCAGAGAGCATTTCTTGAGTTTTTGATGCAATTAAATCACATTTGACACTATCAAATTTGTTCAGTGAGTCCACTACGACACAACCTTAAACAAGAGGCCCAAGAGGGCTTGAATCCCTTTACGAGCCAGACAAACATTTCAGAAGAAATATTTTTTGTAAGTTTCTCTTCAACAAATCTTTTAGGAGACCACCATGCAATGTTACACATAAAATATCTAAGGTCTAGGCATTGAACTTCAGAGAAAATGTTTTTTAAAGGTTCACATAAATTGTGGTTATAAGCCTTGTTGTGGGGGCATTTGTGGTCGAATCACGCTGGTTCAATTACTTGTCGGAGATCTTGTGGTTGTGTAATTGCTGTGCAAGTTTGGTTAAGATTCAACAAAAAATGAAATGCAATCGCGTCTACAACATTTTCCCTATATAACTCTATGTAAAACAGTGACCTCTGTAGCGGCCCAAAATTTGACCCCAGGGACCCGACTTCAACAAATCTTTTAGGGGACCTTCATGCAATACTACATGTAAAATATCTATGGTCTAGGTCTTAAACTTTCAGAGAAAATGTTTTTACTTTAAATGTGCTTATATAAGTCTTGTGGTTGGGGCATTTGTGTTCGAAATCCGAGATCTTGTGGTTATATAACTGCTGTGAAAGTTTGGTTAGATTTAATGAAAAATGAAGGTGCTATCGCGTCTACAAGAAAAAAGTTAACGGACAATTTATCATGATATAAGCCCTGCTGGCCTTTGGCCAGTATAGCTAAAAATACAGAAATACAAATTACACATATTTTTTTACCTACAATCATCAAGTTGCTTTCTCTCATCGATAAAACAAGATGCCCAAGAGGGCCTGAGGACGCTCTACTTACTCATAGTGGCCATAGCACTTTTGAAATTCTACTATGCAATAGAAACATGGGGGCGGGGTCATTTTTAACTCTATGGACACCATTTGAACAAATCTAACAAAACTATAGTTGGTCATCATTATTACATAAACATTTTGAAAATCTGTTGGACCGTTCATGAGAAGAAGATTTTTTAAGTTTTGGACTATTTTTAGTAATGGTGTCCATCTTGAATTTTAGATAGAAAAAATAAATTTAGTTTAATTGGCCTAGTGGTTTCAGAATAAATGAAAAAAACAACAGAATTTTCTGTTTTCCCACAGTATCCCTATGTAAAATTTTAAGTCCCCTTACAAGGCCCCTATATATTTTAGCCCCTAAATTCTTACCTGCAATCAAACCCCTACACTTAGGGATAATTTATAACAAATAAGTACAAATATGATATACCGGTTCTTAAGAAAATAATTTTACTAATTCCAAATTTGTACGCTTTTGGGGCCCATCCTGACCCCTTAAGACATAGGAACCCATTCATTTTTACAAATCTTAACCTCCTTTACCTAACAATGCTTTATTGAAGATATAGGCAAAATTATTTCCATTTAAAAAACAAATATAAAAAAAATATTATATTGACATGTGTCCCCTAACTGAACTCTCGGGGCAAGGTCATTTTTAACCCTAGGGACACCATTTGAACAATCTAACAGAACTATAGTTGGTCATTATTACTACATAAACATTTTGAAAATTTGTTGGGCTGTCATGAGAAGATGATTTTTTAAGTTTTGGACTATTTATAGAAATGACGGCCATCTTGAATTTCACATCAAAAAAAAAAAAATCTTCTGTATAGTCTCCTATGCAATAGAAACACACATGTAAAGTTTCAGTTTAATTGGCTTAGTGGTTTAAGAACAGATGAAAGAAAAAGAGAATTTTCTGTTTTATGCAATTTTACCCTTTTTGGGCCCCTCCTGACCCCTTAAGACAGTGGAACCCAGTCATTTTTACAAATCTGAACCTCCTTCACCAAACAATGCTTCTGTGAAGATATAGGCAAAATCATTTCCATTTAAAAAAAAAAAAAATATTATAATGACATGTGTCCCCTAATTGAACCCTCGGGGCGGGGTCATATTTAACCATAGGGACACCATTTGAACAATCTAACAAAACTATAGTTGGTCATCATTACTACATAAACATTTTGAAATTCTGTTGGGCCGTTCATGAGAAGAAGATTTTTTAAGTTTTGGACTATTTTTAGTAATGACGGCCATCTTGAATTTCAGATCGAAAAAAAAAAATCTTCTATATAGTCTCCTATGCAATAGTAACATGCATGTGAAGTTTCAGTTCAATTGGCCTAGTGGTTTAAGAACAGATGAAAGAAAAAGAGAATTTTCTGTTTTTCCATAATATCCCTATGTTAAATTCTAAGTCCCCTTACCACACCCTATAAATTTTAGCCCCTAAATTCTACCTGCAATCAAACCCCTACACATAGGGATAATTTATGCAAAATATGAACAAATCTGACATACCGGTTCTTAAGAAAACGAATTTATTAATTCCCAATTTTTACCCTTTTGGGGCCCCTCCCCCTTAAGACAGTGGAACACAGTCATTTTTACAAATCTGAACCTCCTTCACTAAACAATGCTTCTGTGAAGATACAGGCAAAATCATTTCCATTTTAAATAAAAAAAAATAAAAAAATTATTATGACATGTGTCCCCTAATTGAACCCTCGGGGTGGGGTCATATTTAATCCTATGGACACCATTTGAACAAATCTAACATAACTATAGTTTGGTCATCATTACTACATAAACATTTTGAAAATCTGTTGGGCCGTTCATGAGAAGAAGATTTTTTAAGTTTTGGACTATTTTTAGTAACGGCGGCCATCTTGAATTTCAGATCGAAAAAAAAAAATCTTCTGTATAGTCTCCTATGCAATAGAAACACCCATGTGAAGTTTCAGTTTAATTGGCCCAGTGGTTTCAGAGAAAGTGCTGCTAACAGACGACAGACGACAGACGTCAGACGACAGACAACGCGCCATCGCATAAGCACTTCTGGCCTTTGGCTAAAAACGGTGTATGCCCCCTCCACCCTAATCTCCCGTATGTTACTAAAATGCATTGTATTTCTACTGAAAACGTGTGTGCCCGTTCAGATATTGTGTTGCGCCCCCTCTAAACTGAAATCCTGGTTCCACCCCTGTATAAAACAGATCAATTTGAAATCAATTGAAATCACGTGACTAATTTAATATGTTGCACTTTTTTTTAAGCGGGAAATCTATTTCAGTCTATCCTAGGCGCGTAGCCCATGGTAGGAAATCCCTTTTTAATATATTTTTTTACAGGTTTAAATATATATTGGCAATATGGGATCAGTTAGTATAATATATAGGCATGATATATTGGGAAAAATATATTTTAACCCATTTTGAAAGTTTGAAAAATCCTGATAAATACCCATTAAAGGGCTGTAACTCCCCCATAACTTAATTGAGCAGAATATGATGATGGTAAGAGCAACTGAACTTCTTACTTATATTGTCTAACAAGTTTGGTCAATCTTCAGTGTAAAGTTTAACACTTAAAATTATCAAGGGGCTATAATTCTGCCAAAAATAGATGGACTTGAACATAATAACAATAATGCATACTGGATTTCATGCTGAAACTCCCTTAGAACTATGAAATCATTAATTTAACCCTATGCCTCTCAGAGACGACTTTTTACGCCTGTATCGATAGCCTCTCAGAGACAACTTTCCACGCCTCTATCTATAGCCTCATGATCACGACAAATCGCGCCTTTATCGATAGCCTCATGATCACGACAGTTCACGCCCATGTATTTCTATCTCAAAAATAACACACATAAACTTCATTTTCCACGACAGGAAGTTTGTATTTGTGTAAAATAACATTTCCCCTAGTAAAATTACCCATGACATCATAGTGTTACTATTTAAAGTTTTTATATAAAATAGCGTCCAATCGAACATACCGGTCAATCGTGATCAAGCGAGGTCATTGCAAAAAAGAAAGAAAAACGTTTTCGTGTTTTGATTATTCTAAAATTGGCAGCCATTTCCGTTTAACCCGGAAGGAGAAAAAAAAAACGGTGTCTATATAAAAAAATCGCACTTCAATTCAAACTCAACGCTGTTAGTGTTAAAATATTAAAAATGTATATCTGAAGTATTAACAACAATAAAATAATAACTATAACTATCACTGAAGGTGATGAATACCCCCCGAACACCACAATGTCACAGTACATAAAATATAATGTAATATTTTATGATGAAATGGGGAAAGAGAGCTTAATGCAGTAGGTCTTTCTTCTGTTTTAAGTAAGAAAGCAATTGATTTTAAAGTTTTGGACGAAAGTGGACCTGGACAAACAAAGGTTTACCAAGGTATATTATCAATGTAGATGCCAATGCAAGCAAGAGTAAAAAAGACAATATTAAACTTACAGTAATTTCTTTTATTATAATATATTGCACAACATATAAAAATAATTTGTCAGTTATGATTGTTGGGGAACATACATGGGAAATATAATATATATAACATATGTTCATATAATGTATAACATAAAATACAGATATGAAGTTTGTAAATCTATGCAGATGTTTGTGAATAATAAAGATGGTTGTTGTTGTATGGTGTTTAGCGTCGCTTTCAACATTTTTTCAGTCATATCGCGACGGTGTCTACTTGAGACAGTATTCTTAGCGCTGTCACACTGGAGTATCATGCTGCAGACACATGGTATGATACCCCACCCAGTCACATTATACTGACACCGGGCCGACCAGACCTAGAACTGTCCTCTAAATGCTGAGCGCCAAGCGAGGAAGCTTCTAGTACCATTTTTAAAGTCTTTGGTGTGACCCGGCCAGGGATTGAACCCATGACCTTCCGCATGCGAGGCGGACGCTCTACCACTAGACCACGTCGCGGTCTAATAAAGATGGAATCTACAGTGTCCATTGCCTCATGAAATAGACAACTTAACTCTCGGAATCATGGTGAAAATGTTTATACATGGAATTTGATTAGCAGGAAGTCATCCTAATGATGTCTATTTTATCTGTTTGTTTCCTGGCTTGTTAGTTGTGTGTGACGTCAGTCACATACAACTTATATACCAGCTTTTCACCACAAATTCTCTCTAAATTGAATTTGAAAAACGAAGTACCGCTTCCGGCTCTTCCCATAAAATAGTACCTCTCTGATGAATCTTGAAATCAGAATCTGGTAATAAAATAAAACAAATTTAAACTATTTAATTAATAATGAAAAAAAGAAAGCAGGTATCAAGCTTTTATGCTGATAGTCGTCTGCTTAGTTGTTGACCAGAAACAATAGAGTATGAATTCCATTATCGCTAATTCCTAAAAATAGCACGAAAGTGAAAGTTGTATATTTTCGAAAAATGAAACGATAGGATAGATACGCGGTGAATCCAGTTTACGATTTTTCGTTGCTGCTTCTGAATGGGAATGTTTTAGTCAGATTGTGAAAAAAACACGTATATATTGCTTTGGGAACAGGTAAGATAGTGAGACACTTGGAAATATGGAAAACAGGCATGTAATTAATATTAAAATTTAATCATGAATACAATTTAAATACATGCCTAGTTGTGCTTGGTCCATTGGTTGGGTTACTGGGCCACTAACTCAAGCTCCTGTGTCCCAGATGTTAAACCTATTGACCAGAAACATGGACCATGCACAAGAAGACATGGTACTTATCACTTATGTGAAGAATCATGAAATTCTGACCAGTTTTTTTTAGATTTAAATCCACAAGATTTTACTATTTCAAGACCCTGTGACCTTGACCTTGGACGTGAAACATAGACCATGCACATGGTACTTATCACTTGTGTGAAGTATCATTTAATTCTGACCAGGGATTATTGAGATTTAGCATCCACAAGATTTTACTATCTCGAGCCCCTGTGACCTTGACCTTTGACGTATTGACTAGAGTCATGGACCATGCACAACTAGGCATGGTACTTATCACTTACCTGAAGCATCAATAAATTCTGACCAGGGGTTATTGAGATTTAGCGTCCACAAGATTCCCTCTACAATTTACTATCTCCAGCCTGTGTGACCTTGACCTTTGACTTTTTGACACGAAACATGGACCATGCACAACTAGGCATGGTACTTATCACTTCTGTGAAGTTTCATTAAATTCCTAGTAGGGGTTACTGAGATTTAGCGTCCACAAGATTCCATCTACAGACAGACAGACAGACAGACGGACAAGCTGAATCCAGTATACCCCCCCTAACACTTTGTGTTCGGGGGGTATAAAAATAAGTTTATGTTTACGATCCGATAAGATACCCGCGATATATTAATACCTGTCAATCGCTTCATTGCTTGATCACGTGAACACTCGATAAAAACAAAGTTTGCATATGGCATCCGTGTTTGGCGCGTGACAGCATTTATTGAAGCACTCGGGATTATCACAAACTCTTAATAGTCAATGCTGACATGAATCACTTAAACTATCCTTTAAACCACCATAAGATAATGGTTGTAATAGTTTGTTATAATCAAGGCTAATTGGTCAGTAGAAGATGAGCGGTTATCAAATCAAAACATGGCGACAATCTATTGTTTGGTTGTCATTTGATCATTCGCGCAGATTTTCAAGTTTTATATCACGACTCTTCCACCCCGCCGAAAAAATGGGAGCAAAGCAAAAACCGCGTTATAACGGAATTTGCGTTATAGTGGGTGAGTAGAATAGCTCTTTTTATTTTCCAAATAGTCGAGCTAAAAATGTGCATCACGCATAATGTACACAAGATAATGATCATGTTTGCAAAGTTAAACCCACCAGTTCCAACACTGGCACACTTTCTCTCTGTTGCACAACCAAATAAAAGTCACTAACTCAAAATTTAATTCATGAATGGACATTTAATTTACGATATATTTAATATTCACCCTGAACAGATGACTAATATAAGAACAGACGTGGGCCCTTATTTTCTGCAAAATTTCTAGATATCCAATTCAACAGTATTTACTTAGGACCTTGTATTTTCACTTCTGTGCAGAGTCTTTCAATAAAAATAATCTGCAGTGTGCAACTCTAAGTTTATTTAGATCTTCAGCTACAAAATAAGCAATTTGTTATTTGGCTATTATAATACAGAATCAACCAAATAAATGTTTTTTATTGCTGAGAACGACATGTGGCCAGAATGGTCAGTATGAAAAGTGACCACTTGAGTGGTGATTATGATGTATTCATTGGGAGGAGGGAGATGACAGAATCCATTGGTTTTACACATGATGCCATAGTTGTTTTTGATAAACGATATATTAATCCTAATCTTGTGATTTGAACTCTTGAAGCCATCATCTTTCACAATAAATTTTTAGAATTTAAGGTGAAGGTGTTTTTCTATACCATTGTTTTTTTCAGTGTTTTGGTATAATTTTAGCGGTAAATTGTTTGAGTAAATACATTTCTCATTCATAAACACTATAAAAATACAAGAATCCCATGGGCCTTAATGGTCACCTGATTTTTCAAAAAAACATTCACATAAGTCTATTAAGTCATAAAAAAATAACATTTTAGTCAATTTCTCTTACACAGATTTAGTAAAGTAGGCACCACCCCCAGGGCCAAACCATGAGACCCAGGGGCATGAAATTCACAAATTTTATAAAAGACCCATAGTCGTAAATAATCATGCTCACAATTTGTTTCTGAATGCTTCCTTTAATAATATTAAGATTCTTAAAGTTTACCTCAAATTTGACTGTTTTATCCCTGCCACGGCACGCCCCACCCAGCCCCACCCCTAAGACCTCATGGCGGTGGGGACCATGAAATTCACATAGGTATTAACCACCATGTCAGCAACAACAAATCACACCAAAAAACATTCACATCAGTCTATTCAGTGATAAGAAATAACATTTTTTGGTCATTTTCTCTTATAAAGGTTTAGTAAAGTAGGCCCCACCCCAAGGGCCATACTGTGAGAAAATGATAATACTAAAAACAATGTATACTGCTAACATTGTATACATCATTATATACAGAACAATAACGTATTTATCTATAAACAAGAGGGCCATCTTAACCTTATCACGCTCACTCGAGTCAGATTTGAATTTAAGTTTTCACTATATAGCCATATAGAGGAAACCAAGCATGCCCCTTGTGGCAATGTATTTTGACGAATCAAAATGCCTTTAACAATTTTGGTAAAGGTTCACCCAAGGAATATTTTTGCCAAAAAATATTTGAAGTTTTTATTATAGCCATATATGGAAAACCAGCTCCATCACTGACAGCCTTAACAATCTTGGCAGAGGTTCACCAAAGGAACATTTCTATGATATTATTTTGCAATCGGGCAAGTAGTTTCTGACAAGAAACTTTTTGAGTTTTTATTTAAGACATAAACACAGAAAAAAACAGCCTAGACCTTTATTTCAAATTCTAACATTGTATATTGATCAGTATACTGCTGTTGTCAGGTGGTCAGTATACACCAGTGTATAGGTTCTTATCTATAAACAATACACACTCTAACAATGCATACTGTTGTTGTCAGGTGGTCAGTATACACCAGTGTATAGGTTCTTATCTATAAACACTACACACTCTAACAGTGTATACTGCTGTTGTCAGGTGGTCAGTATACACCAGTGTATAAGTATTAAATTTAAATAATACACACTCTAACAGGGTATACTGCTGTTGTCAGGTGGTCAGTATACACCAGTGTATAGGTTCTTATCTATAAACAATACACACTCTAACAGTGTATACTGCTGTTGTCAGGTGGTCAGTATACACCAGTGTATAAGTATTTATCTTTAAACAATACACACACTAACAGTGTATACTGCTGTTGTCAGGTAGTCAGTATACATCAGTGTATATGCTCTTATCTATAAACAATACACATTCTAACACAGTGTATACTGCTGTTGTCAGGTGGTCAGTATACACCAGTGTATAGGTTCTCATCTATAAACAATACACACTCTAACAGTGTATACTGCTGTTGTCAGGTGGTCAGTATACGTCAGTGTATAGGTCCTTATCTATAAACAATACACACTTAAGCAGTGTATACTGCTGTTGTCAGGTGGTCAGTATACATCAGTGTATAGGTTCTTATCTATAAACAATACACTCTCTTACAGTGTATACTGCTGTTGTCAGGTGGTCAGTATATGTCAGTGTATATGTTCTTATCTATAAACAATACACACTTTAACAGTGTATACTGCTGTTGTCAGGTGGTCAGTATACACCAATGTATAAGCATTTATTTTTAAACAATACACACTCTAACAGTGTATACTGCTGTTGTCAGGTGGTCAGTATACGTCAGTGTATATGTTCTTATCTATAAACAATACACACTTTAACAGTGTATACTGCTGTTGTCAGGTGGTCAGTATACATCAGTGTATAGGTTCTTATCTATAAACAATACACACACTAACAGTGTATACTGCTGTTGTCAGGTGGTCAGTATACATAAGTGTATAGGTTCTTATCTATAAACAATACACACACTAACAGAGTATACTGCTGTTGTCAGGTGGTCAGTATACGTCAGTGTATATGTTCTTATTTCTAAACAATACACACTTTAACACTTCATACTGCTGTTGTAAGGTGGTCTCTATACGTCAGTGTATAGGTTCTTATCTATAAAGATACACACTCTAATAGTGTATACTGCTGGTGTCAGGTGGTCAGTATACACCAATGTATAGGTATTTGTCTTTAGAGAATACACACTCTAACATTGTATACTGCTGTTGTCAGGTGGTCAGTATACACCAGTGTATAGGTTCTTATCTATAAACAACACACTCTAACATTGTATACTGCTGTTGTCAGGTGGTCAGTATATACAAGTTTATAAGTATTTATCTATAAACAATACACACTCTCACATTGTATACTGCTGTTGTCAGGTGGTCAGTATACATTAGTGTATAGGTTCTTATCTATAAAGATACACACTCTAATAGTGTATACTGCTGTTGTCAGGTGGTCAGTATATACCAGTGTATAGGTTTTTATCTATAAACAATACACACTCTAACAGTATATACTGCTGTTGTCAGGTGGTCAGTATACATCAGTGTATAGGTTCTTATCTATAAACAATACACACTCTAACAGTGTATACTGCTGTGGTCAGTATACACCAGTGTATAGGTTCTTATCTATAAACAATATATAAATTATACACCCTAACAATGTATACTGCTGTTGTCATGTGGTCAGTATACATCAGTGTATATGTTCTTATCTATAAACGAAACACACTCTTAACAGTGTATACTGCTGTTGTCAGGTGGTTAGTATACATCAGTGTATAGGTATTTATCAGTAATCAATACACAAACTAACAGTGTATACTGCTGTTGTCAGGTGGTCAGTGTACACCAGTGTATAGGTCCTTATCTATAAACAATACACACTTTAACAGTATATACTGCTGTTGTCAGGTGGTCAGTATACATCAGTGTATATGTTTTTATCTATAAACAATACACACTCTAACAGTGTATACTGCAGTGGTCAGGTGGTCAGTATACACCAGTGTATAGGTTCTTATCTATAAACAATACACACTCTAACAATGTATACTGCTGTTGTCAGGTGGTCAGTATACATCAGTGTATAGGTTCTTATTTATAAACAATACACACTCTAACAGTGTATACTGCTGTTGTCAGGTGGTCAGTATACATCAGTGTATAAGTATTTATCAGTAATCAATACACAAACTAACAGTGTATACTGTTGTTGTCAGGTGGTCGGTATACACCAGTGTATAGGTTTTTATCTGTTAACACTACACACTCTAACTGTGTATACTGCTGTTGTCAGGTGGTCAGTATACACCAGTGTATAGGTTCTTATCTATAAACAACACACTCTAACACGGTATACTGCTGTTGTCAGGTGGTCAGTATATACAAGTGTATAGGTTCTTATCTATCAACAATACACACTCTAACATTGTATACTGCTGTTGTCAGATGGTCAGTATACGTCAGTGTATAGGTTCTTATATATAAACAATATATAAATTATACACCCAAACATTGTATACTGTTGTTGTCAGGTGGTCAGTATACATCAGTGTATATGTTCTTATCTATAAACAAAACACACTCTTAACAGTGTATACTGCTGTTGTCAGGTGGTTAGTATACACACCCTAACAATGTATACTGCTGTTGTCAGGTGTTCAGTAAACATCAGTGTATAGGTTCTTATCTATAAACAATACACACTCTAACAGTATATACTGCTGTTGTCAGGTGGTCAGTATACATCAGTTTATAAGTATTTATTAGTAATCAATACACAAACTAAAAGTGTATACTGCTGTTGTCAGGTGGTCAGTATTCATTAGTGTATAGGTTTTTATCTGTAAACAATACACACTCTGTGTATACTGCTGTTGTCAGGTTGTGAGTTTACACCAGTGTATAGGTTTTTATCTATAAACAATAACACTCTAACATTGCATACTGCTGTTGTCAGGTGGTCAGTATACGTCATTGTATCGGTCCTTATCTATAAACAATACACACTCTAAAAGTGTATACTGCTGTTGTCAGGTTGTCAGTATACACCAGTGTATAGGTTCTTATCTATAAACACTACACACTCTAACAGTGTATACTGCTGTTGCCAGGTGGTCAGTATACGTCAGTGTATAGGTTCTTATCTATAAACACTACACACTCTAACAGTGTATACTGCTGTTGTCAGGTGGTCAGTATACACCAGTGTATAGGTTCTTATCTATAAACAATACACTCTCTAACAGTGTATACTGCTGTTGTCAGGTTGTCAGTATACACCAGTGTATAGGTTCTTATCTATAAATAATACACACTCAAACATTGTATACTGCTGTTGTCAGGTGGTCAGTATACACCAGTGTATAGGTTTTATCTGTACACAATACACACTCTAACAATGTATACTGCTGTTGTCAGGTGGTCAGTATATACCAGTGTATAGGTTTTTATGTATAAACAATACACACTCTAACAGTGTATACTGCTGTTGTCAGGTGGTCAGTGTACATCAGTGTATAAGTATTTATCTATAAACAATACACATTCTAACATTGTATATAATTATATAAAAAATCAAACAGCAGTTATCATAAGTTACGTCACCTCTTAGCTCATTCCCTCAATTAACAACACTCATAAACTGCCAATTAAAATAACTGACAACCGTCAAAACACAGTAACTGACTGTACCAAATGTTGTTTACCAACATCTGATTGGTCAAAAAGAAAAACACTTACAATCTTATTGGCTAATGTATAAATGAATAGTTGTCTTTATTTCATACCAGGACTGTTATAATACGCACATTTTACTGCGACCTGTTATAAGTGATAGAAGGTAGATGACGCAGTGACATCATTACAACAGTAAACAGTTGTGACTATACGTATATGATGTGCCCCCCAGCTATTTGAACTTAACATGCTTAATGCAATAGCTGCATGAGCTGTCAGCAAGTGACTGCAGGCAAATTTGTCAAGCATTGAAATTAGCATAATGCTGAATCAGCAAAATAACACAGTTTTTACATAATCAGTATAACACCAGTCCCAGGTTTCAATTTCTCCATTTTATCAAAATCACAATGTCCTACTATGTGGGAATCATATGGCAGTCATTTCTTAAAAGCAGTTTTAAATTGTAATGTGCACAAAAATATGACAAATGAATGCAGAGCCGTTTTTTCCTGAAAATTGGGAAGATTCTCAAGCCTTCGAGATTGGGAGAGAGAAAAAAAGCGCAATTGAAGGGAAATTGGGAATTTTTTGAAGGCTTTAGCAAACTCAAAAATAAAGTGTAACAATGTTAAGATCATGCTCTAACTAATAATTATAAGCTCTAACTAACAATTATCAGATATTACAATAATACTTCATATCCAGTTGTGGTTTTATACCTTTAATGTAAGAAAAATATTTTGGGGATTTTTTTAGCCTCAATTTGAAAAAAAAAACATGATTTTTTAATTGATAAGCCACCAAATTTTGGCCTTTGCTTAATAACATAAAAAAGCCCTGAAATGATGTGTGAAAAGCAGGGCAGACCATTGTTTGATGTCCTAAATCAATTAACCCTTTGCCTCATATAGGTATTATCATATCAACCATGCTAACCAATACTGTGTACTCCTTATCTCAGTATCTGTAACGCTCAGGTAATGATACTGAGATTACACTGTCCCATGACAGTATTAGGAACATGTTGATAATTTGACACCTTGCTACTTTAACACATATTTCAAACATTAAGACTACATTATGCTTTTTTGGTATATGGAAACTTTGTAGAGAAATTAATTCTCTTTGTCACAGTGTAAAGTTTAAAATTGTAAGGCAAATATTAAATGAAATAAAGGAACAGAAAATAAGAGGAAGTAAAAATGTATGCATAATATTTATTTTTTTGGTTCATTTCATTTCCAGAAATAAAAAAAGAAACATGTACAGCAATCAAAACTAGATCTTTATCTAAATGTTTGTTTTATTTTTTTAAATGAAATAAACATAAAATTTAAATGTATATGCAAACTAGATCTACATAATAAAAACACAACACAAATCTAGTGTTTATTGGTGACCTCATGTGACAGTAAAATTCCATAAACATGGAAACAAAGTTGCTATAAAAATATCTGATGCAAATTTCAATGTCCGTTTCATCATTTGACATGTATGATCTATCTTGGTATTTTATTTGTACACGCTGACGTCACTGAAATGTGACATTTAAAACTTAACACACGGTTCCCAATTTAGGGTAATTTTATAGCAATTGTGTAGACATCGTGTATGAAACATGTGCAAGATTTAATAAATACATGCATTATGGTTGTTGTTTATGCGTATGCTATGGAAATAATATGAATCTTTATTAAAAATTATCCCATCAATTACGATACTAGCGAGAAAACAACTTTTCATTTTAATACGGTAAGAATTTGATTTATTTTGAAAATACAATCAATCCGCTTGTGAAGCGATAATTTATAAATCTTACAATGTATAAATCTATTTACGAGTATGGGGGTATGTTTCTAATTAAATACCCCGATTGAAAAAAAAATTGTTCGATTTTTCAAACACAGCGGGATTCTTATTTGATCTTTCTTAATTGGCAAAATCTTACCGATATCAGTGATTTATCGCCCCGTTTGGTCAGTTTGACACCGTGATATACCCATGAATTTGTGTCAGCTGTGAAAACACAACAACTTCAAAAGTGTGCCGAAAGTCAGCTGCGTGTTAACTAAGTTTTATTTTCTATCAAAGGTCACGTGGGATGCACATTTCCAAAAACACGAAAATAGACTGCTTCTGTTTTCAGAAAACTGTATTTGACCCTGATTTATTTTTAGATTCCCGCGCAAATCATGGAAAATTCTAGCACTTTACATAATGCGACTGACCTCGCTTGATCACGCTTGACCCATATGTTCGATTGGACGCTATTTTTATAAAAACTTTAAATAGTAACACTATGATGTCATGGGTAATTTTACTTAGGGAAATGTTACTTTACACAAATGTAAATTTCCTGTCGCGGAAAATGAAGTTTATTTGTGTTATTTTTGCGATTGAAATACATGGACGTGAATTGTCGTGATCATGAGGCTATCGATAGAGGCGTGGAAAGTCGTCTCTGAGAGGCTATAAATAAAGGCGTGAAAAGTCGTCTCTGATAGGCTATCGATACAGGCATGAAAAGTCGTCTCTGAGAGGCATAGGGTTAAAGGCAATGCTGTGTATAACCATAAGTAGATATCATTGTGTCAGTCTGCAATGGACAGTTGAACATTTCAGAGGAAATGCTTTTTGTAAGTTCCTCTTCAACAAATCTTAAAAGAAACCACCATGCAATGCTAGTTAAAAAATATCTAAGGTCTAGGCCTTGAACTTTCGGGAAAGTGTTTTTTTAAATTTCTCTTAAGCCCGGGGGGGGGGGGGGGGGGGGGGGGGGGGGGGGGCACACTGGTTCAAAAACTTGTCCGTGACTTTGTGGTTACATAACTACTGTGCAAGTTTTGTTAAGATTCAATAAAAAATGAGGGTGCTATCGCGTCTACAACATTTTCCCTATATAACTCTTATGTAAAACAATGACACATGTGGTGGCCCCAAATTTGACCCCAGGAACCAAACTTTAACAAATCTTTTAGGGGACCTCCATGCAATGCTACATATAGACTATCTAAGGTCTAGGCCTTGAGGAAATGCTTTTTGTAAGTTCCTCTTCAACAAATCTTTAAAGAAATCACCATGCAATGCTAGATATAAAATATCTAAGGTCTAGGCCTTGAACTTTCGGGGGGGAAATGATTTTTTAAAGTTTCTCTTAAGCCTTGTGATGGTGGCATTTGTGGTCAATTCTCACTGGTTCAAGAACTTGTCAGTGACTTTGTGGTTACATAACTGCTGTGCTAGTTTGGTTAAGATTCAATTAAAAATTGGGGGTGCTATCGCGTCTACAACATTTTTCCTATATAACTCTTATGTAAAACAATAACCCGTGTGGTGGCCCCAAATTTGACCCCAGGGACCCAACTTTAACAAATCTTTTAGGGCCCTCCATGCAATGCTACATATAGACTATCTAAGGTTTAGGCCTTGAACTTGAGAAAACATTCTTTTTAAGTTTCGTTTAAAATGTGCTTATAAGCACTGTGGCGAGGGCATTTGTGGTCAAATCAAGCTGGTTCAAGAACTCGTCTGAGATCTTGTACTTATATCACTGTGGTGCAACTTTGGTTAAGATTCAATAGTGCTCCAGATAAGCTGCGTATTTGCATATTCCACTCAAATTAATTCATGGAAAATGCAAACAACTTTGTTTAGCATATCAAAGCAGCTGTTTCACATTTCCTGTCTTTCGATAAATAGGAAACAGCCAGATAAACCAGTTCTCGGTTATTATGGTTTGTACCTCACAAGCTATTAGCAGAGTGAAAGTAGAGACGAGTACCAGTTTCTTCAATCTTCTCATATTATTTGTAGGTAGTAATGAAAGCATCTAGATTATCAATTTTGAGTTACTTTTCACACCCCAACACCAATTTCTTCAATAAGAAGTTTTAAACCAATATTATTTAACATTGTCAATAAAGAATAAGACCAGAAATGCTGAGTTGCAGGCAGCTAGTTTGTTCAGTCACATTTGCTACAATACTGGTAATGCAAATCAAGAGTTGCAGGCAGCAACAATTCTACAATGCTGTGCATTCAATAGATACAAGATAAAAAATGTTTTATTGAGTAAATAAAGACCTCCGGCCCAAAATACAACAATAATTGTTGATCATTGACGTTTTACGAAGTTGTGTTACAATATATTAAATATACATTAGAAGTGTCTGAAAACCAGTACAGTATATAATGTGGAACTATGTTTTATCTATAATTTCAAACAGTTTTGTTATAAAAAGAGCAATTTTTCTAATAGTCTCTGGATTCTCGCTTTGAAACAATCGATAAAAATCTGTATGTTCTGAATGTCCAATATACCAATTATACAGATGTGTTTTTCTAACATGAGTATACTCAGAACAATTAAAAAAACATGGTATTCATTTTCTATCACCATTATATTGGAATTTAAGAAACAAAATAAACATATTCTATTTTCTATTTCAATGTTAAAATGTCGAACAATTTCAATATTCAGTCTGTGAGAGGAGCATCTAAAACGTGCAAATGATCGTTTGAGATTGAACGAAAGGTCAATGTTTAAATATCTTTCAGGATTTAATAAGGATTTAATATGTTTATATGTATCACACCTGGGTGAGTTGATTATATCATCATGCCAAGTTTGAGTCATACAATCTGAGATCCTTTGTTTAAATGTTAAATAGGTTAATGTCACCAACATCTTGTGCTAGCCACACATACCCAAACCCATACCTATACAATAATGTTTTAACATTTGTGGCCCAAGTTTTTCTACCAATATCGTCTAGAGATTTCAACATTTTGAAACAGTTCTTAGGAAAGCGATTGTTGGACATTTGAAGCAATTTACACCAGTATTTTATGCACTTGGTATAATATATTACACATAGTGTAAGTCTCCCGCACTCTCCAAGAGCTATAGAATTATTTACAGTAGAATTAATACCTAAAAAAATATTTACAAAATTGCACTTGTATTTGTTCTATCTTGTCGGCGTATTCATATCCCCAGATTTCCTAACCAAATGTGGGTATTGGCACTACCATCGAATCAAATAATTCAAATATATCTTTGTGCATAAAACTTCCAAATGTCCTCTGATATCCTTTAATTGAAAATATTGTCTTCCTAGCCTGTGCAGCCAATTTACACTTAGCAGATGTCCACGAGAGTTTAGGTGTAAAAAGTAATCCCATATATTTATATACAGATGTCGTGTTTACATTATTACCATTAAAGGACCAATTTTCATAATTTCGCATTGGACCGGCATTTCTAAATATTATTATTTCAGTTTTCTTGAAGTTAACCTGTATGCCCATGTTATCACAAAATTCAGAAATTGCGTTGAGCTGTATTTTTAAGTTCCTTGCTGTGTCCGCACAGTTAGCTACGTCGTCCGCAAAAAGTAAGCAGAGAATTATCTAGTATATCATTAGTAATAAATATTCCATTATGAAATTTCTCTCTGAGGTGGGTATAAAGATCATTTATAAAAAGACTAAAAATTATCGGCGAATTTAAATCACCTTGTCTCGCTCCAATATTGCATTTAAATGGCTTAGTAAACTTGTCTCCAACTCTAACATATGACTGGATGTTCGAATACATAGATATTAACACATGCATAAGCTTACCGTTGATGCCTTTATTCAGAAGGCTTGAAAATAGTTTTAAGTGAACTAGAGAATCAAATGCTTTCTGAAAATCTACGTATAGTACATAGAACCTACCTCCTGGTTTCGAAATATATTTCTGGACCATACTTTGCAAATTAAACATGTTATCTATAACCGAGTATAAGCAATATAAAATAGTTAATCAAAATAAGGTATTTGAATAACTTTCATTTAGGCAATTCTCCATGTTGTACTCAAATATTGTAAACTTACTGAGTGAAAATCACCCAATTAAATCTTTGATTATAAGAGTTCATTCAATTATTTTAACTTTGAAGAGTTTTCACCCTATTCAGTCAATTCTTATCTGGGGCACTGATACAATGAACAAGAGGCCCAAGAGGGCCTGAGGACGCTCTACTGACTCATAGTGGCCATAGCACTTTTAGAAATTCTCCTGTGCAAAAGAAATATCGGGGCGGGGTCATTTTTAACCCTAGGGACAAGATTTGAACAAATCTAACAAAACTCTAGTTGGTCATCATTACTACATAAACATTTTGAAAATATGCTGGGCCGTTCATGAGAAGAAGATTTTTTAAGTTTTGAACTATTTTTAGTAACGGTGGCCATCTTGAATTTCAGATCGAAAAAAAAAAATCTTCTGTATAGTCTCCAATGCAACAGAAACATGCATGTAAATTTTCAGTTTAATCGGCCTAGTGGTTTCAGAAGAGATGAAAGAAAAAGAGAATTTTCTGTTTTCCCATAGTATCCCTATGTAAAATTCTAAGTCCCCTTACAGCGCTTCTATAAATTTTAGCCCCTTAATTCTTATCTGCAATCAAACCCCTACACATAGGGATAATTTATGCCAAATATGTGCAAATATGACATGCCGGTTCTTAAGAAAACGATTTTAGTAAATCCCAATTTGTACCCTTTTGGGGCCCCTCCTGACCCCTTAAGACAGTGGAACCCATTCATTTTTACAAAATCTGAACCTCCTTCACCTAACAATGCTTCTGTTAAGATATAGGCAAAATCATTTCCATTTTAAAAAAAGAAAAAAAGATATATTATAATGACATGTGTCCCCTAATTGAACCCTCGGGGCGGGGTCATATTTAACCCTAGGGACACCATTTGAACAAATCTAACAATACTATAGTTGGTCATCATTACTATATAAACATTTTGAAAATCTGCTGAACCGTTCATGAGAAGAAGATTTTTTAAGTTTTGGACTATTTTTAGTAACGGTGGCCATCTTGAATTTCAGATCGAAAAAAAAAAATCTTCTGTATAGTCTCCTATGCAACAGAAACATGCATGTGAAGATTCATTTTAATTGGCCTAGTGGTTTCAGAATAGATGAAAGAAAAAGAGAATTTTCTGTTTTCCCATAGTATCCCTATGTAAAATTCTAAGTCCCCTTACAGGGCCCCTATAAATTTTAGCCCCTTAATTCTTATCTGCAATCGAACCCCTACACATAGGGATAATTTATGCCAAATATGAATAAATGTGACGTACTGGTTCTTAAGAAAATGATTTTAGTAATTCCCAATTTTTACCCTTTTGGGGTCCCTCCTGACCCCTTAAGACAGTGGAACCCATTCATTTTTACAAAATCTGAACCTCCTTCACCAAACAATGCTTCTGTGAAGATATAGGCAAAATCATTTCCATTTAAAAAAATAAAAAAATAAAATATTCTAATAACATGTGTCCCCTAATTGAACCCTCGGGGCGGGGTCATATTGAACCCTAGGGACACCATTTGAACAAATCTAACAATACTATAGTTGGTCATCATTACTACATAAACATTCTGAAAATCTGTTGGGCCGTTCTTGAGAAGAAGATTTTTTAAGTTTTGGACTATTTTTAGTAATGGCGGCCATCTTGAATTTCAGATCGAAAAAAAAAATCTTCTGTATAGTCTCCTATGCAAAAGAAACATGCATGTGAAGTTTCATTTTAATTGGCCTAGTGGTTTTAGAGAAAGTGCTGCTAACAGACGACAGACGACGGACGACAGACGACGGACGACAGACAACGCGCCATCGCATAAGCACTTCAGGGCTTTGGCCAGTAGAGCTAAAAATGAAGGTGCTATCGCATCTACAATATTTTCCCTTTTTAACTACATGTTAAACATACCCTGTGGCAGCCCCTAATTTGACCCCATGGACCTGACTTCAACAAATCTTTAATGGACCTCCATGCAATGCTACTTTTAAAATATCTTAGGTCTAGGCCTTAAACATTCAGAGAAATGTTTTTTTAAAGTTTCGCTTAAAATGTGCTAAGCCCTGTGGCGGGGGCATTTGTTATCATATCACACTCAATCAAGAACTTGTCCGAGATCTTGTGGTTATATAACTCCTGTGCAAGTGTGGTTAAGATTCAACGGAAAATGAAGGTGCTATCATGTCTACAAGAAAAAGGTTAATGGATGGATAACAACTACGACGACGGACAATTTACCATGACATATGCCCTGCTGGCTATTGGCCAGTAGAGATAAAAACATGTTATATCAAAATTTGCATTATATCAGACTGCCTTATTATGAGACCACATTGCACGATGTTGTAAGAAAGTACATCAAACAGTTTTGGGCTAATTTCACTTATATCGTAAATGGACACACATTTTCTTAAAATTAAAAACTGCAGTGGTAGTGCATCCATCTTGCATGTGGAAGGTTGCGGGTTCGATCCATGGAAAGGTCACACCAAAGACTTGAAAAATGGTACTAAAAGCTTTGCTTGGCACTCAGAATTTACAAGATAGTTCTAGGACTGGTTGGCCAGATGTGGGTATAATGTGACTGGGTTGGGTAATGTACCATGTGTCTGCAGCATGATGCTCCAAAGTGGCAGAGCTTGAAAAAATTTTGAAAGAAACACTAAACACCATATAACAACAAAATTTAAACACATTTCAGTACAATTTTTTTACAGTTTGTTTTAGTTTTTTAATGAGGTTTAACATCATTTTCAACACATTTCAAGTTATATAATTATGGCATGTCCAGTTTTATTGGTGGAGGAAGACCTCAGAATGAATCTGGGTAGAACCACTGTCCTTCCGCAAGTTACTGGCAAACTTTACCACATATAATTTTTGGAGTGAGCGGGACTTGAACTTATAACCTTAGCAGTGAGAGGTAAATGATATTGAAACGGCGTCTTTAGATCACTCGGCCATGGAGGACCCTTAGTGATTTACAACTAGCCAAATATAAATGAAATTATAACAAAATATAAACAAACAGAGTAATAAAAACAATGCTAATGTTTGTGCCTCAGTGTTTTTGTTTTCACCATTTTGGGAAGATGAACCCGTACCATTGGAATTGGGAATTTTAGTGACGTTTTCATTAAAGTTGGGAAAACATTTGCATCAAATTTATTTGTTAAACTTTATTAAAACTTCTGACAAAAGATATTATTTGCCATTTGGAATACGACCCAATAATGGCTATAAAAATGTCTGAATAAAACACTGTGCATCAATAAAAATTCTGAGACACCAATATAATTAGAACTTGCCATACTGATGTTGTCATCTAAACAACCTCCAAAGGCTTCTGTAGTTGCTACCATTTCTCTGTGCACAAATGTAATAAGATTTACACAAAAATATTATGGGCTTTTTCACTGGGATAGGTGTGCCTCTTGGTGATATTGGCCCATATTGCTAGATGAGCCAATACATATCAATATGAGCCAATATCACCAACAGGCACACTTGGCCCATATCTCTATGAGCCAATATCACCAACAGGCACACTTGGCCCATATCGTTATGAGCCAATATCACCAACAGGCACACTTGGCCCATATCGCTATGAGCCAATATCACCAATAGGCACACTTGGTAGATATTGCTATGAGCCAATATCACAACATTCAAACTTTGCCCATATCGCTGTGAGCCAATATCACCAATAGGCACACTTGGCTCATATCGCTATGAGCTAATATCACCAGTAGGCACACTTGGCCGATATTGCTAAAAGCCAGTATCACCAACAGGCACTCCTGGCCCATATCGCTGTGAGCCAAAATCACCATAAGGCATACTTGGCCAATATCGCTATGAGCCAATATCACCAAAAGGCACACTTGGCCAATATCGCTATGAACCGTTATCACCAACAGGCACACTTGACCAATATCACTATGAGCCAATTTCATTACCGGCAAACTTGGCCCATATCGCTATGAGCCAATATCATCAACAGGCACACTTGCCCATATCGCTATGAGCCAATATCACAAACAGGCACACTTGGCATATATCGCTATGAGCCAATATCACCAACAGGCCCACTTGGCCCATATCACTCAATCAGCCAATATCACCAATAGGCACACGTGGCCAATATCACTATGAGCCATTATCACCAACAGGCACACTTGGCCCTTATCACTCAATGAGCTAATATCACCAATAGGCACACTTGGCCCATATCTCTATGAGCCATTATCACCAACAGGCACACTTGGCCCATATCGCTATGAGCCAATATCTTAACAGGCACACTTGGCCCGTATCGCTATGAGCCAATATCATCGATAGGCACACTTTGCCCATATCGCTATGAGCCAATATCACCAACAGGCACACTTGGCCCATATCACTATGAGCCAATATCACCAACAGGCACACTTGGCCAATATTGCTATGAGCAAATATCACCAACAGGCGCACTTGGCCCATATTACTCAATGATCCAATATCAAAACATGCTAACTTGGCCCATATTGTTATGAGCCAATATCACCAATAGGCACACTTGGCCCATATCACCATGAGCCAATACCACCAACAGACACACTTGGCCCATATCACTCAATGAGCCAATATCACAACATGCAAACTTGGCCCATATTGCTATGAGCCAATATCACCAATAGGCGCACTTGACCCATTTTGCTATAAGCCAATATCACCAACAGGCATACTTGGCCCATATCACTCAATGAGCCAATATCACAACATGAAAACTTGGCCCATTTCGCTATGACCCAATATCACCAATAGGCACACTTGGCCCATATCGCTATGAGCTAATATCACCAATAGGCAAATTGGCCCATATCACCCAATGAGCCAATATCACAACATGCAAACTTGGCCCATATCGCTATGAGCCAATATCACCAATAGGCACACTTGGCCCATATCGCTATGAGCTAATATCACCAATAGGCACACTTGGCCCATATTGCTAAAAGCCAATATCACAAACAGGCACTCTTTGCCCATATCGCTGTGAGCCAAAATCACCAAAAGGCACACTTGGCCCATATCACTATAAACCATTATCACCAACAGGCACACTTGACCCATATCGCTATGAGCCAATATCACAACAGGCACACTTGGCCCATATCGCTATGAGCCAATATCACCAACAGGCACACTTGGCCAATATCGCTATGAGTCAATATCACCAATAGGCACACTTGGCCAATGTCGCTATGAGCCAATATCATCAACAGGCGCACTTGGCCAATATCACTATGAGCCAATATCACCAACAGGCACACTTGGCCCATATCTCCATGCGCCAATATCACCAATAGGCCCACTTGGCCCATATTGCTAAAAGCCAATATCACCAACAGGCACACTTGGCCCATATCACTCAATGAGCCAATATTACAATATGCAAACTTGGCCCATATCGCCATGAGTCAATATCTCCAATAGGCACACTTGGCCCATATCGCTATGAGCCAATATCACCAACAGGCACACTTGGCCCATATCACAATGAGCCAATATCACAACATGCAAACTTGGCCCATATCGCTATAAGCCAATATCACCAATAGGCACACTTGGCCCATATCGCCATGAGCCAATATCACCAACAGGCACACTTGGCCCATATCACTCAATGAGCCAATAACACAACATGCAAACTTGGCCCATATTGCTATGAGCCAATATCACCAATAGGCACACTTGACCCATATTGCTATAAGCCAATATCACCAACAGGAACACTTGGCCCATATCACTCAATGAGCCAATATCACAACATGCAAACTTGGCCCATATCGCTATGAGCCAAAATCACCAATAGACACACTTGGCCCATATTGCTATGAGCTAATATCACCAATAGGCAAATTGGCCCATATCACTCAATATCACCAACAGACACACTTGGCCCATATCGCTATGAGCTAATATCACCAATCGGCACATTTGGCCCATATTGCTATAAGCCAATATCACCAACAGGCACACTTGACCCATATCACTCAATATCACCAACAGACACACTTTGCCCATATCGCTAAATGGGCCAATATCACCTACAGGCACACCTATCCAGGTGAAAAACCTCTTACTTTTTTATTTAATTTAGACTTTTCAGGTTTATATATTTTTTTACTTATTCCTTTAATTATTTAATTAGATATTTTCCAGTTCTGGTTCAGTGTTTACGAGACCAATTTGCATTTATCCATCAATCAAGGGTCATAACTCACTCCTTTCTGGTCTGATATATTAGATTCAATAAATCATCTGAGCTTTCCTGGATATTCTCGCCACGTTAGGTCAGGCTTGGATGAAAACGAAAGGTGCTGAAGTATTTACAAGAAAAGTTAACAGACAAACAATGGAAAAACGAGGAACGACCAAATTACAATGACATAAGCACTTCTGGCCTTTTGATAGTAGAGCTAAAAACTGAGTGCATGAAAATCAAATTGTGTGCTTGAGGAGGATGGCACAGTCATTTGAGTTAATTACAAAAGACTGGTGAGTTTCAGGAAGAAAATTTGTCTTTTTATCATAATAATCAACAATGGTTTCAGGGTCTTTTACTACAACTCTCTGTGACGTATGTGTAATTTTTGCTAATACTATCAAATTACATTTTTCTTAAAACAAGAAATTTTGCTCACTGTCAATTATTTTATAACAATATATGTATTAAACATCCATCATAGAGGAAGACAGCGAATAGGGGCTCATATATGACCAGAAGTCTGTTGAAAACAGATAACCCTACTCTCTGGCTGACATTTTTGTTCAACAACCCTACTCTCTGGCTGACATTTTATGTTCAACATTCTTGCCTAATATTTTCAAACATTTCAATAACAGAACTACAGTTGAGAGGGGAAAGATATCCATATAACCTTTGATCTCAAAGTAACCTTGACCTTGGGAGGGTGGGAGTTGCTTGTGACACATTGTCTTTATGTGATGAACATTCCTATCCAGCGATGACCGTGGAAAAGGAGGCGGTGTTCTCACAATCTCCAAGTGGTTCATGTGTGATCTCAAAACAGATTGTAATATCACCTGGGATAAAATCAGCATTAAACAATTTAAGACCATATATATTTGTTTCATCCTTCTACAAACCCCATGAAAATAATGAAAAATGCATAACAGAGTTACAGAAATCCCTTAAAAAGATCCCCCAAAATAGTATCATATGGGTCCTAGGGGACTTCAATATGCCTGATATTGATTGGTTTCAAGTGACTGTGTAAAAAGCTCATACAAATTAAAACCATTATACGAAGACTTCATAGAACACCTTACTCACTTCAACTTAGACTAAATAGTTAAAACACCAACCAGAGACAAAAATATTCTTGATTTCCTAATTACCACTAAACCATGAAAAGTCCATGCCACAAAAACACTTCCAAGCTTGAGCACATCAGACCATGAAATTGTATTCCATGAAATTAATCTCCCTATCGGTCAGCCTATGCAATCAAAATGTAAAATCAAAATTTTTCGAAAAACTAATTGGGAACAATTCAAAAAAGACTTAACATCATACTACAATAACACTTTTAAAATATTGAACCCAAACATACTCTGGGACTCCTTCAAATTGGCAATAAATAGATTATCATCCATCCATATACCTACTAAAATGAGCAAACCAAGAAACGACCTAACATGGCTTTAAAATGAAGTTAAAAGACTAATATACAAACGAGACAAATAATATAACAAAGCAAGAGGGCCAAGATGGCCCTGTATCGCTCACCTGACTAACCTTGAGTCACCCAACTTAAGTAGATTATATAATACATGAACACTCAAAATCCAGAAAAACGAGATGGGCAAGTAGTTAGAATTTTGATTTGTTTTGAAGATGTAACAGATGCGTAGAGGTTCACCCATGGTAAATGTCAGTGAAATAACATCAAAATCAGGTCAGTAGATTCTGACAAGAAGGCTTTTGAAGTTTTTACTATAGCTGCCTTTATAGTAAACTAGTACCTCACTGTGAGGTCATGTTTTTTAAACAACAGGCCCAAGAGGGCCTGAGGACGCTCTACTGACTCATAGTGGCCATAGCACTTTTTGTAATTCTACTATGCAATAGAAACATCGGGACGGGGTCATTTTTAACTCTAGCGACATCATTTGAACAAATCTAAAAAAACTATAGTTGGTCATCATTACTACATAAACATTTTGAAAATCTCATGGACCGTTCATGAGAAGATTTTTTAAGTTTTGGACTATTTTTAGTAATGGTGGCCATCTTGAATTTCAGATAGAAAAAATATATCTTTTGTATAATCCTCCTATGCAATAGAAACATCCATGTGAAGTTTCAGTTTAATTGGCCTAGTGGTTTCAGAATAAATGAAAAAAAAAGAGAATTTTCTGTTTTCCCACAGTATCCCTATGTAAAATTCTAAGTCCCCTTACAGGGCCCCTATAAATTTTAGCCCCTTAATTCTTATCTGCAATCAAACCCCTACACATAGGGATAATTTATGCCAAATATGAACAAATCTGACATACTGGTTCTCAAGAAAACGATTTTAGTAATTCCCCATTTTTACCCTTTTGGGGCCACTCCTGTCCCCTTAAGACAGTGGAACCCATTCATTTTTACAAATCTGAACCTTCTTTACCAAACAATGCTTTAGTGAAGATAAAGGCAAAATCATTTCCATTTTTAAAAAAAAAAAAAATATATATTATGACATGTGTCCCCTAATTGAACCATCGGGGCGGGGTCATATTTAACCCTAGGGACACCATTTGAACAAATCTAACAATACTATAGTTGGTCATCATTACTACATAAACATTTTGAAAATCTGTTGGGCCGTTCATGAGAAGAAGATTTTTTAAGTTTTGTACTATTTTTAGTAACGGCAGCCATCTTGAATTTCAGATCGAAAAAAAAAATCTTCTGTATAGTCTCCTTTGCAACAGAAACATGCATGTGAAGTTTCATTTTAATTGGCCTGGTGGTTTCAGAATAAATGAAAGAAAAAGAGAATTTTCTGTTTTCCCATAGTATCCCTATGTAAAATTCTATGTCTCCTTACAGGGCCCCTATAAATTTTAGCCCCTAAATTCTTATCTGCAATCCAACCCCTACACATAGGGATAATTTATGTTAAATATGAACAAATCTGACATACCGGTTCTCAAGAAAACGATTTTAGTAATTCTGAATTTTTACCCTTTTGGGGCCCCTCCTGACCCCTTTAGACAGTGGAACCCATTCATTTTTACAAATCTGAACCTCCTTCACCAAACAATGCTTCTGTGAAGATATTGGCAAAATCATTTCCATTTTAAAAAAAAAATATATTTACATTTACATCTTGAATTTCAGATCGAAAAAAAAAAATCTTCTTTATAGTCTCCTATGCAACAGAAACATGCATGTGAAGTTTCACTTTAATTGGCCTGGTGGTTTCAGAGAAAGTGCTGCTAACAGACGACAGACGACGGACAACAGACAACGCACCATTGCATAAGCACTTCTGGCCTTTGGCCAGTAGAGCTAAAAATCAGTTTTCCCTATAATATTCGTATGTAAAAGTAAAAGTCACATTACAGGGCCCCAATATATCCCAGCCCCTTGATATGCAGAATCTTCAATCCTTGCTGATGTAAGGATAATTTATATCAAATATAAACTAGTTTGACTAAACGGTTATTTATTGGAAGCTTTATGAAAATTCCCAATTGAACCTTATTGCCCCACCCAACCCCTGGCCCCTTATGGAAATTCAATCCTCTTTATTGAACAAAATCAAATTTATTGTTACTAGACAATGCTTTAGATCTCAACTTGAACAACATATTTACACAAATGGAAGAAAAAACTATAAATGCGTCCATGGGACACAGATTCCCCTGCTTTGTAATTACATTGTAGATATCAAAAAAGCCAAATATCAAGCTTCATCAAAATCGGTCCATCAATAAAGATTTTAGAGGTAAAAAACCGTCAGCCAATCAGTCAAGATCACCTTATTAATATGCGCTAATTCCATCCATTGTCAAACTTGACCTGGGTCTTGTTGATATAATGCCAAATATAAATTTTCGTCAAAATTGGTCCATAAATAAAGACTTTAGAAGTCGGAAATTATCAGCCAATCAGAGCCAAGAACAACTAATTAATATGCAGGAATTTTGACAGAAATCAAACTTGAGCTCTAGTTTGTCACCATACATCTTTACCCAATATGAATCAAATCCATCCAATCCTTCAATAAAAATCAGCGGAAACGAATTTCTTGACATTTGTCAATAATCTAAGTCCAAAAAGGGGCATAACTCCATAAAAAATCATCAGACCGTAACGAAATATGAGCTTGACCTGTATTACCTGAATGTGAAGTCATACACCAAATCTGATTTAAATCTGTTCATTAAAACTAAAGATATAAGTCAGAAACCATTTTCGTACGTACATTCGGACAGCGGTCATACTATATGCATAATGAGAATTTTCCATGTCATAGTATTCCTATGTAAAACTTAAACACCTCTTACAGGGCCTCTATACATCCCAGTGCCCCTTAATTTGTACAAACTTAGAACTCTTAATCATAGAGATAATTTATATCAAATATGAACACATTTGACTGGCCGGTTGTTGAGAATAAGATTTATGACAATGTTCAATTTAACCATTTTATGACCCTGTCTGGCCCCTTTAAAAAAGTCAATCCCTCATATTGAACAAAATCGTATTTGTTATGACTAGAAGATGCTTCAAATCTCAAACTGAATAAACATTGGGAAACAGGAGTTGTCACAAGACAACAAAGCTCGCCGATAGGATAAAACTTACCATCCATGCAAAGATTGAGATTGGAGGCAAACACCAAAACTTAAATGCAAAAGTTTAACCTGGGCGTTTACAGAAGAAAAATTAAGTCCAAAAGGGCCATAACTTTGCCAAAATGCAACCTCAAGTTATGGTTCTTGTATCTGTGTGTTCCATTGATGATGGTGAACACATATGGGAAGTTTCATTCATATCCACTGAGTGGTTGCATAGATATCTTAAACTTAAACGCAAACGCAAAAGTTTAACCTGGGTGTCTAAGTCAAAAAAGGGCCATAACTGTGCCAAAATGCAACCCGGAGTTATTGTTCTTGTCTGAGTGTGTTCCATTGATGATGGTGAACACATATGGGAAGTTTCATTCATATCCAATGTGTGGTTGCATAGATATCCTAAACTTAAACGCAACTAAACTCAAAGTTTAACCTTGGATCTAAGTAAAAAAATGGCCAAAACCGTGCCAAAATGCAATCCAGAGTTATGGTTCTTGTCTATGTGTGTTCCATTGGTGATAGTGAACACACATGCGAAGTTTCATTCACATCCAATGAGTGGTTGCATAGATATCTTAAACGCAAAAGTTTAACCTCAGTGTTTACAGACGCCGACGCCGCCAGGGTCATGGCAATAGCTCTCGTTGGACTTTGTCCCCGGCGAGCTAAAAAGTTTATGTTATGTGTTCATTAATGCATCGTCGGGTATCAACTGCGATACTCTCATGATGTATAAAATTGACACACGGGGGTTATCCAACGATGCATAAATAGTGCATTTCAAGTATATGTTTTTCTGTTCTATATTAAAATATTATTGCCATAAAAATATAGTTAAGTTTTAATGGACAACTTGTCATATTTCAAAGTTAATACAATTGATAAGTTTGTATTTTAATGTTTGACTCGGTAATGAAGAATATTTTCATCGGTATCTGTTAATTTTGAAATAAATATAAATTTCATGAAAGTAGACATTAATAGTTAATTCTCAAAACATCCCTAATAAACAGGACTGCAGTAACCTATGCACCAACTTTAAGAAGCCAACTTTTGATGGCGCCGACTTTTAGACCGAGTTTCTCAAGGTGAGCAACCTCCGTATTTTCGTATTTTATGCTTCAAACAAATTCTACAATTTGTTTACAAAATAAACCGATTCAAGTGGTGATTTTATCTTATATTTGTTGAAATTAAATACTGAGAAAACCCTTTACAATTGCATTGTTTTGTTTACTTGTAAAATGCTCACAATAATGCACTACAATTAAAATTAGTTTGACGAAAGAGGCGATCTTCCAGATAACCATCGCCTCTTCCAGATAACCTATTCAATGTACTTTTAAATGGACTGATCAAAATCTATACAGCCTAGGGCCTATAACAGTATATTAAAGAACTTTTCTGTAATAATGTTTAACATTAATTTTCTGAATCTAACATCAATTCGAAATCAACTATGATTGACAACAGGAAGAAAGCCGGTAATTTTACATTTGCCACAGGGACTATTTTCATTGTTGATATGCGATATGCTAATTAGTATGGACACTCCTTCATTTCAGCCTTCGTAGTAAATAGCAATGGTGCGCAGACATAAAATATCAAAAGTAAAGACTCATACACGTTTTAACATCATTAGTATATTTTACGTAAATCTGGCACCTCAAAAAAGAATATTCCCCTATAAATTACACAATACAGAACTAATAACATAAAAAAATGCAAAACACTTAGGTGTCACACTTGGCCACAATTTTAATTTTAATTTTTCAACCCATATAGACAACATAACATCAATAGCAAACAACACTCTTAAATTCATTAAACGTAATATACAAACAAATAATAAAAATATAAAAGAAACAGCATTCAACACCTATGTTAGGTCACAAATAGAATACTGTTCATCCATTTGGCATCCCTGGCAAGAGACAAACATACAAAGTAGAAAGAATACAGAGGGCAGCAGCTAGATTATGTACTCAAATGATTACGACTTCACAAGCAGTTCACTCAAGTGTATCAAATTTTAAACTGGCAAAACCCTCCTTCAAAGAAGAATAAATTCAACACTAATCTTACTTTATAAAATAACAAGAGCTGTTGGAGGGACAGCGCGCTCGACTATTCGAATATTTTGTCACAGAAATACAAATTTGATAGAATGATGACAAATTCAAGCAAATAAGAGTTATCTAACTTACAAAATTGACAAAATTGAGTAGGTCTTATAACTGCAATATCTTGTATGAAGTTTCAATCAAATGCATGCAGTGACTGCTGAGTTATAAAATTTCTAAATAAAACAAAGGCCCTAATTTGCAAAATAAAATCTGGCAATAGTTATCCGACTTGATTAATTTAGTTGATTTCATGACTACTAAGCCATACGTAAAGTTTCAATCAAATACATTGAGCAGTTGGTGTTATATGGACTTGACGGTACTTGCATGCAAATCTTTAACCAAAATTCTAAGTCAAAGAAGGGCAATAATTTCAATTATATTCATGCAAGAGTTATCTAACTTAGTTATTGCAGTAGGTTTGATGACTGGTAAAACTTGTGTAAAATTTCAAGTCAATACATGCAATGGTTACTTAGATATGGACTTAATGGAACTTGCATGCAAAACTTTAACCAGATTTTCTAAGTCAAACAAGGGCAATAATTTGCATCATATTCATGCAAGAGTTATCTAACTTAGTTATTGTAGTAGGTTTGATGACTGGGAAGACTTGTGTAAAGTTTCAATCAAATACATGGAGTGGTTAGTAAGATATGGACTTTATGGTACTCGCACGCATAACTTTAACCAGATTTTCTAAGTCAAACAAGGGCAATAATTTGCATTATATTCATGCAAGAGTTAGCTAACTTAGTTACTGTAGTAGGGTTGATGACTGGGAAGGTGAATGTAGAGTTTCAATCAAATACATTGAGTGGTTGGTGAAATATAGAATTGATGGTACTTGCACACAAAACTTTAACCAGAATTTCTAAGCCAAACAAGGGCAATAATTTGCATCATATACAAGCAAGAGTTATCTAACTTAGTTACTGTAGTATGTTTAATGACTAGAAAGGCTTGTGTAAAGTTTCAAGTCAATCTATGCATTGGTTACTGAGATATAGACTTTATGGGAAGACTTGTGTAAAGTTTCAATCAAATACATTGAGTGGTTGGTGAGATATGGACTTGATGGTACTTGCACGCAAAACTTTAACCAGAATATCTAAGTCAATCAAGGGCAATAAGTTTGTATCATATTCATGCAAGAGTTATCTAACTTAGTTACTGTAGTATGTTTAATGACTAGAAAGGCTTGTGTAAAGTTTCAAGTCAATCTATGCATTGGTTACTGAGATATAGACTTTATGGTACTTGCACACAAAACTTTCACCAGATTTTCTAAATAAAACAAGGGCAATAATTTGAAATATATTCATGCAAGAGTAAGCTAACTTAGTGTAGTAGAGTTGATGACAGGGAAGGCTTCTGTAAAGTTTCAATCAAATACATTGAGTGGTTGGTGAGATAAAGACTTGATAGTATTTGCATGCAAAACTTAAACCAGAATTTTTAAGTCAAAAAAGGGTAATAATTTGTATTATATTCATGCAATAGTTATCTTACTTAGTTATTGTAGTAGGGTTGATGACTAAGAAGGCTTGTGTAAAGTTTCAAGGCAATACATGCAATGGTTACTGAGATAGGGACTTGCATACAAAACTTTAACCAGAATTTCTAAGTCAAACAAGGGCAATTATTTGTATTATATTCATGCAAGAGTTATCTAACTTAGTTATTGTAATAGGGTTGATGGCTAGGAAGGCTTGTGTAAAATTTCAAGGCAATATATGCAATGGTTACTGAGAAAAGGACTTGCTTGCAAAACTTTAACCAAGGTGTGACACCGATGCCTGGGTGAGTAGAATAACTCTCTTTATTCTCAGAATAGTCAAGCTAAAAAACAACCTAGTTGCTGTAGATCACCACCTACTCCCAATAAAAATTTAAATTTTCATGTACTATTTTCTCAGACCCTTTATCATCAGAACTTATTCTTCTCTAGAACAATCAGAAATTGGAATAGCCTACGAAGTTGTGTTAAAGCCAGTACCAGCCTAAATCAGTTTACTACTTGTCTGGCCAAAGTAAAATTCTAAACAAGTATCATTTTTAATACTAGAAATGTAGTTATTTATAAACGAAAATATATGTATAACTTTGTTGTTTTTTTAAACCATATTTCAATTTTTACTATTTCTTTTGCTGTCCCACAACAGCGCCTCCCATAATAATAATAATCAGAAATTGATTGTTGACAAAATATGTAGACATAGATCACAGTTTAAAAATCAGACCATCCTCTACAATTACAGCCCGGAAGAGAAAGCGTGATGAATGGTAAGTAAGTCTGTATGTATGGACAGATAACCCAAATGCTATATACTCCTGACTCCATCTTTGGTGACAGGGGTATAAAAATTCAATCCACTAGGATTGGGTTACCCATTAACATTTCTATAACAGACACTTCTATTTCAATTTGTACCATTCTATTATCACATAGAAGGAAAGTGAATGAGAGTTTACTGACTGAGTATCAACCACCCAGTGTCAGTTAACAGTATTTATAGAGTAAACAGCTTCTTATAAGTATTCACAGAGTTCACCTTCCAATGAGATCTTTACGTATAAAAAATTTATGTCTGACATTTAACAATAAAAACAAGAAATGTCACTGTTAAGTGTCGCATGCCCCCAAAATGGTCTGTGAAAAATAACAATATATGATATAAAAGGCAGCGATGTATCAATAAATATCAAGAGTAATGAACTGATGTTTCAGACTAGACATGGAATTTAATGGGTTTTTTTTACATTAAAGCATGACCTTGACCTTTGTGTAACCTTGACCTTGACATCTGATGTAACTGTCTGGGTATTTCAACAGTTAAATGTAGGTGAAACATTATCATGACATGCTGATCACTTGTGTCAAGCTATTTTAAAATCCCTAAATGTAAGTTACAGATCAATTGTTGATCAATTGGTGATCAATTGATAAATTGAGTCAAGTGTTTTTAAAATCCATCCATGTATTATAAAGTTAAAGGACAGACTTGAAATCTCAAACAGATTCAAAGTGTTGTCATACATACTCAAAGTGTTACCTTGACCTTTGAGGTACGGGTCTAGGTCTTACTTATGACACGTCGTCATGTCATCTCGATAAATTGAGCCAAGTTAAAGACAAAGTCACAGACCAAACACGCAATATCAAACAAATTGAAAGTGTGACCGTGACCTTTGAGGAAAGGTTCTGGGTCTTACATGCGACACTTAATTATGTCATGTTGATCAACTGACCCAAGTGTTTTTAAAATTTATCCATAGATGACAAAGTTACAGACCGGACAAGAAATCTCACACAGACTGAAAGTGTTGTCAAACAAATTCAAAGTGTGACCTTGACCTTTGAGGTATGCATGTGGGTCTTACACGTGACACTTTGTAATGTCATGCTGATAAATTGTGCTAAGTGTATTCGAAATTTATCCATAGGTAACAAAGTTTCAGACCGGACATGAAATCTCAATCAGACTGAAAGTGTCATCAAACAAAGTTAAATTGTGACCTTGACCTTTGAAGTTGGATTCTGGGTGTAATGCGTGACACATCATCATGTTATATTGTGGCAAGTATTTATAAAATCCATCTATGCATGACAAAGTAACAGGCCAGACACAAAATCTCAAACAGACTGAAAGTGTTTTCAAACAAACTCAAAATGTGACCTTGACCTTTAAGGTATGGGTCTTACTCATGACACGTCGTCATGTTATGTTGATCATTTGTAGCAAGTATTTATAAAATCCATCTATGCATGACAAAGTTACAGGTCGGACACGAAATCTCACAGACTTTGTTGTCAAACAAACTCAAATTGTGACCTTGACCTATAGGGGGTCAGAGTGTTACTCGCGACACGTCATCATATTATGTTGATCATTTGTAGCAAGTATCATTAAAATTCATCTATGCATGACAAAGTTACAGGCCAGACACGAAATCTCACACAAACTCAAGGTGTTGTCAAACAAACTAAAATTGTGACCTTGACTTTTGAGGTACAGGTATGGGTCTTACTCGCGACACATCATCATGTTATGTTGATCATTTGTAGCAAGTATCATTAAAATTGATCTATGCATGACAAAGTTACAGGCCGTACACGAAAATTTTTGGGGGGCATAAAAATGACTGTTTAATCTCAAGACTAAGATTCTGGCTTTACAGTACGAGAAGTGCCATACTTAGGCAGCTGATGCAACCATATAAAAAATCAAAGAGCAAGCTCACTTTGAGGGCCACTTATAGACTTCCTCAATACTCTCGCACTCTGAGAGACACTTCTTTGACACTAACTGTTGATCTCTGTGGTTTAAGTCTGTGTAGAAGATTCACTTCCTGTCACGCTCGTGTGACAATTAGGTGACATGACCCAGTGTACTGACTATGTAGTGCAGATCGCTATTACAGCCAATTTGTAAAGTAACAGCCTTTAAATGTTGTGCCCCATAGGTAGATGTGTTTACTACGCAAAACAAATTAAAAGATTATTTGTATCAAAACTGTGTCATGATTCTGATGTTTGTCTGGATATTTTCCCAGAATTCCTTGTGATTATACAAGAATTTCATTACAAAGATGATTTGATGATCGTATAAAGAAGTAATTATAAACGTCAACGTAAAACCAGAAAATTATGTCAGTTCTCCTGGAGGCTCAAGTTGTACCATAGTTATTTCCTGTCTGGGTTTGTAGACTAAACACTAAAGAACGGTATGAATTTTATACTGACTTTCTGTTTTAAGCAAAAAAAAAACCCAAAAGGGTCATATTGGCCCAAAATCGCCCACCTGTGACATAAAAGATGATGCTAAATTATTTTTTTCTTTTATTTAAAGGCCATGACTCATATTATTAATTTACTTCCACTAGTTTAGGTATTTATTCTAAATTTAATGGTTACATGTCATTGACTACTCTGCAATACTCCAGATCTCAAGTTGAATAAAATAATTTCTATAATCGATGAGAAATATGAATTTTCTGTTTTTCGATAGTGTTGCTTTTTAAAAATCAAAGTTTCCTTACTGGGCCCAAATGAACTCTGTTACATTATTTGAACAAATTTGAAACACCTCCTTATAGGGACCATTCTTCTTCTCAAGATATTGCACACCCAGGACCTTGTCAATTGGTATGACTAAACAATGCTCAGAAGAAAAGTTATCTTAAGTAACCCCGATTCCCAGTACAGAGAAAAATTCCTCAATAACCTTAGAAATCAGAAGTAATCTTGAATAACCTTAGATCTAAGTACAAAGAAGTAATATTAAGCAACCTTATACTTTAGTGGAGAGAAGATCTCAGTAGAGAAGTAATCTTAAGTAACTATAGATCTCAGTAGATAAGAAATCTTGAGTAACCCTAGATCTCAGAAGGGAGAAGTTATCTTGGGTAACCCGAGATCACAGAAGAGAGAAGTAATCTTAAGTAACCCTAGATCTCAGTAAATAAGTAATCTTGAGTAACCCTAGATCTCAGTAGAGAAGTTATCTTGAGCAACTATAGATCTCAGTAGAGAAGTAATCTTGAGTAACTATAGATCTCAGTAGAAAGAAATGATCTTTAGTAACCCTAGATCTAAGAAGAAAAGTTATCTTAAGTTACTATAGATCTCAGTAGAGAAGTAATCTTGAGCGACCCAAGATCTCAGAAGAGATAAGTAATCCAAAGTAACCCTATATCTCAGAAGAGAGAAGTAATCTTAAGTAACTTTAGATCTCAGCTGAAAGAAATTATCTTAAGTGACCCAAGATCTCAGAAGAGAGAAGTGATCTAAAGTAACCCTAAATCTCAAAAAAGGGAAGTAATCGTAAGTAACTTAGATCTCAGTTGAAAGAAATGATCTTGAGTAACCCTAGATCTAAGAAGAGAAATTATCTTAAGTAACCCTAGATCTCAGAGGAGAGAAGTAATCTTAAGTAACTATAGATCTCAGTTGAAAGAAATGATCTTGAGTAACCCTAGATCTAAGAAGAGAAGTTATCTTAAGTAACCCTAGATCTCAGAGGAGAGAAGTAATCTTAAGTAACTAAGAATTCAGTTGAAAGAAATGATCTTGAGTAACCCTAGATCTCAGAAGAGAGAAGTAATCTAAAGTAACCCTATATCTCAGAAAAGAGAAGTAATCTTAAGTAACTTTATGTCTCAGTTGAAAGAAATGATCTTAAGTAACCCTTGATCTCAGAGGAGAGAAGTAATCTTAAGTAACTATAGATCTCAGTACAGAAGTAATCTTGAGTGACCCCAGATCTCAGAAAAGAAGTAATCTTGATTAACCCCAGATCTCAAAAGAGAAAAGTAATCTTAAGTAACTATAGATCTAAGAAGAGAAGTAATCTTAAATAACCCTAGATCTCAATAGCACAGGTAATCTTGAGTCACCCAAGATCTCAGTGGAGAAGTAATCGTAAGCAACTTTAAATCTTAGTAGAGAGAAGTAATATTGAGATTATGGCGACCTCCCGGTCACCAATTATCTTTAACATTTCAGGTAAAATAAATTGTCTTGATAAAATTATACAGTACTCACATCAATGTAATTTTTTCAAAATAACAATAGGCCTTAGGGCCTTGACGGTCTTCTGATTATCCAAAAAACATTCACATAAGTCTATTCTGTCGTCAGAAACGTTTTTTGTCAATTTCTCTTATTTAGTAAAGTAGACCCCATCCCCAGGGCCAAACTGTGACACCAAGGGACATGAAATTCACAAATTTTATAAAGGACCCATAGTCATCGATGATAATGCTCACAATTTGTTTCTGAGCGCTTCCTATAATAAACAGATTCTTAAAGTTCACCCTGAATTTGACTTTTTTTTTGGCTCGCCCCGCCATGAAATTCACATAGGTATTAACGGTCATGTCAGCAACAACAAATCACACTGAAAAACATTCACATAAGTCTATTCAGTCATAAGAAATAAAGGTTTTTGTCATTTTTTCTTATATGATTTAGTAAAGTAGGTCCAACCCCAAGGGCCATACTGTGAGACCCGGGGGCATGAAATTCACAAATTTCATAAACAATCCATAAGTGTCAATAATCATGCTCACAATGTTTCTGAGTGATTCCTATAAGAAGAAGATTTTTAAATAATACCTTTAAATTTTTTTAGGACCCACCCCTAGGGTCAGACCGTGAGACCTAGGGACATGCAAATCACAATTTTTATAAGGGACCCATATGTGTTCCTTATCATGCTCACGATTTTTCCCCAGTGCTTCCTACCGTATATCCTCGGCCATAAGTCGAATTTTTCAGACTCCAAAATCACTCTCTGAATCCCTACTCGACTTATGGCCCCGTCCTAGTCCCGAGTGATGATTTTTTTTACCAACGGTCAGCTCCTACTGAAGTTTTGAACATCAAATTTCAGTTTCAGCAACAGTCTATATGAACAATGACACCAACTTTTTGAAATACGTTTTGTGATGTATACTCGCCAGTTTTACTGTCGGTACCGGTGGAGAATGAAAAGAAATTGCATAGAAACAGACATTTGCATGATTTATATTGATTTTAGTGGTTTAATGCCTTCGAAATTTAATTGAAACAGTCAACATTACCGTTTAAGATGTGGAGGTAAACGGCGCTTCAAATGCAAAGGGGCGTAACTCTAGTTTACTAGTTCCAAGTGGTTTGTCACTCGGACTCTGTTTTCCCCCAAAATAAAATAAAAAAAACTTTTTCAGAACTTTGAACATCACTATTTGTAAATGTGCTTCTGGGTTTAAGAAGATTAAATAGCGACTGACTTGTCACTTATCGGCAAGTCAAACGTTGTTTAAAGTAACGGATGTAGAAGTAATCCATAGTCAGTGACGGTTACTTCCCCTGATTCACTTGCCAAAATTTGTAAACATGGATGAATGGTAAATCAGGTCAAGAAATCGTCAACTTTAGCTAAGTTTTAGTAAGATTTTGTTTTGGATACTGATCTTTTGAAAGACAGAAGACTGCATTTGTTTGTCGGCTGCATATCTGCCGTTGATTCGATAACGATACATGAACGTATACTGGCGTAAGGTCAGTTGTGAGTGCAGGCAATCGCTACTGTAGGAATTTTAATATTTAGGTGACCCAAATCTCACCCACTTCCTTTTCGAAAATTCTGAGTCGACTTAAGGAAGGGTCAATGCAAAAAACTGAGATCTGAATGTCAAAAAGTCCCCTCGACTTATGGCCCAACTCGCCTTATGGCCGAGGATATATGGTATATTAAGAAGATTTTTAAAGTTTACCTTAAATTTGACTGTTTTGGCCCCACCCACAATTCACAATTTTGATTCACCCTCAGGTACCAAAGCTGCATACAAAATTTCATTACAATTGAGCTTACTGTTTTTGAGAAGAAGTTGAAAATGTGAAATGTTTACAGATGCCCTAAAAAATTTTAAGTCCCACCCGTCACGGCCAAACCATGAGACCCAGGGACATGCAAATCACAATTTGTATAAAGGATCCATGTGTCCATAATCACGCTCACCATTTGTTTTCCAGTGCTTCCTATATTAAGAAGATGATTTTTAAAGTTTACCTTAAATTTGACTGTTTTAAGGTCCCACCCCCAAGGCCCCAGGTGGGTGGGGACCATGCAATCAAAAAATTTGATTCATCCTTAGGTACCAAAGCTGCATACATTTCGTTATAATTGAGCTTAGGGTTTTTCATAAGAAGTCGACAATGTGAATTGTTTACGGATGGAATAACATTTTTTAGGCCCTCCCCCGAGACCCCAACCCTCAGGGCCAAACCGTGAGACAGGGACATGCAATGCACAATTTTTATAAAGGACCAATATGTATCCATAATCATGCTCACCATGTGTTTCCCAGTGCTTCCTATATTAAGAAGAAGATTTTTAAAGTTTACCTTGAATTTGACTGTTTTGGCCCCACCCCCAAGGCCCCAGGGGCGGTGGGGACCCAGTGCTCAAGATAAGCTGCGTATTTCACTCAAATAAATTCATGGAAAATGCAAACTATTTTGCTTTGAAGCGTACCCGCTACGCAATTAATTTTCCTTTCACGCAAAACATTGTTAGTAAATGGGTATCGAAACAACTGTTTCATATTTCCTGTATTTTGTTAAACAGGCAACAGCCAGACAAACCAATATTTTTCGTACCTCACAAGCTATTAGCAGAGTGAAAGTAGAAACGAGTACCAGTTTATTCAGCCTTCTCATACGATCCTCTCATACAGGATTTTGCATATTATTCGTACGTAATAATGAAAAGCGGCTAGATGATCAAGATCACACTTTGGCAAAATGTTGCAGTGAGAACGAAAATATCAGCTTGCAAAGAAAAAACATGTTCTAACCCAAAGTACAATTTTGAGTAACAATTGCCACCAACATTATTTTCTTTACTAAGTATTTTTAAAACAATATTATTTGACATTGTCATTGACGAATTAGACAAGAAAATCCGAGTTGCAGGCAGAAGAAACTAGTTTGTTCAACTACATTTGATACAATACTCATAATGTAAATCAAGAATTGCAGGTAGCAACAGGTAAACAATACTGTGTATTTAATATAGACTAGTTTAATCAAGAGAAGGCATTTAAATTACTTTCATTTAAACAATACTCCATGTTTCACTCAATTATTGTAAACTTACTTAGTGAAAATCACCCAATTAATTCTTTGATTATAAAATTTCACTCAATTATTAGTTTTGAAGATTGTTCACCCTATTTACCGTATATTCCCTTATAAATGCCCCCGCTCTAATAAACGCCCCCCTGACTATTTTTCTGGAAAATTAAAAAACAAAACGTATATGCCATTTGAGTGCGTATCCACCCATCTTTCCCTGATCGATTATTTTGTTACACAGTCAACAATTAGCGAGGTGTTTATTACCTTTGGACTCTTTAACTCATTGTTTATATCTTGGGTGACCACTTAACCACTTTTGGTTGAACAAATACTTCCCCATATTTGCTGTTTAATACTAGTAAAATGCCGTCTGCCGATTAAAACATTCCAAAACGTCCGAAAATGCGGTTAGTCTGTGTACGCTGAAAGCTCATTGTTTCACGTTGATAAGAGCAAGCGTCCAAGTGATTTAAAGTGAAAAGTACAATGACCATAAATATTCCAGTACGCAGACTAGTAATTTCATACAGATTTTCAGCTTTTTTTCATCCTATGTCGATTATTTCATTCACTCTAAAATAATTCTGAACCACTTTTTCAGGGATTTAAACCGGATTTAAGTTTTTTTTCCATGGTTTTATTGGTTTTATTGTATTTTTAACT